>BSBM01000370.1:42240000-42697500 GCA_027924585.1 Larix kaempferi | reverse complement strand
TCTCGAGGTTTGACCACTTACATAATTAAAAAAAATTAAAAATTAAACATTGAATTTTGGAAAAATAGCGCTGCACTAGTGCTACGGGTTCTATACATGTATACCATATTTTGTAGCCTGAAACCGTCATTTAGGGAGTGAAAGGCTGCACCCACAAAAAGATATACCTTATCATTTGCCAAAAAAATAAAAAGTGACTGTTAGAAAAAATGAAATTTGACATAGTTATGTAAATTTTCAATACTTAAAAGTTATATATTCGGAAAAGTGACTCAATTTCCTACATTTCATCCTTTTTACTTGATTCAAGATATCTTGTGTAAGCATCTCAAAAAAAACAAGTAAGTCAAGGGATGCCTGATTTTTCAGTTTTCTATTGCATCTAACGCGCCAAAAGTGACCCTCATTAGCTTGCACATGCCTATCAGTGATGCAGTAAAGCAATATCTAATTCCTGTCTTCAGAATGCGATAATAATAGTAGATCAAAACATGAAAGTACTGATGCATCTAGAATCTTCACAAGAAAACAGTATCAACAATCATGCAATGCAAAGTCTGGGTGAGGTCATCTTTCATCTTCCTTGATCTCAGACTAAACAAATTATAATTTATGATAGCTCATCTCTGCCATTTATATTGACACTCATGGGCAGGTTAGTTGACTTATTGCAATTTTGTTTGATAGAAAATATTGATTGTGAATAAGTTCATATATTCTACAATTGTTAAGAACTGATATTCCCACATCTCAGTAATTTGTCTCTTCTACATAACTGTTGTCTGCAAAGAGTAACTCTGTATACTCCCAGTATCACTTACTGTAGAAAAATTCAAACCTTTGATCACAAGGTTAACAACTATGACCAATTGCTTTGTAGGTCGACCAGTACCCAGATGCACATTGGTGTCTCATTATCTCCCATCTCTGCAGATAATCTGATCTGTGGGAGGCTAGTAGGTCACTTCTACTTTTGATAGATTTATGCTCTCCAAATAAGAGCGTATGATTGACCCTTAAAAAATGGCATCAGTTGCTAAGGTTCTTGTTCGCTTCAATTCTCCATTTTATAAAATTTCCTACATATTCTCTTTTCCCAAACTTTTGGAAAAATAGAAAATTTAAATTGCACAAAGAAGGTTATTAGCATAGTTTATATGTTTTGATGCTTGCCCGATTGCAAAACATGGCTTGCTAGGTCCTTTATGCAATAGATTGTACATAAAATGTGTTAATCATTTGGCTTGCTTTGTAGGTTGACCAGTGCCCAGATGCACATTGGTGTCTAATTATCTCCCATCTATGCAGATAATTCGATCTGTGGTAGCTCACTTCTACCTTTGATAGATTTATGGTCTCCAAATAAGAGCCTATGACTAACCCTTAAAAGATGGCATCAGTTGCTAATGTTCTTGTTAGATTCAATTCTTTGTTTTGTGAAATTTCCTACATATGCTCTAGTTCGAAGATTTTGGAATAGTAGAAAAATAAAATTGCACAAAGAAGGGTATTTAGCTTAGTTTATATGTTTGATGCTTGCCTGATAGCAAAACATGGCTTGGCAGGCCCTTTTTGCAATAGGTCGTACAGAGTCCAGACAATGTGTTAATCATTTGGATTTCTTTAGAAAATAAAAATAATGCTCCATATTCTCTCTTTTCAATGTAACTTTGCAAACATGGCTTAGGATCTTAAGAAACAAATTTCACTTATTTTAATTTGAATCCACCCTTTGCATTTTTTCATGAATAATGACCCTTTTGGTCATCCTTCCTTCATAATGATTCTTACTTGTATCAAAAAAGGATCTGGTGTCCCTCATAAAATAAAAATCATTTAAGATGCCAAGATCATGCCCCCTCTATAAGGAACCTTTAAAGGATATGCATCCTGTTTCTCCCATGCACTACATGAATCTTTAACAAGGGACAATCTTCCCTTCCCCTGGTAGTAAGAGTGTCATGCTTCCCGTAGCACTAGCCCTCTATCTGTATTTTAGTTGACACTCTTTCCTTGCTCCGCTATTAGAAGCAAGTATCAACTTCAACTACATAATCCATGTTCTGCATTCATTAGGCATAGAGATGTAGGTATATGTAATTAATATTTTGTTTTAAGCACATGCTTAGGCAATAATTTTTATTGTTATGCATCTCTTGATGTTGCATATACTCAGAGTACTCATTGAAGCTTCTTGAAGTTGCATTTTAAAACATACAAGGAAGAACTAGAGAAATACCCATTTTCAGCAGATCCGTCTTCTTCATACAGCTCTCATATGGAGTATAACCTCGGCTGGCCTAAGTAGACTTTTTCAAGGGTTGAAGTACTAAGTAGAAGAGTCGTATGAAATCTGGATTGCCTACTATTTTGTAAAGTATCCCTCTCAGATAATTTTCAAAACAAATCTTTGACATGACTGTTGATCAAGTTGTAACCATTTTTTTCAAGTTGAATCCAAGCTTATATTTGTCTCTTTTGGATTCAAGTTTTTATTTGTATCATGTAGTGGTGTTAACATTTTTGGTGAATTCATGGATCACTTTTAGCATTTTTGTTGTTGTTGTTGTTGTTATAGTAGTTCATTGTTAACTTTTTCTTGTGAATTCAAGGCTCATCTTCAATATCATTTGTTGTTTGCTAACTTTTGCTATATGAAATCGAAGTTCATTTTTCTTGTTCGTTGTTTAACTTTTCTTGTCCATGTAAAGCTCAAATTATTTTTATCTGATATTTAACTTTTCTTAACAATTCAAGTCTCAACTTGCTACTCTTGTCATTGCTTTAACTTTCTTTGTAAATTCAACCTAGTTCTTATGAATGCAAGGCTCATCCTCTACATCACTTGTTATTGTCCTCATTGGATTGCTTGATGCAGATTGCAAGGCAAACTGTGGAGGAAGATGCAAAGCAACATCTCTGCATGACAAATGTTTAAGAGCTTGTGATACATGCTGTGCCAAATGCAACTGTGTTCCTCTTGGTACATCTGGAAACAAAAACCTTTGCCCCTGCTATGCCAACATGAAAACACATGGCAACAAACTCAAGTGACCTTGAATATGATATGGAGTGTTATTATATTGGTTGGGCTGTCCAGCTTTGGCACATAGTTTTTAGTTATTGATATGGGCATATAAATTAGATGCAGTAGCCAGAGTTGTTAATAAAATGTGTAGTCAGTGTGTATTTTCATATCGAATTAGTGCTTTGTAGTGTTGGAATTATGCCAACGTCGAAAAAAGTAGATAGAAAAGCTTTGGATTGTGATGCTTTTATTTCGAAAAAAAAGGCTAGAAAGCTTGGACTGTGATGCTTTTCTTTTGTAAATCAGAAAAGAAGCCAAACTGTAAATATTTAAGATATTTGAAGATTTGCGCTATGATGAGCTTCATCACTATTTTGAAAGGTTGATGTCTAACAACCCTATTAGACAACACCAAGTACAAGATGTTGTGACATGATTAGCAACATGATGTTTGATCACTTTGTTTGTTTCCCATTGTCCAAAGATGTGAGAACAAATTCTTTGTCAGACGACGTTAACAATGTTTCTCAAGTGTCCATTTGAAGAGAAGGTTTTTAATGTATTTATTTATTTTATTTTTATTTTTCTTATTGGGTATTAATATTACAGCTAAAATGACATATTCAGTGACAATTTCATTTCATATTTTAAAAAAAATGAGAAGATTGAATCCATGGAAATTGAAAACATTGTTATAACATGCCACAGCACATCATTGTTCTCTAATTTTTTCAACAAACTCACCATTATTTTGAACTTTCTTAATGGTTTTTAGAACTTGAATAGAATCAGATTGCCTAAGACTAATGTAATATTATAGATAAATTATAAATCATAATGATAATTTTCCACATTAAGAATTTAAATTGCTTATTTTAAATAAAGCTTAAGATTTTGTAAATTTTTATAAAATATTTTTAATGTTAATTGAGTTTAGTTTAAGTGGTTGTGAAATGAAATGTTATCTAATCTATCCAGATTCTATTTCTATAAATATTCATTTTTTACATATGAATTCAATTCTTTTACATATGATTTTAAATATATACAAAATCAAACACAATATAATTTAAAATATTTTTTTTTTAATGAATAATAACAATCCACCATTATATATAAATTCAATTATTTTATATTTGATTTCAAATAACAAAAAAAAAATGTTGAAATATCAAATTGAAATCAATTTATAGATATCTAAAAACTCTTAACTATATTCTTCTTAACACACAATCTACATGCAATCAATTCTAAAATAACTACATATCAAATATGCATAAACGTCTTTAAGGCAAACAATTCTTAGCTATCCACAAATTTTTAATATGCATAAGCTTATTCAAAGCAATCAATACTTAGCTCTACACATTTAAATGTGGATGAACTGCAATAAATTCTAAGATAACCACATATGAAATATAACATAAGCTTCTTTAAAGCAATCAATTCTTAATTATCCACACATTTCAAATGTACATGGACTGCAATCAATTTTAAAATAACCACATATCAAATATACATAAACTTCTTCAAGGAAATCAATTCTTAGTTCTCCACAAATTTCAAGCATGGGCTTCTACATGACAATCATCTATTGTAAGGTACACATCAAATGCATGGGCTACCCACAAGTGAAACCTACATTACTTTCTAACAAGACATAAAGAAGCAACAAATTCCAAGGTACCCACATATTGAAGACCCATGAAGATATCCAATAATGCAAACTCATTCAAGTCAGTTTTTTGAAATTGTAGTATTATTTTAATCACTGAAACCCTATTAAACCTATCACATATAGAGACTCAAAAGATATGTTTAGAATAAATACTTTGTGTTTTATTGTTTTGTCAAAATGTAAATACAACTTTTGGTCATCATTTAGTGTACATGACAAGTTTACACATTTTTTCTTTTGATGTTTTATTGCACCCTTTGGGGCAATTGTGTGGGTATTTGAAGGATCTTCCCTCTAAATTTGATGAGCTATCAAATTTAGAGGCATTGAACATGATGGAGTGTGTATGATTGAAGAAGATCCATAAAGTCAAACTAAGATCTTTAAAGCGTGTAATGATGTTTGATCCAGAGATGGGAGGTGAGGAGTGGTTTTCCATTTCAAATCTCACCATTGATGTTGTATTAGAATGCTTTCGTTTGTTTTGGCTCGACGATCGAACTTGTTAGAAGCTTAACAATATTTGATGTTGTGTTATAAAGTTTAAGTTTGGAGTGGCTTTATGAGTCAATGTTAGGGATAATTAATATAATACAAGCCATATAGGAAGTTATAAATGCAATGCATAGGAATGGATGGAAGATATCCCCCTCTATCTAAGTTTTGGCAATTATTATAATATCTATTTCAAAACTATAAAACCATGTAGGAGATTGTTATAAGGAATGATTATGTTTAACAATTTCAAAATTTCCTTGTAGTTCTCTATTCTAAGTGATTTGGCATGACAAATTGTAAAATTCATGTGCTTAATAAAGATTTTGAATATGAAAGCTATTAGAGATGCTCAATTCATTCAAACAACCTCTTT
Source organism: Larix kaempferi (assembly GCA_027924585.1). Lineage (NCBI taxonomy): Eukaryota > Viridiplantae > Streptophyta > Pinopsida > Pinales > Pinaceae > Larix > Larix kaempferi. Next base: position 42,691,923 of record BSBM01000370.1, on the reverse strand, counting down.
TTTAGCAAAAAGAAATTTATGATATGTGAATGTTAGTTTTTGACTTATTGAATAAAATGGATATATGTGAACGGCAACAATAAATTGAATAATAATCAATTGAGTTTGGAAGAATTCTAATTGTGTCTATGATTGTTTATGATTGTGTTTATAATTCTGTTTATGAGTTGTGATCCTAAAGATGGGTGGAGTGTCCACCCGAAACGAGCTGATCTATTTAAATATCTACACAATCACCTTCCATTTAAATATCTACACAATCACTTTCCAGAAATTCTAACACAATAGCTTGGGATATTGTTTGCAAATTCTTATTTTTATAAACCAAACTATTGGCATGCTTATAAACACACAACAATGGCCAATGACCTCACACTAAGTCAAATTTCAATTTAGATGACTGATAATGCTTTTAGAATGTTGGTTAAACAAAGTTTTTTATTATTTGCCTTCGGTCATGCCAAGTGTTTATAAAAATGCCTCCACTAAAGAGAGGTATGTTTTCTTTTCTTTTGTTAGTAGGTATTCAACTCATGATGTGGGTGATTGGCAATGATTTAATGGTGGATAAATGCATTCTCATTGAATTCACTTTTGTATAAGGTATCAATCATATACAATAACTACATCAGGTAGATCTTGTAGAGGTCTATAACTGCATCAAATGGATCTTGTAGTGGTCTATAATTGCATCAGGGAGATCTTTGTGTGGCTAGCTTTCAAAATTACTTCCTCTAATTGTAATGCTATCAATGCTTTGAATAGAATACATAGTTCCTAATCGTTTTATGGAAACAATTCCCAATTACAAGTAATAAGAACCAAACAACAAAGCATTATTGACAATATATGCCAATATGTTGTTGAATGTATATGCCCATAGATCCAATGGTATATATATACACGTATATTTCCTTTAATGCTCTTCATATACAATTCACTTTTGTATAAGGTATCAATCATATACAATAGTTCTGCATTCTGATATCATAGTAAAAAATCTAATGATTACTTATGTGCTAAATATGTAATCACTGCCATGGATTCATCAATTCTAAATCTATGTTCAAAACTCTAATGATTACTTATGTGCTAAATATGTAATCACTGCTATGGATTCATCAATTCTAAATCTGTAATTTTTAAATCTATGTTAAAAAATCTAATGATTACTTATGTGCTATGATATTATTCAAGCTTAATTGAGTCTGTTTACAGAAAAGAAGAACTACCCATGGTGTTTTTTTTAATATGTGTTGCATAATGGGATTTAAGGTGTACATTTAACATATGTTATGCTTAATTTTCTTGAAAATTTCAAGAGTTATTGATGCCTTGTCTAAGTTTAGGGGTCTTTCACTTGAATGGTTAGTGAGCAAGGGAGAGAGGGTTCTATATGACGCTATTGTAAAAATAAGCTGTATAATGGAAATTAAGGTGAACATTTGGTAATTCTTTAATCACTGTATAATGGAAATTAAGGTGAACATTTGGTAATTCTTTAATTGTATTTGATATTTGTTTGAGGTGGTTGATTTCATTCATAGAACTTAGAAAGGTATAGTGATAATTGCATTTTGAAGTCTATTTGGGAGAAGAGTAATGGGGTTATTATTACGAATATAAGTAAATTATGGAAATATAGGTGGAAGTTTCGTAGTTTAACGATTGTCACACTTGCTTAAACTTCGTGACTTATTGATGACCTATCTATTCTGAATGGGGATTGTAGTTGCTGGAACTGTGAAACATATATAGAATCATGATCCGCCTTGCTGCAACACTCTGGTTAGTTGCAACGCTCTATGAAAAGTAGCCCCATTTTCCACCTATGAGGCTTGAGGAGTGTTCTAAAGTACCATCTAAATTGATACTTTTGGCTGAAGCTAGGCTAGGTAGGCTTCTGGGGTTGATGAGATAGGAGGAAGGTTCAAGAGAGTGCTCAAGTTGAGGGCTTTTTCTTGTTTTCCTTCATATATTCTGGAAGGTATTTTCATATTTTTTTATCATTGTGAGAAGAGACAACATACATGATATTCTTGTTTGCAGCTGACATGATCAACCCTTGCTCCCCAAGAGTGGGCAAGACATGGGGATTCATGACTTCTATTTCACTATTCTCATTTTTACTTCATCACATATAGTTTACTTTCCATTTCATCGCATTTACTTTACTTTCTATTTATTTTATTTTTCCTTTCGACGTTCCTTTGCACCTTATGGGGCAATTGCTAGTTATAAAAAATTGGATAGGAAATATTTGTTTTATACATTTTTGGGGGAAAGAGTTTAGTTAATTTATACTTGTAAATTGAAATACAATTATTTATATTTCCCTTCCAAGAACAAATACCGAATGGGTTGAGAAGGAACTTACTCTCTCCGAGTCTATGCCCTTTTTCTCTGATGTCATTTAAATATCTGTCGGTTTGATGACCGGTTATGTTTTTGTTGTCGGTTCAGTTATGTTTGAACTTTGAAGTTTTGGTTGTTTGTACTGCTCGAGCATCCTATTTGTGATAGGATGGGACTCTCACTGTCTATCTATGGTATTTTTATTTTTTATCACTGCTGACAAGTAGGAAAGGTTGGTGCATTAAACACAAACGACTAGAAGTTTTAAACATTAAATCTATGCCCAGCTGTATCATCTCTGCCTACGATGTTCCGAGAAAGTCGGGGACACAAATATAAATAAAATGGGAATTTGTATATAAATTGAATGACCGTGCATTGAATGGTATCAGCAGCTTATGCTACTGTTAGTTATGCATGTGAAACCTTTGTGAGAAAAAATCGGAGAAACAAGTACATGCGTGCGAGGGAAAATCAGAGAGACAAGTTGGCTATTGAAGTTGTACAATGAATGGTCTTCTTTGGATTGTGTAGATAGCTTCATCTATTTATGGGTCAAGGAATTCCGGGTATGTCAACTGGGCATCTGAACATCAGTTGCGACTGTGAGTGAAGGCGGTAGATTCCTGTTGCTGTGAAGAAATGGCGGGGATCAATGCGATGGTGAAGGTGGTGTTTGTAGTTGGGCTTGTGATGGCTGCGTGGGGATTTTTTAAAACTGAAGGTGTGACTCCATGGAACCAGCAGGAATAAAAGAAACTTGAGTTTTTAGTGAGCATAGGAATAAGGAATAAGCTCTTTTTAGAGATGCCACAATTGAATCTATTAAGAACCTCTATTATAGAAAATTGTACTTGAACTGCTAGTAATGTCATATAATAATAATTATAAAATGTCATATAATATTTATGTACTTGGACTACTACTACGTATTTATGTATAATCAACTTCAATGTATACAATAGATTCATAAGAGACAACACGTTATAATGGTTACAAGATGTATAACATACCTCATACTAAGCAGAACATGAGTGTAATCAATACTAAGAAGAACATGGTATCAATGGCATTACATTAGTGTAATCAATACTAAGCAGAACATGATATCAATGGCATTACTATACATGTAACATCATCATGTATTACTCTGTATGATTCTTGTTCCATACATAAAGCAATTAAGCACATGTAATGGTTATGTAAACTATTTGCTTGGATTAGAGATATAAGATTTATTATGATACTATGTTTGATACACTTCTGGTTATGCTTCTACTTATCCATGTTTCATCATTATGGATACATATAAGGAGTATCCCTCTTTGAACTAACCTAACAATGAAACATGCTTCTACTTATCCATGTGCCCATCGTTATGCATTCCTTACCATTGGACTATTATTTTGCCATTGTTGTTAGCATTCTAGAGTCGACACACTTCAACCGAACTTCATAGATGCTCATGTATTTAGCATTTGATAAAATACGGTAGCATTGATGAAATGTGTAGCATTTATTAGACTTCCTCTTAGTTTGTGAAAATGTCATAGGCGCCTATGATATGTGTAGCATGTTTTACATGACGAAGGTTATTCAAAAATAATATTTTGACTTATTTTGTTAACTTTTGTTTTTTCCTTGCAACATATTTTCCTTGCAAGCATAATGCTGATCAATGGGTATGACCCCTTGGAGTTGACAAAAACCACAATTTTAAATTAGATATCAAATTAGCGTGTATGTAATGAGTTCACTGAATTGTTGAAAGATATTATTAGTTTGTTCCATTAAGATAATGTTTTCATAACACAAGTGTGACATGTTACTTGATCAATGCAATAAATGTAAAAGAAGAAATATTGCTTCAAAGCTAATATGCAATGAATGACTTAAGATGTAATTATATAAATTTCAGTAGCACAATTTATCAATTTGTAGAAGAGATAAATCATCACAAGAACAAGTGGAAACTCAAGAGAAAATATGCAATAAATTGTATCATGTATTGATAGTCGATTGTTTATAATACAAAATATGGCAAAGTAGTCGGCCCTTAAATGGCCTGTCAATGTACATGCATCCCTAAGTACATCGATGTACATGTATGTCAAAGTACATATATCCAAGACTAGGAAACATCAAAAATCAATCTTTCACTTGTTTTTCCTCGACTTTTTCTCTATCAACCATCTCCCTACGATCGCTTTGCATCTCAGGAGTCTGCAAATCAAAGATCATTTTTTATCAAATAACTGCACTAATACCCTACCATTAATAAACATAAAAAAATAACTTTTGGCCAAATTATTTATGGCAAACACTCACCAAATCCATTTGGGGTACAGATGCCTACACTGTGCTCATGGAAGTCCTCTCTATAATTGTGCTCTACAATTAAAAGATCATATCTCAATTAATTCAACAATTATCAACATGTGTATGTAAATTGAATAAAAAGACTTGGTCATTAATGAACATCTCACCACGAGAGGAGACCCGGTCACAACCATGGATTGAGCAGAGGGGCCAGGCACTGCTGCTGCTAATGGATACAATCACCAAATGTTGTAATAGCTAGACCTGCATGAATAAACAATATAGTTACATGATTAAATACAATGTACAATTGTTGAAATAGTTACCTCTGTATGGCGTGTTTCTATTACAGATGTAGCACTAACTGCAACATCAATGGACCTTGTTAGGTCAGGCGTAGATGGATATCATGTGCGTTTGCAATAAAGGATATCCACACCCTTTCTAGGAGTGGATCCTCTCTTATACACTTGTCCCTTTTGCACATTTGGACTACGAGGAGAGGAAACTGTGGACTGTTTTCTAAATATAGCAAGTGATGGATACAATCACCAAGTGTTGACGTAGTTAGAAATGCATTAATCAATGAAATAACATGTATTGACAAACTGGCAATGTTGAAATACTTACTGATATACTGTATGCTTCAAGAAAATATGTGGCACGTTCTTCCATATACTCATGCCCTGTGAATATTGTAGCACTTATCTCCCTGTCGTAGGGGGAGATCACTAGAATAAATGATTTCCCTCTGTGGGGGATCTACAACCTGCAATTTAGAAAATTGTAAATATTGGACCATGTAGAATTAATTAACTAACATGTGATAACAAACTAGCATGTATTAAAAAAATGAGATGTTGAAATAGTTACTTTAGTGTGAGTTGTTATTGCCAAAGGTATGACAACATATTGTACATCAAAGGGTTCTGGTGCATGAGCCTCTGGACTAGCCTGGGCATTGCCAGTGGCAAAGTCTTTCCCCACATCCTCTTCTTGTAGCAACTACAATTTTTAAAAACATTACAAATATTAGCAATCTATATATGTATAGTAAGGAAAAATAATTTTCAAACAAGACTAAATTGTTAACCATTTACTTACCTGAGTAAAATACCTAGAAAAACTATCATCTGTCTGGACAGGACCAAAGCAGAGATGGCCACACACTATGAATGGGTGGGGCTCTTGGTTGCGCTCATGATATGTGGGTTTAGTCCCATTACTAGATGCTCCTCGACCACTGGAAGGTGGTGGCTCTACCCCACCAGTAGGTGTTGGCCTTGCCCCACCAATAGATGGTGGCTCTAATGGCCCTGCCTGATACATACCTTGAAGACAAGTGCTATGACAAACAATCGCATGTTCCAACTGTAGGAATGACTCCTATGCTTATGGGACTAGTTGATGTGCAGGCAGCACATCTGGCCTAGGTAGCCGCTTGCGAGATGGAGCTACTAGGCGATTGGGATCTATGTTCCTTGAATTGGGATGTTGTTGAGGCATCCCCATCCCAATTCCATGGTACTCCAATATACCAAAATAGTTGACATGCTTCCCCAAAATGAATTATGCGTACATATTTCTAAGAAAATATAGCAACATTTCCTCGTTGTTGTGTGGTGGTACATCAAATACCATGTATCATCGGTCCATCCAATTATCTATGAATGATTTATATGTACACCACTCAATGGAAATATACTTTTTGTTTACATCCAGGATTTCACCGTCTGTGGATCTCTAAAAAGGGAAAAGATATCTTGTTTTGTTATCTTCAATTTCTTAACTTCCTTGTAGCTAAGTCCATCAGCATATTCTTGCCTCTTTCTCTCTCTATATGTGGCAATGTCCTGAAGTGCACCATTTGACCTACTAAAGGTCTCTATCATTGCATCCAAATTGGATGCAAGCATACGATGTCTATCGTCAACAATAACAATTGAGGCTCAAATGTATCTGAGCCTCTAGATTTATCTTTGTATGTCTATGTGCGCATCCATGCTTTCCTTTGCAACAAAAAAATAATTAAATAAAATCATTAGAAACATATACATGCTATAATGACATCTCTCAAAAATAAAAATAAAAATGTAAAAATATTGTGCAAGAACAATTACATTACAAACAGAAATATCATCTCAATATACTATAATAAAAAAAAGCTTCTTGGGGATATATGGTATAGATTTGTATGGACTACTTGTTTGGGGATATTGTATTATATTTTCCTACTTGGAGCTTCAAACTTAGATTAAGGAGCTTTCTTACAATAATTATGGAGCTTTCTAGGATAATGACCTCTTATGCTCAACGGAGTGAAACCAAGTTTGGTAGCAATTGTTTGTTTGGTTGTGTAATATTGTCCACAAAACACCTGGAGTTTGTACCTAACCCCTAAATTGACCATGTGTTTATTCATAACAGCTGGAATTTACATGGTTCTTCATAGTTGACCATGGTTATTCATAAGTTGTAAACCAAAGTGGAAGGTGAGGATCAACTACATGTAAATTGATCAATGATAGATGGTGGAGAGCTCTTGATTCAATTAATACTGAAGGATCGAGATAATGGGTCCTTAAAAGCACTTTATGTACACCTTTCTAGAGCCGAGCTATTGGAAAAGATGTTATTCATCATCCTTTACCTTTGAAAATTTCTCTTTTGTATCTAATTCATATCATGTTTGTGGCCCTTTCCTTAATCCGAATCTAGTGTCTGATGAGGAAGATTTCGCAGTGAATTCCTTTGCGTCATTAAGAGGGGGAAATATCTTGAATGTGAGGGTTGATCTAGGCTTGTTCCATGAAGTAAATCTCTTATTAGTTGATAGGGATGAAGACCCAAATCTATCGCTTGAGTATCTTGGTGGTGAAGGAGGTCGAAAAAGACGTGGTAGTTCATCTTTGCAACAAAGTAAGTGGTGTGTCTGTAAGGAGGGGAACCTAGTCCATTGGGTTTTTGGGATGATGTAAAATCCATCAAGCCATTGTGTTGGCTTCACAAGCACTGGTTGGAAATTTGTAGGGTAAAAGAATGCGTGGGAAAACACCTTAGGGTTTGGTTGAGTCAAGTCTGGAAATCAAGCTTAGGTTATAGGCCACAGTTCCTCCTCCTAGCCTAAGGGTGGATGGATTTTCTTTCCCAATCTGCAATACTTGTGGAGAAAATATTGAGGAAAAGTTGGTGTTGGGATTCAACTCCCTTAATGCTTAGGTGGATGTTAGGTGGATGCAAAATTTGTTAAGGGGATTGATACTATGGAGGAATGACCATGTTATAACAGTTTTGGAAATTTTTTAATTTGGGTTTCATTTACTTGGATTTAAAATTTGGGCCAATATAAAAATTTATATTTTAAATAAGGGAATGAGGCAACATTGAAGAGTATAGATGCCTACCTTTCCAATTCGGCCAATGTTGCAGTGCTAAGTTGTATCAAATGTGTACTTCTCTTTGATGGTTCTTGAAAAGGGTGTACACACAAAATAAAAATACTTGAGAAAAGCTCTTGGGGCACCCAAATTTCAAAGTTTGACAGTTATAACCATGATTTTTAAAAATTTATAAATCATGTTGAAGAAATCAAATTTTTACGTTGGTAAACCCCATTTAAAAAATAGAAAATGGTGTATGAGTTGTAAACATAAATTTTAAGAAATTTTAAACGTTTTAAATGGGCTGGATGAAATTTAGTCAAACAGTAGATGAAGGTGATGTTTCAGTGCTACATCTGTATCAAATTTTTGGTTCCTGAAAAGGCGTCCACACAAAAATAAGTGAGAAGTTAAAAAGGTGGGGACACAAATATAAATGAGATGGGAATTTACAGAAAAAACCGAGGCCAATTCATATTGAATCTGTCTGTGCATTGAATCATATAGTAGCTTTTCTGTTGAATTCCTAATTTTTATTGGAGAGCGTCTACACAAAAATAACTGAGAAGTGAAAAAGGTGGGGACACAAATATAAATGAGATGGGAATTTACAAAGAAAAATGAGGCCAATTCATCAATGCCTGTGTATAGTAGCTTGTTTGTTGAATTGCTAAATTTTATTAGAGAAACATTAAAATGAGAAAGGTGCAAATTAAAAATAATAAAATGGGTACAAAGTGTGATGACTGTACCTTGCATTGGCTTTTACAATATAAATATTTTTCTTTTATACATTCTAATTAATCTAATTCATGTTAAACAAGTAGTGTTAATGAATGAATCTCTCGGATTTGTCTTTACAATATAAATATGTATTTTTAATGCAATCAAATTAATTTCAATTGTGTAAAAAGGGAAAATGTTACTTAGTATTATAGCACAAAATTAAAAAAAACAAACTTTTTTAAAATAAAAGTTATAAGGTAGCAATGTCTCCCCATTGTTAACAGCTATTGCTATAAGATAAAAATCTTAAAAATATGATACTTTTGTCATAAAATTATAGTAAAAAAGAAAATTCTTTAAAAAAAAATTTATTTAGTCATCAAATCAATTTCACTACTTAACCATAGAATCTATTTCTCAATATTTTTTCAAAACAATGATAACTATAAAAAAAATGCAAAATGTATGCTTAACATACTTCTTCATGATCTAAAACAAGGATGATTTTAAGGACCCCCCCCCCAAACTTATATGTATAAAAATTGGGTGAATCTTCCCGATATATAGGAAAATTTGAAGGCGATATTATCAATAATATAATATGTATATATAATTTTTTGGCGAATATTTCATTTCATTATATGATGTTGTAAAATCTTGGGGAATCTTTCACTAAATTATAAGTTATTGTAAAATATTGGCGAATATTTCACTGAATTATAAAATCTTGTAAGAACTTGGTGAATATTTTACTGAATTATAAAATTTTGTAAAAATTTGGTGAATCTTTCGTTGATTTATAAAACACATTGAATGGCACTCTACTTGTTAATTCTAAGTTCAAGGCTTCTTCAAATGTCGAGTTCATTTGCTCTATTTCAAGTTTTGGTCTCAATACCAAATAGCAGTGGCCTTAATGAGGAATGTTGGTCTCGTGCCAATAGGTCTCCTACGATCAATGCATAGGAACCTAGTGCATAGACCATTTTTCTCTTCGCTTAGCTATGTAGAGCTCATTTATTTTTCTGAATAACGATAAATATTTACAAACAAAATATACAATCAACATAAAAGAATCTAAAAAGTGAAGACAAAATTAATTCATGCAACTAAAAGGTAATAAAAACTTATTTTCTCAAACCCTATATCAATGGAAATCAACTAAAACCAATATTGATTCAAGCTACAACAAAGGGTTAAATCAATCATCAAATGAGAACTAGAAGCATTCAAGGGTCTAACACAATAATTAACCAAAATACATGCAAACTCCACAAATCGACAAAATGCTTCAAACAAAAGCAATAAACAAACCATAAAAATTTGTCAAGATATTAGAAATAAACACCAACATGGTTTTATGTACTTGAATGAGCTCATTCTTGCTTAGCGAAAGTGTAGTCAAATTATTTATTTATCTTTTAATGCTAGGACACTATCTATGTGAAGATATAGCTCCTAAGCCTAGCTTTGTCAAATTCCAACGTCATTTCCTATCACATACAAGAAATAGACAATGTAAAAGATAAATATCAAAACATGATACATCAATCTTAAAATAAACTGCATCAAGGAAATGAATGTCATATCATCAATGTTATAACAAAAAAGTACAATGTAGAATCTATTTTTAATTAAAACTCTAGCTCAAATTTACATATAGTGATCACCTGCAAGGGTCCATGGAACACCTATACCAAAATAAGACTCAAGAGTCTCTCATGTGTATTGGATCATATACAATTTTAGGTGAAATCCATTTCCCAATTCACATTTTGGGCCTGGTCCTCATTTTCGGCACTCTGAACATGACCTTCTCCGGATGAGCCGTCATTATGATCCTCAAGAACATTATGTTCCATATCAAGTTGATTAGAGAAATTTGTCATATTATTTTCTCCCCTTCTTTCACAATTTGATCGCCAAAGAGCTAGCACTCTTTCATATGGAAAATTGTCAACCTCATACTTTGTTACATAGAATCTTAAGCATGTATCTACATTTTTATCAAGCTTGTTCCTCAACTTTGACTTCAAAAATTTCAATGCACTAAAAATTCTCTCATCCTCCACTGATCCCAAAATCATGGTTTGACATAAATCTACTACTTTGAAATACTCTGACATATTTTGCAGTAGAAATTCGCTATCACTGAGTGTAGTCCATAATATTGTAATTGCACCATATTCTAGAGGATTAACCAACTTAGAAAATTGATACCACATTGTATCAACAAAGCATTGGGCTTGATCTAACAATTTTTTTTCAATCTAAAATACCTTGAATATGTTCTCCTTGCATCTCAGTCTCTCGACAAAAATGGCTCTGCAAAATCTTGCATTTTGCTATAAAGTCAACCTTTATAGTGTCTGAACATTGACGATGGTTCCAATATTGAGGGTATACCAAAGACATGGCCTCCAACAATTCATCTCGAGGAAATATTTCTCTTATGTCTGATGATAGTGATTTTGCAATTTCTATCAAGTTGCGCCTCACTGAAATCACAACATTGTCAAATTGTTCTCTTGACACAGGGCACTCTTTGGTGGTTCTTCCTATGTTGTCATTATAATAAAAGGGAACCATATACCCACGCACTGCCATACATAGAATCCCTTTTTCATCAAACTTCAATAAATTTCCATCATTTTCTATATTGATTATCTTAGTCCAATTTGTAAATGCTAGACCTGTAAAAGAATCTGTCATCATATACAAATTATCTAATGCAAGGCATGCTAATTTTCTAGAATTTGTGTATTCAACAATATACATCATGCGACTCTGAGACATCTTCACGAGGCTATTCATTTCATGAAGCAAAGGAAGAACTCCAACCAACGTTAAATATGTCTCTATATCCGTTAATAGAAAGAGAAGAGTTTGAGCTTTTTCTACACTTAGGCGATGTTCATACATCACCCCTACCAAGGATGCATATTCATTGAATAGTCTTTCAGTTGGTCCCTTCAGTGAGATCCATCTTGTATCAACATCTTTTAATAATTTGTTTCCATTTGTAACACCGCTGGAAAAAATTTTAAACTCTGAAAACCATTTGGGACTCCGACAAAAGTATGCATGAACCTCACGTACAAGATATTCAACTTTTGAAACCAATGGAAAGTTGCTCACTATTTTAAATGCAAGATTCATCCCATGAGCCGTACAATGAATACCAAGCATATACGGTGAAGCTGAGAGTTGTAGTCTAGCAAAAAGGATGTTCCTTTGTCCCTGCATTACTGATGCTCCATATGCTCCAACGCATACCAACTTTTTTGCGATCATTGAATGATCCATACCACCAGTTTCCTTCATACTATTAATAACAAGCTCATAAATATTTTCTGTTGTAGAACTTTTGCTCATTTTATGAATTCCAAGTAGATAGGAATGCCTGATATGGTCATTGACTATATAAATGCTCATGCAAATCCATGAAGTATTATCAACAACTGTAACTTCATCCAAAGACAAAGAAAAAAATGTAGCATTCACAATCTTCTCTTTCATATCATCCTTTTCTACTTGAGCTAGATATTTTCCCCATTCCCAACCACTCGTTAAAGACCAATGAGAAGATGGAAATTTTGGCACTTGAATAAAAGATAGATATTTCATCATTTTTGGATAATCTATCATAGGACGACTATTGGATAGGATGTGAAATACCGTGCTTAATTGTATCGACTTCGATAACAATTTTTTTTCCATCATCTTTTCGAATTGAGAAGTGATGGTTCCTCCACTTTCATCCAGTTTTCTCTTATTTATTAAGTATTTATTGTATTCCTCTTCATATTGGAGATGTCAACATTCGCCAAGAGATTTCCATCTAGCAGTAGATTTCTTCTCATTATTTCCAATTTTCTTATCATACATGTTTCCAACATGCTTCTCTATTGTGTCTAGCTTCATTTGCAATTTCACTACCTTGCCGAGTTTCCAACTACATGAAATGCATTTAACTTCTCGTGAGGTCTCATTCTCATTTTTTGGAGGTATCGGTTCAATAAATGGGAATCTTGATACCCAATCAGATTGGAATTGTCTCCCAAAGTCCCATTGGCCTTTTTTCCTCTTCCGTGAATGGTCTATGTCACCTTGCAAGGAAAAATATTCAACATTTGCGCTACAAATTTCTGATGAAAATGCATTTGTCTCACTTTTATCACTAGAGGAATGTATTCTACCATCCATTGTATGTTTTGCATATGCATCCTACAAAGTGTTGACATCTCTCTCACTGATACCTTGCTCAACAGAGCTTGAAGCATGAATATGATGTGGATTATTGGATTGATGTTTTTGAAAATATGATATTACATCCTTTTGTCTTAATGTTTTATTTTTCTTTCCATGATTCATGTTTGACATCTTACCTAATGTTCCACAATTGATATTCCAAATCAATATAGAAACCAGAAGGAAGCCTGCATGAGAAAAATGATATAAAATTAGTACAACTGCAATTCCCTACGAGGAGGTTGGTCCTCCACAACTGCAATTCCCTACGAGGAGGTTGGTCCTCCACAACTGCAACAAAAATATACTAAGTGATTAACCTAGGGGCCACTAGAACAGCAAGGAACAAACAACACACCACTATAAAATTTTCCTACGGTGATCAAGACCAGGAAAATAGAGATTAACTCTCAAAGGAAAGTATAGGATGATTAGGGCCCAGAACAAACCAGTAGAGTAGCGAAGGACAGTTACCCGGGGTCCACAATACAAAGTCTTCGGGTGCAAGCATTTGAATCACCAATCGCCCTCCCAAATAACTGCAATGGATTTCCTCCCATGTCTGTCCTAGGTACAGTGGAAATATCCTTCCACCGTCACCTGTGTAAATCCCTAAAGGTCAAAGATACTAAGGCTACCACAATTGCAGAAAGAGTCCGAGGGGACAGTCACAGGTCGAACCGACACGTATGGGCAGGGTAACTAAGCCCGAAATCCAGAAGCACACAAGGTACTAATGGATCGCCGTACAAGTGGAAGCTTTGGTAGATGCTCGATTGAAAAGCAGGGGGGTATCCCTGGAAGATCAACCTCACACGACCTCGTGCTTAACTCCAGTTTGAGTGGAGCTTCTCGACACACCTCTACAAAAGTGGATTTACCTAAAGATAGTTTTACTATGAATTTGAGATTTAAACAGTCTTGGAAAGTTTAAGATGCTCTATTCCAAAACCCTAGCTTAAGCGAGTTGGTTTGTATGACCTAAAAATAAAAGTTACTAGAAAATTATAAATTAATGGTTCTTTTTAAGGTTTTTATTTACTCAAAAGGGTAGTGCATTTGTGTGCATAATGGTTGCAACTGAAAAAAGAAAAGTGTATATAACAATGTAAAATCTTCACAATTTCCTGGTTTCCTTATCTTTCAAAACATAAAATCGTACAGTAAACCTAAAACAATCTAAATGTTTTTTATATTTTTCAAAGATGATAGTATATACAATTACAACTACTTCGAAAAAGGGGAAAATTAGTGCATACACAGTAAAACAAGATAACGAATAACACTACAATGAACCAACACCTTTGCTTCCACTTTAACCTATCACAATAGTCTCCACCTTGATTAATTACACCAAACACATGGAGCTCCACCAGTTTTAATATGGCTTAAAATAACCATTTGAACAAACAATGATGATGGGTAGCTCCTGAGTTTTACCCACCTGTTTGGCTTTGCAGAGATCTATGAATGCTCCCAACAAATCTATAATAAATGCATTTGCTTTCTCAATCTGCACTAAATTCCAAAAACACAGTTTGCATGAAAAGGCTCACACTGATGTATTTTCAATTAATCTTAAGGTATAAAAGAATAAAAGAATAAGGTACAAAGAATAAAAGAATAAGGTAAAAGAATGATCACTAGCAAGATGTGCAGGGTCACCAACATGATGTCAATGATACAAGAAGGGTCACTAACAACATCCAAAGGTTCACCAATGATATGCAAAGTGTCATGATATTCAATCCATATTCCACTAAGCATTTTTCCAACCTAGTACAATAGTTCTTTTTGACCTATTTTAATGTCAGTTGCTTATAACCCATAATTTTTTCATTAAGCGATTCCTAGAGCAATGTTTCCAAATTGAAAGGCAAATAGGACAAATCCAATGGAAAGTAATTATCCCGGGTTGCTTAAGGCTGCTTAATTATCCTAACATGTCAATTATAAGCAACTTGTTTCCAAACATGTCAATTACTTGCACATAAACTGATGGATACAACATGGTAAATAATGTTTATGTACATATACATCTTGGTTGCATACATGACATAATCAATAACTTTCACATATGACTCTGTCGTACTACATTTATTGAACTCCTAGCCTCAAAATAGGGCATGTAAACTAATGTATAATTTTATCACTAATAAAATAGGCTATTTAGGAAAAAATATCAAATATAAAATTTTGAGGAAAATTTGCCAGTTCACAACTCATCATTTCTATAGGATTATTATCCAAATGAGAGCACTAGAGATCTTAAAACACAAAAATACTACTATGCACAAAACATCCCATCAATAAAGGTAACATGGGACACTATATACATAAAGAACATGTTACATCTTCCATATTAAATTAAAATAAAATTATGACAATTATAACAATTGAAGGGAAAATAATAACATACTCCATGCTTGATCATGTGACTAAACTGGGTAGTAGAATTAAAGATTTTGTATGATCATGTGACTAAACTGAGTAGTAGAATTAAAGATTTTGTATCCCAATCTCTAGTAAAAAGTTCTCCATCTATAGAATCTTTGGTGACCATTGTTAAAGTAACTCATTATTCATAAAAAAAATAGAAGAAAAAATGTACAAATGCTATAGTGCTTAAAATTCATAAAAGTATAGGTGGCCACAAATAAGTGATAATTTGAAAGAAAAAAAGCTAAGATTAAAAAAAAAAGGTTGTCCAAAGTGCAGGTTACAACCCTATGGAGACAAGCGTTTTCACTTATTAATAGTTTGAAACATTTGAAGAGGTTTTCAAAATTTACTGGAAAATTTATGTGAGACAAGAGAAGGTTGAACTTGTTATTGTGGAAACCCCGGAATCATCATTCTTGTTGATACATCAAGGAAGGAAGTTGGCAAATTGCTTGAATGAGTTGGGGATCAACAAGCATTGATAAGGAATAAGAAAATAACATGGATGGGGATGTATTTGATTGTGAAGATGGCATGAAAATTTCTTCATGTAAATAAATTATGCATGCTCGTACAAGTCAATGGACATGGAATCTAACTATTGAAGTGGAGTATGATGATACCTCAAAACAAGGTAAGAAACGCCCAATTCTAATAGAAATTGCAAGATATAAGGAATTTTCATAATTGGTTCACAAGGTGATGCTTTCCTTTGGTAAGTTAGACCTGGTGTGCAAGTTTTTTGAGAAAATGGAGAAAGCTTCCTTGACCCCAAACAATTCAAATTACAAAGCTCGTGTGCATGCTTTTGGAAAAGAAGGTAAAACTACTGAAGAATCAACAAATTAATCTCCTTACCTTGTCACAGCATGGCTAAGATGATAAAATACGATCTTTACAAAAAAAAACCAAAAAAGGATTTTAGATTTGGAATAGTTTGTGCAATATTTGATTTGATGCACTTTTTGCTCCCTTTCTTAAAGGTCCTATCAGGAATAAAAAAATATAAAGTTTTCAATTATGTATATTTTGTCTCTTTTAGACATTTTAAATCACATTTAATTGAACTATTCCCTATGTTAGGACCATTAAGGTCAAACGTTATTTCCCTTTTCACCAAAGTGAATATGAGATATAATGGCTAGAATGAGAACTACAGTGTAATAAATCAGTATGAGCCTTTACGTAGCCCAGGTATCATCCTTGTACCTAAAAGATGACTTTTACAGATTCCATTGTTCCACATTAACTTCCATGCCTTTTAAAGATAAGTTCCTTCTTTTTTTAATTGATGATCATGAAATACTAGATAAACTACACCAGGAAAAATATTTCACAAAATTAGCCAAGGTCAGGATAGTACCGAATAAGAATTTGAGCTATGGACAATCCTTGAGACAATTTATCGTCCATGCAGACTGTAGTTCTATGTCATGCCTTTTGTTTTAAAACTTGATCAATGCTTCTACAAATTTTATATGCTGTGATGAATTATGAAATTGAATTTTAATTCACAACAAATATGGAAATCACAATTACAACATATTCAGTTTTACAAAAAAACTAATTTTGAGCGCAAGGAAGTTGATTGCTAGGGGCAATATAATCTCATTGGAGTGTAAAGGCAATTTGTATAAAAATTAAGGCATTTGTTGACTCTTGAGGGAGCAGCCTCAAAGAATGTCAGAACATTGCGTGAATTCTTAGGCCTTACCCATTATTTAAAATATTTTTTAGAAGTTGCTTGCATTACAACCCCTCTAACATATTGAAAAGGAATCCCTTTAAATTGGATGACATTGCAGAATCATGTTTGAAAACTCCTGTCCATGAGCCCCTGTTTTTCCAATCCTTGTCTTGGAATGAGACACCTATGATACAAGGGTAGTATATTTCCTGATTTTGGACTATTGCTCGCTGCCCTTTGAGTGTTGCAAGATGAAACTAAAGGAATAATTAAAGTCTTTGTATGATAAGGAGATGGTTGCAATTATGAGTGGCCTCTAAAATTGACTAGGAAAGAGTGAAATGTATTTTATGCCAAGAAGATTTGTCAGTTGAGCATTAAAACTATGTCTGTAGAATTCAGGGGTTTGATTTCAACTCATTTTATAAGAAGGGAAAGGAAATTACTGTTCTCTACTCCCTCTCACGAAAAGTGGACAGTTGACCCTATGTCCAATTTCAGTTGTCCTAGATTGATTTGGAAATATTCAAGGTGCCTGAAAAATTGTTTTTTGGAAAAGTGATTTTCTATGGTATAAGGACATAATATGCTTGCTTCATTAAAATTCAAGATGGAAAAAGGAATCCCATGACACTTGTTATTGGCCATTACGTTTTTTTCTAACCTATTACAATATCCATATTTTTCTTTGTAAATAAACATGCAAGTATGCAACATAATGTGATATCTCTGAGTCAGAGGAAGGAGATAATAGCTTCCCTTGATTTGCTCAAACCATTGCACGCTAATTAGGCTAGGAAGAAATATCCATGGATCGACTATTGGGTTCTTGACTTAAATGGAAGGACACCCACTTTATCAATATTTCCCCAAAATTCATATTAGTCAGATTACTATTGCTTTCGTCATATATATATATCATATGGTTTTCAAAAAGTTATTGTCAGCATCTAAAGTTCAACAACAATTTCTAGAAAAATTTGTTGCCATATTAGAGAAATTATAATCATGAATACCATCTTATCAACTCCAAAAATGATGCAAGAAATTTTGATACTCCTTGAAACTATGTAGAGGCACTGAAACTTAAAATGGCACTACCAATGTGCTAGTCACTTTGATAATTGCATCAATTCTTTATTAAATTTGATACCATTACAATTTTTCTGGCTTGCACAACTGATTGAGTAGTACAAAATCTTTTATCTGAAGTGGTATCTATGCTGTAGTAGTCTTCAGATGATGTCAATGTGCCAGCACAAAATTGCACTAGTTGCTATCTATGATTTTAGTGCTAATAACAAGCATACTTGGGAATTTTAACACTTGGCATATAACTCACGAGATAATAAGATTGCATGCGATGGAAAAAAAGCTTAGATAACTAAAAAGTTGAAGTTTACAGTAAGGCCACAATATAGTATGTGCCATGAAGGCATCTACAAATCTATAGTGTACGGCTCTTTGGCTCACAACATTCACTACTATGATGGTTTAGACAAGTTCACAACACTGTTTCAAAATTTGTCACTCACTATCCAAACCAAAATGAATGAGGATGTTGATGGGTGATCAAATATGACCATTTCTAGGATCACGATTCATAGTTGACTGGGGTCCTCCAGACTGGCCCAACATGCCAATGGTTAAAGTTGACTAGTTCAATGAATAAAAAATTGAACATGTCATCTGCCAATGGTGTACTCTAAACCATGGCAACTGAGCTAGTATGCTAAAGTGATTATGCCCCAAACTGTGGAAAAATGATTGAACAAGTCATCTGCCAATGGTCAACTCTGCACCATGGAAACTGAGCTTGTATGCCGAAGTGATTCTGCCCAAAGTGTGGTTCCGTTTCAAAATAAGAATTCGCATGCCAAAGTTGTTCTGTGCACACTCTAGCTCAAAATTTGTTAGTGACTATCCAACCCAAATTGAATGAGGATGTCGATGGGTGATCAAATATGAGTCAAGATCTGAGGGAAGTTGAGAAGATGGAATTTCGATGAATGCTTGCAACAGCTAGTGTTTATTTTGATTGGCACGTTGCTTTGTGTTGTTGGAAGATGGAAAGATGCTTTGTTGTAGTTTGAGAAGTTATTATATTTAGGAATTATGTGTTCCAAATATAGGCACCATCAATGCTATAATAAAAGTTTGTAGACAAAATAATATGTTTGAAGAAGCCAAACTATTGTTCGAGGAAATTAAGAAGGGGAGAATGGGTTTTCAAAATCCCGGCAGCATTGATTCTAGGCTTAGTTTAGATATATTCACATACAATATATCAAGGATCACAGAATGTCTCCCCACTAACCCCTGTCGCGAGTTATGCTGATTGTGTGTATGTTAGTGTGCTCTTTGGTTTAAATGTTTTGTCAAAACAGTTAACGCTGATAACACAGTTTGGCATACAATCTGAGAATTCAATGAAATTAACACCAAAAGGAAACTTTGATCTCTTTGTTTAATACTAGAAATATTTACCAACACAGTAATACATGACATTACTTCCCAGGGAGATACAACAAGGTCACAATGTGAGTCAAACAAGTAGATTTGTAAAATATTTCATACCTGTAGTAGTAAATGGACTCACAGAACTATGGTATAGCTGAAACGACTTCCTGGAGTCCTCTAAATAGCCACAACTTACTTCCCTTTGATGTTGTAGGAAACAAACTGTAGTGTTCACTTTCTATGCTCAGAATGGTAGCATATAGTAAAAAAAAGACGGCAGGCTTCCCATAATACACCTAGCAGTGTTGGGATGACCAAATATTCACAAATTGACTTTGGATATGGGTACACCAGTTTCCTTCCTTCTTTGCTCGTCCCTAGTGGTTATGTTCTCCCCACAAGAGAAAACAATCCCCAAATATGCAGATTCAACCCACAAAAGATTTTGCAGCCTACATCACAGTGATGGATGTGGTATCATATTCGAAGCTTGTTATGTTACTGTAACTTGGTCTCTTCCTTCCAAAAATTGTCCTCCCAAAACCAAACACTTCAGCTCAAATTTGTAACACTACTCCACTAGGGTCTTTGTTTCCCTCCTAAGCCTCAGATTTGATGAAATTCTCACTTACCACTAAAAAGGGTGACATTTACATGGCTTATCAAGTTTTTAATTTACACTATCATTGATGACATTGCAAGCTGACATGGAAATCAAGAGTCTTTCTCCAACACCAACATTAGTATTATCTTCATCAACAATTTAATTAATTCTAACAATGACTTGAGGAGTTGAATAATTATTTGACAACTTTGCCTGGAGGTTTCCTTCTTCGACGATCATCTATTAGACCACTCTTCCCTCTGGTTCATGGGTTTCGGTGGTTGTATTCCCCGGCAACAACACCACACCAAACGAAGTACGTTAACACCATGGGAAACTCTTCCTCGATCGACGATATGTCTCTCGTACAGGCCCCTCCTCCTGAAACTCCTACATGTATCAGACTATAGTGTCCTTAGCCTTTTGGCTTTTTATAATTCATATGCCTTTGTTGATGCTTTAGGACTTATGTTGCAAAATCTTAAGAGAAACAAAGGTTGAGCTGGATTTGTGTTGGTGGTACACAATAATTTGGGAATTGAAGTGCCTGATGAAGAATAAGATTTTTATGTCTCTAATGATCAGTACAATAGTCCCTATTTGGGATTAAATGTAGAGAAAAATCTAGCACGTGTTCACTATGTAAGGTAAGTATACTCTGACATCCAAAAGAAAAAGAATCTAACTATTGAAGTGGAGTATGATGATAACTCCAAACAAGGAAAGAAATGCCCAATTCTAAGAGAAAATGCAAGATATAAGGAATTTTCATAATTGGTTCACAAGGTGATGCTTTCCTTTGGTAAGTTAGACCTAGTGTGCAAGTTTTTTGAGAAAATGGAGAAAGCTTCCTTGACCCCAAACAATTCAACTTACAAAGCTCGTGTGCATGCTTTTGGAAAAGAAGGCAAAACTACTGAAGAATCAACAAATTAATCTCCTTACCTTGTCACAACATGGCTAAGATGATAAAATACAATCTTTCAAAAAAAAACCAAAAAAGGATTTTAGATTTGGAATAGTTTGTGCAATATTCGATGCACTTTTTGCTCCCTTTCTTAAAGGTCCTAACAAGAATAACAAAATATAAAGTTTTCAATTATGTATATTTCGTCTCTTTTAGGCATTTTAAATCACATTTAACTGAACTATTCCCTATGTTAGGACCATTAAGGTCAAATGTTAATTCCCTTTTCACCAAAGTGAATATGAGATAAAATGGCTAGAATGAGAACTATGGTGTAATACATCAGTATGAGCCTTTATGTAGCCCAGGTATCATCCTTGTACCTAAAAGATGACTTTTATAGATTCCAATGTTCCACATTAACTTCCATGCCTTTTAAAGATAAGTTCCTTCTTTTTTTAATTGATGATCATGAAATACTAGATAAACTACACCAGGAAAAATATTTCACAAAATTAGCCAAGGTCAGGATAGTACCGAATAAGAATTTGAGCTATGGACAATCCTTGAGACAATTTATCATCCATGCAGACTGTAGTTCTATGCCATGCCTTTTGTTTTAAAACTTGATCAATGCTTCTACAAATTTTCTATGTTGTGATGAATTATGAAATTGAATTTTAATTCATAACAAATCTGGAAATCACAATTAGAACATATTCAGTTTTACAAAAAAACTAATTTTGGGCGCAAGGAAGTTGATTACTAAGGGCAATATAATCTCATTGGAGTGTAAAGGCAGTTTCTATAAAAATTAAGGCATTTGTTGACTCTTGAGGGAGTAGCCTCAAAGAATGTCAAAACATTGCATGAATTCTTAGGCCTTACCTATTATTTAGAAGATTTTTTAGAAGTTGATTACATTACAACCCCTCTAACATATTGAAAAAGAATCTCTTTAAATTGGACGACATTGCAGAATCATGTTTGACAACTCCTGTCCATGAGCCCCTGTTTTCCCAATCCTTGTCTTGGAACGAGACACCTAGTTCATAAATGCATAGTCCATCTAGTTCTAATTGGGTCTATGGACCATCCTTGCTGTTATAGGTCAAATCTGCACTTCTCCATCCGTGATCACATTAAGCTGTCGATCACACAAAAGGACAACATGGATTGAAGAGCAATATTTCCCTAGATGATACATGGACTTGGTTTGCCCCTCAGCAGCTGACAAAACCCTGTTTTACCCTACCTTTTGACATGTGCGCTACCCTATAGGCATGATAGTAACGCATTTCTTGGAGTATGCCCTACTATACAAGCATAATAGTAGCGCACACCTTCTAGTATGCCCTACTTTGCTAAAGCAAACTAGCGCACACCTTAAAAAATCATGCAAACGCTGGTTGATAGCAATGAAGTTGCATATAGTGTGCTACTCTACTGTGAAATACTCGCGCACATCTTAAAAAGTAATAAAAAATATATTAATTTGGTGAATTGGGATTAGTTGCAGTTGGTTTTGCAACTTCCCCAACTTCCCAATCAAACTACCTCTCGATCCAAACTGCCTACCTTGTCCCATAAATACAAGGGGGATAGATGAGAGAGAGGAGGAGAAACTATGCATTAAGGGTTTTTACGCTGGATAAATTCCAAAGTTAGTGTGAAGAGCAGGAGCCCAGGATCCGGTTGCAAAAGCACTCTGAATGATCAGGTATACTTGTACTGATTATTTGCTTTAGATAATAAAGGTTGAAATGCCCTTCCCGTCCTAATCAAATGTCTAATAGATTGTATGTTTGTTTGGATTAAATGCTTGATTGTTTTTTATGTCTAAATTGTATTTCAATTTCATCATTGTTATATCAGTCAAGATATGCTGATGAAGGTATCTTTGTATTGCAGGTTCGTCAAACGGAAGATCGAGTGGAGGATCGATCGAAGGAGCAAGCAAAAGCTAGGATCGAACTTTGTTAATAAGGTATTCCTTCAAGAACCTTGATCTCTTTACTTTTGTAGAATCCTATGTGATATGATTAATGTATTTACCTATCACCCCAGAAGTTGGTAGTGGCCCTCTCCTCGCTATAGGGTAGATTTCCCGAACAACAAACTGGCGACCCCATTGGGGACCGGTTGTTTTCTTCTTTAGGAGACATAGTTAGTTTTCCTTCCAGTACGTTTGGGTATTTTTGGTCTTTTTGGTCTTATTGATCCTCTGAGAGGCCCTGTAGGTCACTTGTACCTGCTTCCCTTCGATTGAATCACCTCAGTTTTGAAGTTTTGGAGTCTGTTTTAGACCTCCTCTGACATGTGCGCTAGTCAGCCTTATATATAGTAGCGCATACCAGATGATGAGCGCTACTTTCTCTACTATATAGCATCCCCCAGTGTGCGATGGTTTATTCACTACATAGTAGCACATACCCCTGTAACTCTCTGTTTGCTATAGGGTTTTGATTTCCACTTGTTTGGTTTGATGTCCAGTCTCTTGCCTTGCTTTCTTAACTGATCCTTGAGCTCTTTAGACTCTTGTTGAGTCTTGTTTGCCTCTCCTAAGTCCCTTAGGTCATCTTTTGCTTGCTTGTGTACTTTTGAGGTGTCTTGTTGTTTGTGACTATTTTTGAAGACCGTGCTTTGTTCCTAGTTGGACATAGCTGCACTTCTATACCCTAGATGCTTGTTGCAAGTATACGAACCTTTGCTTTGTGACATTTGTTGTTTGTAGCAACACTAAGCACACTTTGACGATGTCTTAACCTTTGAGTTAGGGTTTGACCCCATTTTAGAGTCCTTAGGGTGTTTTCAAAAGATTTTTGAGTCTAGATACTTCCTGATTGCATTGTCAGTTTCAGTCCAAGTAAGTTGAAGTCTTTCAGTTTGCTTCCATTTGAGTCTTTGTGATTGTAAGGCCATCTTTGGTTCGCTTGCCTACCGTTTGCTTGGCTTAGTGCTCTTTAGGGTTATTGATGCTTTGGAGTAACCTTTGAATTTTACCTTTCCATTTTAAACATCTCTTATCCCTCTTTTCTTTTCACTTTGTTTACCAAGCCCAAAGATTTTTCCTTTTAAAAGCTTTGTAGGACAAGTATTCATCAAATCATCGATTTGTTTGATGTGAACCTTAGAGTTATTTTTCCTTACTTACATTGCTCTTTTAGGTATTACTTGCTTCCATTTTTGAGTTCTTTTTCTTTTAAGTATATCAGAAAAAAACAAAAGAATGAATTTTGTAGTTTAAAGTGGTAAGGCTTATGATAATTTCGAAGTAGCGTAGTTTACTTTGTTTTGAATTTGAAAAGAAAAGAAAAAAGAGATTTGTTTTTGGTTTGCTTAGTTTTCATTTTGGAAAGAACATAAATGGGAAAAGAAAAAGAGTCTTTTTGTTGCTTTGAAAGTTATTTCTTTTGCACTTTACTTTCTCAAACCATTTCCACACAATGCACTACCTCGTTGAGTAAAAAGTTGCCTTAAAAAGTATTTTTAATAAAATCAATTAGAAACATTTTCTGTTTTAGGTATACATGACATCAACTAGCTTAGGCTAGAGTTACGAGCTTAAATCACCTTAAATTGCTCGCAACTGGCTCCATTACTTAACAATCGTAGTACAACTTTCATTTAGGTAAACCCATATATATCAAATAACCTTGGGATGCTCTACTCAAACCAGAGTTAAGCACGAGGCCGTGGTAGATTGGAATTGTTGAGGATAACCCCCTCACTTTCCTTTTGACCATAAACCAGAGTTGATTCGCGTACGGGGGTCCTTTCGAACTTCGAGCTTTGCTACCCTGCCCATGCATTTTGACTAGGTTGATGACTATCCCCCCAGGATATTTCGTATGTATGGTAGCTTTAATATCAGACCTTTAGGATCCTACACAAGTAGAGTGGGCGGTTATTCCCACTTCACCACGGATAGGCATCAAAGGTAACCCTCTGGCAGTAATCCCGGGAAAGCGGTTTTGGTTATTCAAGCGCTTGCATGCAGTGGACCTTCGGTGGATGCCATGAAACTGACCATCAGTATTCTGTTAGTCTGTTTTGGGCCCTAATCATCCCATACTTACTTCCAAGAGTATTTTCTATCCGTTTGATTGGTTTGATTACTTAGGATTTTTTAGTGGTATGCTGTTTGCCCCTTAGTCTTAGTGGCCACTAGGTTTTTACTTAGTGTTATTTTTATATAATTGTGGAAGACCAACAGCTTCGTAGGTCTCGGAGGTTGAAGAACCTTCCCCCACCCAGTGTGGAGCCACTACTGCCACCACGATGATGGAGGACTAACTCCAGTGGTCTTTTTGAACTTACTGGTGAAATAGAGGTTCCTGGCGAACCACAACCCAGAACTCTGGATCGACAAGTTCTTAATACTGTCGAGGTTGAGGATATTACCTCTAGTGATTTTAACACTCCTTTTAACCCTCCTCTTACCATACTTAGCGATCCGCTTCTGGTTCCTGTAGGTTTCCAGCAACCTGAGTATAGTGCATATCTTTTCACACCTGGGCATATTATGACCAACCCGGGAGACGAACAGAGAGTTCCATAGACTCCCACAATGGTTATGAATACAAGGATTGTAAATCCTTCTTCCACTACTACATCGAGTTCATCGCAGACAGCTTCTGCTTCAACTTCGTCCTTCAATTTTAACACTGCTACGTTAGGCATGCCAAGCAAAATAGCTTTGACATCCGCCTCAGTTGCCACTCCTACTTTTGGACCCAATAATGCAGTGAATGTCACCCCACGTTCTGTGACTCAACAGTCATAACATATACCTAATACTTGGATTTCCACACCCAATGTAGGGCCGAATCCCTCTGCAACTATTCCTGTCATGAGTACCATGACTGCGCCGTCCACCTCGACTACCCCTAGTTTTAACACCTTTGCAGGTTACAATATGAATCAAAGTAACATACCTGCAGGAAATATCCCCTTTTCTTTGTTTTTTGGAGGAGGGGGTAATATGTTTAACCAACAATATCGTGGGGCTAACACCTAGCCATAGTGGACGAATACATAGGGTACCAACCCACTTTCATTTGGGTGGGGGAATTTCAACAACACTTTCACACAAAAACAGATGGCTGGGGGAAACCCCTACCAGCAGATGGCGGGGGGAAACCCCTACCAACAGATGGTTGGGGTAAACCCCTACCAACAAATGGTCGGGGGCAACCCTAACTAGCATTTTATGGGTCAAAATATAGGAGGTTCCCCCTTCATGACTCCAGGGCATCAAATGCCATCTTATAGACATCGTTTACCATTTCTGGAAACTCTGAATTTGCCAGATCTTTCCAATTTAACGAACGATCCGGTGTGCCATAACGTTATGTGGCCACCAGTTCCCACTAAGCTACCTTCGGACATTCCAAAATTCGAAGGTAAAACTGGTGAGGATCCCGGTGATCATGTTACCACTTTTCATCTCACGTGTTCTTCGAACTCGTTGAACGAAGATTCCGTTAGGTTGAGACGTTTTCAAAGAACCTTGACTGGGGATGCAGCCAAATGGTACATTGAGTTACCTGCAGCCACCTTTTTTAAATTTCAGGATCTCGCTATAGTATTTTTGAACCACTTACAGCTTCCTGTTCGGTACAATGCCGGGACAGATCTTTTGTCTACCTTTAGACAAAACAAAGCCACCCATTTATTTGATCATATTCAGGAATGGCGAAGATGGTAGAGGCTCATTAAGGCCAATATCCCCCCATAATTCTTATTAGAGTGGTATCTGAAATCACTCCTTCCTTATGTTTCTAAGGAAGTAGCTACTTCTGGGGTGTCATTGGAAGAAGAAGCCATTCTAAGGACCCAACAACTAGACTTGGTTTACGCTCAGTCTGGGCTCCCCTATGAGATTATACCTGATGCACCGTGATAAAAAATTGATCTAGGTAGACCAAAACCTGGACCACATGCTGACGACATAGTAGGTTCGATTGATTCTATAGCCTTCGAAGCATTGACTAAACAGGTCCATGCCTTATCGGTCAAACAATCGACTGCAGAAGTGACTCCCATCACATTCTCTCCTTCTACTAATGAATCTGTACAACAGGTTCAGACTAATCAAAAGGGCCCTGGGCAACCCAACAATAAAAAGAAGGGAAAGAAAGGAGAGGGGAACCAACAGAAGCCCAAAAACAAAGAAAATGCCGAGGAGGGTAACAGAGAAAAGAAGAAGGTCAAGTTCCCTTGCAAGCTTTGCAAGCAAGATCACCTCACTCACCAATGCCCTCTAATCGAAGAAGCCCAGAAGCTGCTTCAAGAAAAGAAACTTTCCGTCCTTAAAGATCCATTTCCAAAAGGGCAGGGATCAGCTTCTGGCACCTCCAATGCTGGGGGCACCACCCATGCTTCAGTTGATCAAACTTTCATTAATATGGTTAACTCAGACACTCTTTTACAAACGCGGGCAAGAAATTATACTCCGGATCCGCAGAATAATGATAAAGAGGTTCCTGAATCTTCCACTCCTCTCCACATACCTGTGGACCCACTGTCCAAGATCCCAAAAGGTTTCTTGAAACGGACTTCACACAATCCCAACACACGGGTTGCTTCCAACTACAATATGGTTGAAGATCTAGCCCAGACCCCTTGTGCGATGTCCACCTTAGAAGTCTTGCAAAGTTGTCCATTACAATGAAATGCACTTCTGGTAGCAATTGGAAGTATTGAATCATCCAACATGACTGCACATTTTGATATGTCCGATATCAAATACTGGTTTCCGTACCATGTTTCCCTTTAGATAGAAGTAGTTCATGGTCTTATGACCATTGGACGCACTGTCGTAGATGAGGGCGCGTCTATGTGCGTAATGTCGATTTCTTGTTGGAAAGCCTTCGGTTCTCCTGAGTTAGCCCCCTCTAACACACTGCTTACTGCATTTGATGGTAGAACCTTCCATCCACACGGAGTCTTGCCATTATTTGATGTCACACTGGTCGGTAAGACAGTTGCTGTAGAGATTGAAGTTCTATACGCTCTGCTTGACTACAATATGTTGTTAGGCGGGAGCTGGACATATGCCATGCGAGCTATAGCATCGGAAGTTTTCCGAGTTGTTATGTTCCCTCTCGAAGGTAAGATCGTCATGGTCGATTAGCCTTTGTTCTCTCGGCGAAACAACCAGACTTCATCGGAATCTACAGTTCCTTTAGTTAATCAATCTGCCCCAGTACACGAGAGTTTAGGAGTAGGGCTTTACAGGTCATTAATAGGCACTTTTGACCTACCCTCTCCCGTTCTTTTCATGCGTTCTGATGAAGGTACATCTACTGAAACTTTCACGATTGGTTTAAGGATTGATCCATGGATCCTTCCAACTATATCAAAACCACCAGTGCCCTTATCCGTTGCAGAAGTGGCATACATGGAAGCACAACATGCTGCAACGGAACATATCTTGACTCTGCCAGTCTCTGCTAAGTCGGATATGGACTATGCTCCTGCATGGTCGGTAGACTCGACCCACTCTTTTGACTGTTTAGACACGGTTTTTCCTTCTAACGAAGCCATTTTGGAAGCCATGATGGGCATGGACCAGCCTTGGGAACATATGCACCACAGGTCTTACCTGCTTCCAAATCTAGATAGGATAGAGAGAGGAGAGTTTTCGATGAGACTTGGTGGAAATGTTGGTTTGTCCTCTTCCCCTTCAAGTAATATTTACGCTGAAGGGAATATGGATAATATATCGAGAACCATATTGATTAACATTTCCACCAAACCTGGGGTCGTGGAAAACATTTTTATTGGAGCAGATTGTTCTCCAGAAGAGATTGCTCTGTATACCAAACTTTTTAAAGAATTCCGCGATATTTTTTCCTGGTCTTATGAGGAGATGCCAGGCATCGATCCTGCCATCGTTGAGCATGTCATCACAATGTATCCTAATTCGAAACCTATGAGACAAAATCTTCGTCTAGTGAATCCTCGAAAAGCGGCCGCCATTAAGGCGGAGGTTGAAAAATTGCTTAAAGCCGGATTTATTTATCCGATTGACATGACGGAATGGGTTTCGAACCCTATTCCGGTTGATAAAAAGCAAGGTACCATTCGAGTCTGTACTGACTTTCGGGATCTGAACAAAGCTTGTCTGAAAGAACTACCCCACACCATTTATTGACCAGATCATAGATGCGTGCGGAGGACACGAGATGTTTTCTTTCATGGATGGATTTTCGGAATATAATCAAATTCAAATCAAACCCAAAGATCAACACAAAACAACTTTTATTTGCCCGTGGGGAACCTTTGCTTATTGAAAGATTCCGTTTGTCTTAAAGAATGTTGGAGCTACGTTCCAGCAAGCAATGAATTTCACTTTTCGCGATATCAAGCACATAGTTGAACCCTACCTGGATGACCTCTCGGCGCGATCTCGCAAGAGACGGGATCATCCAGCTCATTTGAGACTTGTGTTTGAATGGTGCAGACAATACAAGATTCGATTGAATCCTAATAAGTGTGTATTCTACATCGAGTCTGGATCATTACTGGGTTTTATTGTATCCAGTCGTGGCATAATGGTTGACCCATTAAAAGTTGAGGCAATTGTAAATCTGCATCCTCCTTGCACCTTGAGACAACTCCAAAGTCTGCAAGGCATGTGTAACTTCCTACGACATTTCATCATAAACTATGCCAAAATTACAAAGGGTTTCATTAGATTGCTTAAACAACATACCTACTTTTTGTGGGATGAGGCTGCTCAAACATCATTTGAGGCCTTGAAAAAGGAATTAATTTTAGCCCCTTGTTAAGCCCGCCTGATTATACAAAAGATTTCCTCTTATATCTGGCAGCATCATTTTACACAATTGGTATAGTAGTAGTTCAGGAGGACGACATGCTCCAAGAGCATGTTGTTTATTATCTCTCGCACGCATTGATAGCTCCTGAGATTAAGTATTCACATGTCGAAAAGTTAGCACTAGATGCGGTCTATGCGGTGCAGAGGCTTCGTCACTATATCCTTTTATGAACCACTACTGTGATTGCGGAGGTCAATCCTTTCCAATATGTTCTCACTCAACGTATCATCGGTGGGAAATACAATAAATGGATTGTAATCCTGCAAGAGTTCAATTTGGTTTTTCAGTCTGCCAAGTCGAAGAAATCACTAGTGTTCGCTGAATTAATTTCAGAATTCCCGAGTGACTTAGTGCATATTGAGGAAGAGTCGTCATTCTCAGATGAACATATCTTCCTTATTGCCTCCTTTGACCCATGGTATGGGGATATTTTACTATATCTCCATACTTTGAGGTGTCCTACCACTTTTTCTAGAGAGGAACGACGCAAACTGAAAAGTCATGCGAAAAACCATCTCATTATCTCTAACACTTTGTACAGACGTGGGATAGACTCCATCTTACGACGTTGTTTGACTTTAGAAGAAGCAGATTCAATATTGAATGATGCTCATAGTGGAGCTTGTGGGGGTCATCTTTCTGGGTTGGCAACAGCTTAGAAAATACTGCGTGATGGGTATTTTTGGCCTACATTCTTTAAAGATTGTGTGGAAGCTGTGAAACGCTGCCGTCCGTGTCAATTTTTCACCAGAAAAATGAGAGCACATCCAACTCCTCTTCATCCTGTGATCACAGCAGGTCCCTTCACCAAATGGGGGGTTGATTATATGACTTGTAATCCAGTTTCAGCTGGAGGCCATCGTTATATTATCGGTTCCGTCGACTACTTCACCAAGTGGGATGAGGCAATTCCTACTGTTAAATAGGGTGAAAAAACTGCCGCTTATTTCGTATTCAATAAGATTATTGCAAGGTTCGGCATACCCAAAGTCATCGTGACAGATCACGGTCGCCATTTTCAGAACAGCATAATGATCGAGCTTTATACTATGCTTGGTTTTCATCATGGGCATTCGTCTTCATTCTATCCACAGGCGAATGGTCAGGTTGAAGCGGTTAACCAAACTTTGAAGACTATTCTACAAAGAATTGTTAATGTCAGTCGGAATAACTGACACATCGTGTTGTATCCTGCTCTTTGGGCTTACCGAGCAAACGTAAATATTGCTACCGGGTTCTCTCCCTTCCAACTTGTGCATGGGTTAGAAGCATTCATTCTGATTGAATGCGAGATTCACGCGATATTCCCTCATTAAAGTTGGTTGTCCAACTGTTACCAGAAACTTTAGTACTAGAAGAATGTTTGCTACATTTAGAGAATCTAGATGAACAGCGCCGTGATGCGCTAACAGCAAACGAAGTCCATAAGAAACGAGTCAAAGGATAGTACGATAAGTCTGTCAGACCTAGGGTTTTTCTCGAAGGAGACCTTGTTCTGCTTTGGGATTAGGACAAAGAACCTTTAGGGGCTGGCAAGTTCAAGTCCATGTGGCTCGGTCCTTACATAATCTCGAAGGTACTGAAGAAAGGAGCTTATGGGCTAACGGACTATGAGGGTAATAAGCTGCCCGAGCCTAGAAATGGGCTCTACCTGAAGAAGTACTACGCTTAGGCATTTGTCCTTTTTCATGTATTATAGTTGTACATTTTGTAGAACTAGTTTTTGCTTGTGATTGTTAGTTGACCTTATGTGTGTTTTCTCGCTTCGTGTTTCAGATGTCGACTGAACATTTTTTAGGATTTGTTGATGGTGCAAGTTGCCACACCCGACAGTTGGCTTCAGCAACTTGGGTCATTTAATCACCGACTGGCCAATTGGTTTCTTCAGGGGGGTTTGTTTGGGTTCCACAACGAATAATGTAGCTGAGTATAGTGCGGTCATAGAACTTCTCTGGGATGCTCTTGTCCAGGGCATTTCACATTTGGAGGTTAGATTTGATTCACAACTAGTTGTATTTCAGTTGACGAGTGTTTATCAGATCAGAGATCCTATTTTGCTGCTACAGTTTTTGCGAGTTAAATTATTGGAAAGACAGTTTGATTCCATCATATATCAACATATTCCATAAAAATTAAATGCATTGGCTAATTCATTTGCAAATTATGTTCTAGATTAGCATTTGTATCATACACTTCCATAAATAAGCATTGCACATAAAGGTTAACACACACATTTAAATATAAGCCGATATTGTATATATATCCGATACTGTATCAAAAAAGAGTATGAGTTTGTAACATAAGTCTATCACAGAGTCATAAGATACAAAATTGGGCTCGATGGCCTCAAAATATACATAAAATATCCTTCTCCTATGGAGAAGGTGGGGCCTCATCAACATCCATTGCCTCTCGGTAGCATATGACCATCCTGGCTACCTTCCGCAGCAATCTAATCCAGGCTGGGGGCACACCGACTACATCCTCCTGCATGTCTACAGGCATCCGCTCAATGCGATATGTGGGAATGTCATGAGTCAACCGACTCATCTTCCTCTCTATAGCCCCTAGTGTAGCATCAGCTGCACCCACATCAATGGGCCTCACGAAAGTAGTAATATGTCCCTCAGGACGAACTGGTCCAACATCTGCATATGACACATTGTTTTAGTATTTCAAACTCACCATAAAAATAATATACTTGAAATTGAAAAAATTAAATATTTTTCAAAAACAAAAACATACCTATCTCTCCCTAGGCACCGCCTGGAGGAAGTACCAGCTCTGGATCATGACGGAATTCTAAACCAGCATACGGAAACTGCTCAAATGATGGCACCTATCTCTCCCACCATCCCCAGAAATCATCGGTGTGATAGCAAAAGTGGCTTTCACCACCACCCTGGGGGAGAAAAATGTCACCCCAACGGCCCAAACTCGGCTCACGAGGAATGACAGGGGGCAAAGTCATGCCCAAACTAAGAGTAGGTACCCTCTCGAAGAAGAAGGTACAAAGAATGCTGCCATATCCAAATTTCTTCATTCTCCCGGTCTTACACCCCGAGAGTTGAAGCTTCATGTTTGCTAACAGACTAGTGCACCAATCATACACATGACCTTGCAAGCATTTGATACCAATATGCATATAGTGCCTTGAGGCTAAGTGTTGTGTGGCACTCCCTCCCATTCGGTTCAACATACTTACAATAACTTTCAAGAGGAGGCTGCCAATGGTAGAAATCAGAATTTGACTTCCTAATTTCTAAGTACCCGCCACATAGTATGCATTCACATATTCTTGCACGGACATGGCACCCACATTGCGTGAGGACCCTTTCAGGTTTACAAGATCTCCCATCCTAGAGAGTTTTGTAATGAAGTATATGTCATCAATGGTGAGGTCCAGGATCTCTCCCCGGATATCAAACACATTGGCATCTGCATCCCAGTACTGAATGAGTCTTTGAAGCAATCGGTTGAGTGCCCTCATGTTGATGGTTCTAGAGAATTTTAACAAACCACATCTTCGGAGTGCATGTAGAGTTGTCGGGTCTTGCATAGCCACCCTATCCATCTCTTCATGCTCCCTCTCTCTCCAAACAAGCACAATCCTGCCACAAGAAGGTCCAATTTTTAGTCCTCGACATGTTTTTCTCCATGTTCAGGGGTGTGCGCTACTACCTAAGGTAGACAGTCACATTTGGGCACTACTGTCCTTGAGGAAGAGTAGCGCACACCTCCAGTATTCCGTACTTTCCCTCTTACATAGTAGCGCACACGCACTTCATGAGCTGAGCATGGCTAGAAATTGACTTTTAAGCATAAAAATTGATAAATAAAGCATCAAAATGCAAGTTAGGATGAAAATAGATTACTTGGAAGAGGTTTGAAGTTGAATAGTTGCCTGATTCGATTGCTATGAATGGTTGAACATCAAGGGTTTGCTCCCAAAACTTGCCCTACAATTCCAAATGTGATATTTGAGTTTTCAAGTTGAAATTACATATATGAATTTGAATTTGATTTTTTACCCACTTTTGTGAAAAGTCTATAGTTTCAAATTGCATAAAAATGATCTATTTAATCATTAAGTACCTACAAATGTTGGTAGAAGGTTTTCAACCTATATCTCTCAAATTTTTACTAGATTTTCGTAGCATCGATCTATTATGACTTAATTTCTTTATTGACGGACCATGTTAAGCACTTTATGGTTGAAATTTCATGTCATTAAATATTTTTGTCGTTAATACTAACTTGGTTGTTGAGATCCTAGTCTTTGGCAAGTCACGAGTCATGATCCTAGAAGCTGTCATTTAAGTCATTTTAAGCTCTTGTTTGGACTATTGAAACCTAAACAAGATTGTCGAGCAAACTTGTCCTCTTCAAGCTCGTTAAAGGAACTGAAGGCCCATCTGCTTAAGTATAAGTTTAACCCTTTTCCGGACTTTTGAGGATTACTTACGAAAAAGGAATACTCTAGTCATCCGTGGCTAGAAGAGTTCTTCTTCCATTATTTTACACTTTTTCGGGGGAGGAGACTAACTTTACGAAAAAGGACCTTTTGGAGCCTTCTTTAGGGTTTTCAGGCTCTCGAAATATGAAAACACCAAGCGAGCACTCACCTACTTGGGCTCGATTTGAAATCCACGAGAAGGTAAAAAGAGGATTGTTTATGTTTTTCATACTCTATAAATAGGAAAGCACTGGCGAGCATTAACCTACTTGGGATCGATATTAACCACGAGTAGGTGTATGGAGTTATTGTTTAAGTTTTTCAGGCTCCTTAAAATTTAAAACACCGGTGAGCAAGAACAAATCTCGACTTGATATTAAAATCCAGAGATCAGTATTATAAGATAATTCTTCTATCTCTTCTTCGAACTCTGTAAACAATGAAGAAGGTCCTGAGTCTTCCTCCCGTGGGCTCGTTAAAATCTTTACATGGTTGGATCTACTGAGTTTTCATTCTTTATTGGGCTCATTAAAACAAAAAGAAATGTATTCTTTTATCTAAAAAGAATAAGGGATAAGAAGGGTATATCATATCTTGCAGTTTCAAAGGAAGTTCAGTCAGTCCTATCTTTGAACACAACACCTATTTGAGTCTATCATTTCAATTGGGTTTAGTTTTTTGACCTTAGGGTGAACCTGATCTCCGAGTTGTTTACTCCCTCGGTTGGTTATTCTTCCAACCATATGGAGGGTCTGCTAATGTCTCCTACATTGCAGGCTTATATCATTTCCCCGTCATGTTGAAAAATTCCTAAGTCACTTTGTGTCGTGCTCACTGTTCAAGGATACAACCTGTGTCGGCCATTCTGCAGTTCATCTTGACCTCATGTGTTGGCCATCCTAGTGTCCGTCTTGTTACTTGTACTACTCCACATCAGCTCATACCATTTGAGTGTTCCTCGTGTTGGATGATGGAGGATACCTTAAGGCATCCCTTCCAACAGACTTCTTCCCATCGACATCAACTCATTTTTCTCTGGGAATGAAGTTTAGAGTTTCGGTTAGTACCTTGGGAATTGCAGTCATCAGTGGCAATTTTCCTCGCTGTCGAATTATGGGAATACATCAATGTCTCTTATTTGACAGGCTCCTCAAGTGTTTGACGCCAAGTCCACTTATTCACACTTGTTGGATCGTACTAGGTACCTTGGGCCCCATTATCATTATTGGTGGAAGCCCTCGCGTTTGTAAACGGTATACATTAATGACCAGTAATCAAACGATAACCCCCATGTTCGACTTTCAGCTCATTTATTCACATGGTTAGGGTTTGTACCTTGGTTTGTGTTGGATGAAGACCTTGGGATTTTGATAGCATTACCTCATTATGTTATCACCCAAGTTATGCAAGACTGAGCCTCACTCATTTTGGATCTCCATGAGACATAGATCCAGTTTGTTGTTATCGATATGATCTCTCATTCTGACATGGATCCACGCTTGTATTTCAGTGGCCATGCTATACATATATCTCCTAGTTATGTATCAGAGATCATGTTGTATCATGATACACATCTATATGATGTCAATATTGTAATTGCTCGCTGACCTTGATCTTTATTTCAGGTACTTTTGTGACTTGGTTCTGTGGTTTCTTGCTCCTCCGCTGACTTGGAATTATAACGTATTTTGGCCATCGTTTCCCTTTGACCTCACACATTAGGGGGCATCTGTTATAGGTCAAATCTACACTTCTCCGTCCGTGATCACATTAAGCTGTCGATCACACAAAAGGACAACATGGATTGAAGATCAAGATTGCCCTAGATGATACATGGACTTGGTTTGCCCCTCACCAGCTGACAAAATCATTTTTTACCCTACCTTTTGACATGTGCACTGCCCTACAGGCATGATAGTAACACATTTCTTAGAGTATGCCCTACTCTACAAGCATATTAGTAGCGCACACCTGCTAGTATGCCCTACTTTGCTTAAGCAAAATAGCACACACCTTAAAAAATCATGCAAACATTGGTTGTAAAGTAGTGAAGTTGCATATAGTGCACTACTCTACTGTGAAATACTCGCGCACATATTAAAAAGTAATCAAAAATATATTAATTTGATGAATTGGGATTAGTTGTAGTTGGTTTTGCAACTTCCCCAACTTCCCAATCAAACTACCTCTCGATCCAAACTGCCTACCTTGTCCCATAAATACAAGGGGGATAGATGAGAGAGAGGAGGAGAAACTATGCATTAAGGGTTGTTACGCTGGAGGAATTCCAAATTTAGCGTGAAGAGCAGGAGCCCAGGATCTGGTTGCAAAAGCACTCTGAATGATCAGGTATACTTGTACTGATTATTTGCTTTTGACAATAAAGGTTGAAATGCCCTTCCCGTCCTAATCAAATGTCTAATAGATTGCATGTTTGTTTGGATTAAATGCTTGATTTTTTTTTTATGTCTAAATTGTATTTCAATTTCATCATTGTTATAACAGTCAACATACGCTGAGGAAGGTATCTTTGTATTGCAGGTTCATCAAACGGAAGATCGAGTGGAGGACTGATCGAAGGAGCAAGTGAAAGCTAGGATCGAACTTCATTAATAAGGTATGCCTTCAAGAACCTTGATCTCTTTCCTTTTGTAGAAGCCTATGTGATATGATTAATGTATTTACCTGTCACCCCAGAAGTTGGTAGTGTCCCTCTCCTCGCTATAGGGTATATTTCCCGAAAAACACTTGCTCATTGTTAAAGAGGAAAATACGGGGAGGTTTCTCTACCTAGAAGGAAGATTGATCTTACAACAACTTTTTAGGGGAAGTTACGAAATTTATTTTGTTGGGTCATAATTTAAATGTGAACTTGGTTGGGAACTTTTGGAAAGAAATAAAACAAACCAAAGAGAACTAAATTGCCTCCAAAGGAACTTTCCAGATCCCACAAAAATATCCATGAGTTATGTTCAGTCCAGGATGGGTATTCAAGTGAGAATATGTGCAACTAAGGAGGAGATATTGGAAGCCAAAAATGATTAACTATCCTTGTAACCTTCCCTAACAACATAAAATGTTATTAATCTCATTATGAGAATGAGTTTGGGTGGATATATATATATATATATATATATGTGTGTGTGTGTGTGTAGTTATATCCATATACATGGATGATTTGTCCAACAGTTTGCTCCTTCACTATTTCTTCAGCAGTATATATATATATATATATATATCTATATCTATATATATATATATATATATATATATATATCTATATATATATATATATATATATATATATATATATATCATTGCTGAAGAAATAGTGAAGGAGAAAACTGTTGGACAAATCATCCATGTCTATGGAGAGAACTACATAATTGATTCCTAGGGGGTCTTTATTTTGGATCTTTAAGAATTTCCAATCTCATCATAGTTCTGTTTCTTATGAAAAGTATGCAACCATGATCCACATGATATTAGGCTTGAAATCTATGGAGAACCCAGACTCAATTCCAAGATTATAGCCTTATGGAAAGCATTATGGATTATGCACTGCTCAGGGTATTCTCCTTAATGCCTCACAGAATTAATGATCTGGATGAAATAGAGCTAGAAAAACATAACTACTAATCTATCAGCTAGCAATGGATGTTGCATCAACATTTTTCACAAGAGAGGGGACAATGAATGTTCAATTTGAAGGAGGATGATTCTGTATATGCAGAGAATACAGAAGCCGTCATTGTGAATGTATGGACAAGTTTTCTTGAAGATACATTGAGATTACACTCACCTCAAACTAAACAAAGTGAACATGTTGTTGAGGATGCTTTGAAAAAGTCAATCAATAGTTTCTATAGTTGTCATTTCAAATTTTCTTGAACAAATAAAAGAATTTAGGATCAAGAGAAATCAGTCAGACATACAAACTTCAGTACCACCAGAGGCAGTTTAGTCGATGACTCTGTCTATGCACCAATCATAATTGCCATTCACTAAATGAAATATTGATTATTTTAATCCAAGGTTTGGATTTCATGTTGGCATAGCTTCATTTGGAGAAGTTTATTGTGGGGTATGGAGAGGAAGGGTTGTAGCAATTAAGATATTGCTTGAGGAAGATTTGACAATAGAAAAACCTCGGAGCATGAAGATAGTATTTCACTCATACATGATATCAAATTCAGTACCACCTATATTGGTTCAAATCCCTATATCATTTGCAAGGGGGTTTATTTCAGTCAATGGTACCATTGCAGGTATTTAGTTGTTGTTTTGATGGTATCTGGAATATTTAATAATTGTGAATCTGTGATCCAATGCACCATTTGAGATTAGATATGCCACAACTGCCATTTTGGGAGGCCACTAATGGTCGCTACTATAGTTCTTTTCAGTACCCCAATTCAAAATTCAACCATATTGAAATAACACAAACAATGTTATTGCAGCAGGATTCTAGTGTGATGAAAAATGGATGTATTAAGGAGATATGGCTTCTCGAGAGAGTAAAGAGGTCAGGATTCTATTAATATTATTGTATTGCAAAATTGATATTAGGGGATCTCAATGAAAATTCTTGTAGTTTTGAAATGGTTCCAGATTATATAACTGAAAGGCCGCGAGATGGGAACTTATTTATAGCTACAATTAATCCTGGAGCATACTATACTTGGATGTTGATATCAAGCACATAATTCATATATATTCTAAAAAAAATTCTTTCACTTGAATCCTATGAAAATCATCTATATTTTCCTAAATCAAAAGTTGAAGATTCATTTCCAGTTGAATAATCTTTACATGCTTCGGGGTTCAATAAGACTGCATATGCAAAATGGAAGTTTGCTATTGTTGTGTATGGTCATGTAGTAATTGGATTGATGGAAAGGATTTCCTTGGAGGATGTATCTTCTACAATTATGATGATATTGTCCACCTTGGAGCTGTTATATAGCATTATGATAAAGTATGTTGGTTATGTCCACTTCCTTGGGTTCTGTGTGGACACACTTCCAAGCAGTTGTTAGTTCAATGTGCAACTATAATATCTGATGGTCAAGTAGAATTGGCTTCTGCAACATCTCGAGACAAGACCACTCTATTATTTGAATATTATTTTTATTTTGTTTTACGTTGTAATAAATTTGACAATGCACAAAACATGCATGAGCCAAGGGGGCTCGGAGAACACTAATAGTTGAGTGAGTGTTGAGCTGAGGAGCTCTGGAGCACTTCGACTCGAACTAAATAACTGATGTTGAGCTAGAGGCTCTGGAGCATCAAGTGAACTAAAGATCATTTTTAAATAATAACTTATTACTATTTTATTCTTTCGAACTGACTGGGGAAACCACTAAAAGAGAAGCTGAGCATACAAGGATCTAGATAGGTCAGTAGTCCCCAAATTAAAATCGAAACTATCTAATAGAAGAGTAAAAGTCTAAATTATTAAAGTTAAAGATTTAAAATAAACTGTGAGGATTAAAATAAAGAAATATTAATTAATAATTAACAACTACATCTGCTACGTGTCAGTTAGACAACTGAGTGCTGTCAAACCCAAATTACCTAGCAGCCCTGCCCCAAAAAGTATTAATAGCAAAGAAGGTAACGTTGCATGGCACATTTTCCAAGTGCACTGAAAAGGGTCCAGTCGTGAGTCTGAGCGCTCAACACTAGAGTACTGAAACCTGGTGTGTTGGTTATTATTGCATGGGAAATGTCAATTTGATGGACTCACACCATATAGGAT
This sequence comes from Larix kaempferi, assembly GCA_027924585.1. NCBI lineage: Eukaryota > Viridiplantae > Streptophyta > Pinopsida > Pinales > Pinaceae > Larix > Larix kaempferi. The sequence goes on along the minus strand of BSBM01000370.1, from coordinate 42,651,723 downwards.
GATAAACGAACCTTGTGGACGCTCTGCTGTAGAAAAAGATAGGTAAATATCCTAGGTCTGTCTAGGTTCTTGTTATGCTCAGCTTGGCTCGGGGGTGACCGATGGAACAATCCAGGAACGGATTGCAGTCTAAGGTTGGGAGGAACATGGAAGCTCCTCAGTCAGTTAGTCTGCAGTAAATTTACTGATAAGTATCTAAATCCGAAGTTCTCACGTTCTCTTTTTATTAATGCATTTGTTCTTCTTTTTATATTTGGGAAATAATTGTTGATCTGTAGAATGCAGATCCATTGCTCTTCAGATCTAGTATTGTAATCAACGATCACGTATAGAGTCAGATCAGATATGATGAATAGGTTATTTGTTTAAAACAAACATATATCTATTATTTGTATTATATGAATTAGGAGATAGCTGAATGGATCTATTGGAAATCTAATTTATTTGTCAATAAATGAAAGATCTATGGATTTAACCCTGTTTCAGGTTAGATATGAAATGTTATGCTAACCCTAATGATAGTGCAGGTCGTATCCAGGTTTTTCCGATACCTTTTCTTATAGCTAAACTTATGAATGTCAATCTGATTAGCATTATCCCAACAAAACGTTTTCTTTATTTACATTATTCTTCAGTTATTCCCAATTTTAGATTTTCTTTTAGATCTACTTGGGTGTTTATTATCGAAATGTTTGAGTTTGAATCTTCACAAATTGAATATCTCTTTCCTGTTAAAAATGCTCTTTAATAGGTTAAAATAGTTGTAGTATAAAACAACATATACATGAAAGCATAGTCCTACTTTCCAGAAATCGATAATGCACTTGTTAAAACACCTTATCAACCAAGAATTTCTGAAGGACAGAAGTTATATGCTCTCGTCAATAACTTGGTACTCGAAGCCACACATAGAGACCACTTAACCTTTATTCTAGGGCCACACTTTTTTGTCCCTATTCAAAGGTTCTCAACCTTTAAAAAAAAACAAAACAAGATTTAAATTTAGCAAACGATTTTTCAACCATATCTATCATCTTAAAATAAATTATGAGACCAGATTCGATCATAGAAAGGAAAACAACGAATTCTGATTTTTAAACATTGAATGCTGACCCAATACATACACGACTTCATAGAAGATAGGGACAAGAGCACCGAGCAGTCTAACATTAAGAATCATATTCTTTTTCATCAACAAAGAAACCAATGACAAAGCAATTAACAGTGTATCATCCCAGGTATAGGTATGTTTCTTTAGCCAAAATTTATATAGTAGCTCTTAACAGTCCATGTTTTTCTTTTACAAGCTTTATGACACCAAATCGTCTTCTTACATTAAAACGAAACCCTACTGTCATAAGGGCATTTCAAGACCGATAACATTTAAAAATGAAGCTCCAGGGTTTAAAGTCTGTTTTCCCCATCTATTTTGGCATTACCATTTATTTAAACCAAGTAGACGCTGGAAAAGGAGCTGCTCAGCATGGGCCACATTTTTTATAGTCCTCTCCATTTAAAAACAAAACGTCAACACAGCAAATACATCAGTAAGGGCATGTCCCCAAGACCCCAGGTCTTACCCGAAATCGAAGTAGGGACTCATAGTTATGGGCCACCACCCCCAGCGTGCTCAAGCTACAAGAACGATCAAACCTGTTACAATATTTACATAGAAACTATAGTCCATTAACCAGCACGAATCGTAAACAAAACAAGATCTAAATAGATACTTGTTTATATAAAAAAAGAGAAATAGCACAGAGAGGCGTGCTCCCACCTCGTTTAAACGTTCAAAAGAGTTTCCTTTGCAACTGGTGCAACCTTTCAGACAGATAGCATGGACCGAGTGCTCTTACCATTGACGAAGCCCCCATGGGCTCTCCAGAATCCATTCAGTGAACAATACAGGGCAATTGTTAAATGGATAGCAAAGTACTGATCCCTTTTTCCCATACTTCGACGTGGAATCCACTAGTTGCAACTTCACATGGAAGCCTTGAATGCCTCCTCTGACCGAGTCTTATTGCATTAATTTTTGCTGACAAGCAGGGCCTCGGTCTTTACCCAGTAGTTAATACAAGTGTTGCGACAGAACCTTAGGATATGGAAATACTTTGATAACGTTTTTAAACCATAGTATCATCTCTATGATCGATCACCTTTACAAGTTTGAGCCATACAATATGTAGTTTGCACCTTAGGGTTCTTCGGTCTTAGTAGAGGTACCTGCATGGTTAAAAAAGGTGTTAGCTTCCACGAAGCTAAGTAAGACCAGGGACCCAAAGGGGTGCCCTTCCAAAGTGTGCTATGAGGACGCCAAAATAAATGAGAGTCATGCAAACATGATTTATCATTTAATTGAGAAAATCCATCGTGACTACCACGACCAAGTGTAATTTTTTTAAGTTAGAATGTTTTTATTATCTAGTGGTCTGGCCTTGATGGTATAAGTTAGGGTTTGATTTTACCATAGGACGGTGAGAGAAAATTTTAAATTTTTCTATATTTTCGAGTTTATTACAAGTAGTATCAGAGCTCCAGTTCGGAAACTCGAGGCCTATGAGCCTACTACTGCAAAACTAACTAAAATTTTGTTTGTTACACATTGGAGCATTGTTTAGGAAACAATGAACAACATGAACGTTGAAAGAGAAGACAGTCAACATGGTAATCTAAATTCAATCCCTAGAGAACATGAAATAGTAGTAGAACTAAATGATAGTGATGGGGCTGACAAAACATCCGATCTGCTGAAGACAATACAAAATCTGCAAGCTGAATTCTGAAATTTCAAAGATGATAATCTCAACAAAAGAAGGGAACAACATGAGGTTAATGAGGCCATATTATAGAAGTTAACTGGGAAAAAGAACCATAAGAAAACTACCCACTCAGCAACTAAGAAAGTACCTAAACGTCACTGCAGAAAGAGAAGCTACAGCCCAGATTTTAGGAAGTCTGAGGAATCCTTCGAACAGGCGGATTCTTCCAGCTCCCTTGGTGATGACTCTGAATATTCTTCCGATTCCTATGTCCCTTTTTCTCGCAAGAAAAATTATAAGGAGGATAGCCTTCAAGGGGAATTCAAAAAGATTAAAGCCCCTACCTTTGAAGGAGACCTCGATTCAGGAGAAAAAGCTGAAGAATGGTTGTTGGGGATGAACAAGTATTTCCAAGTACATCACTATACTAGCCATATGAAAGCCCGCTTGGCCATTTACAATTTAAATGGTAAGGTTGCAAGGTGGTGGCAAGATTTAAAACACACCAAAGATATTAAAAGAGCAGAAGTAGGTTGGAAGGATTTTAGGACACCCTTTCAAGAAAAATACATGTCAGAATGGTTTTTCGACAGAAAGATTAAAGAATTTCACGAGCTGCAACTAAACTCTCTCACTATGGATGCACTCATTAACAGATTCTTAGAACTGTTACACTACGTACCATACGCGAAAGATGAAAAGGTAAAAATCCAGCAGTTTCTAGGCTGCCTTCCAACGTACTACAGAAACAAAATCGAGTTCGATGCACCTAAGACCCTAGAAATGGCCTTGCATAAGGCCCGACTCTGCTACAAACACAATCAACACAGAACTAACCTTCTGAATAAAAAGAAGGACAAAATGAAGCTAATTTTTTACAGCCAAAATAAAGGGTTCAAACCCCCTCCTTACAGAAAGCAGAATAACAGTTTTCCGCCAAACAGGTTTTTTCCAAAGACTATGACGTAACCTAACAACTTGGAGCATACTGTTAACAAACCCACTTTTGACAGAAGATTTAGGCCATCTCCTACACCAGGTAAATGCTGGGGGTGTCAAGGACCCCATTACTACCGAGACTTCCCAAACAATAAAGATGTAAAGGTCCTCAATAACCTACAGGAGGAATCAACTGTAGAGGACTTAGCAAGAACACCTCGGATATGCACTGCCTTAGAAGGCAGATAGGAGGACTACCAATCCACCATCGTCAAAATCGAAGGTAAGATTTCGAACATACCTGTATCTATTTTAATTGACCCAGGGGCTTGCTGAAGTTATATTTCTCCTAAAATTGTTGAAACTTGTAAGTTAAACAAGGAAAAACATACCAAACCCTCGCTAGTCCAACTAGCCACCAGTACAAAAAGAAAGGTAACCAAGCTGGTTAAAAGCTTCCAGCTGAATATGAATGGCTTACAAACTGAAACAGACTTAAATATTCTGCCTTTAGGATCCTATTACCTACTGATAGGTATGGATTGGCTAGAACGACATCAGGTTATGCTGGACTGTCTAAACAAAAGTTTTACATGCACAGACCAGCATGGAAACCTGAGTAAAGTACAGGGTATACCCAAGAAGGTTCTAATTCGACAGATCTCAGCTCTACAGGTAAAGAGTGCATGGAAGGGCTGTAAATTGTATGTTGTTAATATTCATAACCTTGAGGCAGAGAACGAACTTCAGATTGAAGATTTCCTTGTGCTAGCAGAATTCCGAGATGTATTTCTAGATTAGATTCCCGAGCTGCCACCCAAGAGGGATTTGGATTTTTCAATAGAGTTACTACTGAGATCTGTGCCTGTCTTGAAGGCACCATACCGTATGAGTACTCCCGAGTTAGTAGAACTGAAACTCCAACTACAAGAACTGATAGACAAGGGTTACATTCGTCCTAGTGTGTCCCCATGGGGAGCACCAATCCTTTTCGTCAAGAAGAAGGATGGAACTTTACGGATGTGCATTGATTATAGGAAACTGAATAAATTAACAATTAAAAACAGATACCCTCTTCCGAGGATAGATGACTTATTCGACCAAGTTGGGGGAGCAAGTGTGTTTTCCAAAATTGATTTACGCTCCGGGTACCATCAGGTAAGGATCCAAGAAGAAGACATAAGCAAAACTGCCTTTAGGACATGGTACGGACACTATGAATTTGTGGTGATGCCCTTCGGGCTAACAAATGCACCCGCAAATTTTATGTTTATGATGAACAGTATTTTCAGTAAGTACTTAGATAAATTTGTACTAGTGTTCATAGACGACATACTTATTTCTCTAAAAATGAAACAGAACATCAGGAGCACCTCAGGACCGCCTTACAAATCTTAAGGGAACACCAGCTCTTTGCCAAGTTCAGCAAATGCGATTTCTTTAGAAATCAAATTCAATACCTAGGACACATTATCTCCGAAAAAGGGATAGCTATAGATCCAGAAAAGATTAAAGCCATCCAAGAGTGGCCGACACCTGCTAACATCATGGATATTAGATCCTTTTTGGGGTTGGCTGGATATTATCGGAAATTCATCGAAAACTTTTCTAGAATAGCCTGTCCCATGACTTCCCTGTAGAGAAAGGAAAGCAAGTTTTTGTGGACAGCCAAATGTGAAGAGAGCTTTCAGAAGCTGAAACAGTTACTAACAACTACACCCATATTAAGGATCGCAGATCAGGATGGAGACTTTGTGGTTTGCACTAATGCAAGTAAGGAAGGGCTTGGAGGAGTCCTCCTTCAAAAAGATTTCGTGATTTGTTACGAGTCACGGAAACTGAAGGAGCATGAAAAGAATTACCTAACCCATGACCTTGAACTAGCTGCCATTATTCATGCACTAAAAATGTGGAGACACTATTTGATGGGAAAGAAATTCCTTTTAAAGACAGATAACATGAGTCTGAAATATCTTTTTGATCAACCTGATTTAAATGCCAGACAAGCGAGATGGCTAGCTTTCCTAAGTGAGTACAACTTTGAGCTGAAACACATCAAAGGAAAGGAAAATAAAATTGCAGACTCACTAAGCCGAAGAGTTCACCTATTACACAATGTAACAGTAAGTCAACCCAGTTCTGATCTGTTTGATAAAATCAGGACAACATGCAGAAATGATCAATTTTACACTGAAATAGTGCAAAAAATACAAGAAGACAGACTGTTTGTACAGCAGAAAGACTACAAAATTGACGACACAGGACTACTTTGGTCAAAAGACAAATTATACGTTCCCGATGGCGGAAATATCAGGTCTGATATATTAATTGAATTCCACCAGAAACCTTATTCTGGGCACCCAGGATATCAGAAAATGTTATCTGCCGTTAAGAAATTTTATTTTTGGCCAAAATTAAAATCTGATATCGCACTAATTATCGCCAAATGTCATGAGTGCCAATTGGTGAAGGCTGAACATCAGCATGCATCAGGGTTGCTGCAACCTTTACCCATCCCGGAATGGAAATGGGAAGTAATCAACATGGATTTTATTACGGGTTTGCCAAAAAGCAAGAAGCAGAACAACTCAATTATGGTGGTAGTAGACAAGATGTCTAAATCTGTGCATTTTATTCCGGTTAAGTCCACTCATAAGGTTGTAAATATTGTAGATATATTTTTAAAGGAAATTTTCAGGCTGCATGGCATACCTAAGGCCATCATCTCTGACAGGGACACAAAATTTACAAGTAATTTATGGAGGGCCTTATTTTCTAGCTTAGAAACACAACTACAATTTAGCACTGCTTACCATCCTCAAACAAACGGACAAACAGAGCGAGTTAACCAAATCCTTGAGGACATGCTCAGGATGTATGTCATGAATAATCCCAATAGATGGGAAGAGTATTTGCACTTAGCCGAATTTTCATACAATAATGGTTTTCAAGCCTCGGCAAAAATGAGCCCATTTGAAATACTGTATGGCAGGAAATGCAGGACCTCGGTCACCTGGGACATCCTAGTGGATCGACTTATGCTGGCACCAGATATCTTGAAGGATCTGGAGCAACTGGTTGTAAAGGTACAATAGAATTTAAAAGAGGCACATGATAGGCAGAAGAGTTATGCAGACAGAAAATGACAGTACAAAGACTATCAAGTTGGCGAGCATGTATACTTAAAAGTCAAAGCAAAAAGGAGTTCTCTAAGTTTGGGAAAATGCGGCAAATTAGCTCCGTGTTTTTGTGGGCCATTCGAAATACCGGCCAAGAGAGGACCAGTGGCCTATGAGTTAGCTCTACCGGCACACATAAGAGTGCATAATGTTTTCCATATATCTCTACTTAAGAAATATGTTTACGATTCTAAACATGTGATTGATTGGTCTTTGTTACAAGTAGAACCCGAAGGGGAATTTGTACCGGAACCACTTCGCATACTAGATAGAAGAGAGGTATCGCTCAGAAGGCAAACCATCATCCAGCTGAAGGTGCAGTGGAAACATTTCGAGCCTGAAGAGGCTACCTGGGAAAACGAAACCGAAATGAAAGAGGCCTACCCCTCCTTGTTTCATGGATTCGGTTCAAGTCCCTAACACTGGGACAGTGTTGTTCTAAGCGGGGAGGGATGTAACTTCCCGAGAAAAGACCACTCTATTATTTGAATATTATTTTTATTTTGTTTTACATTGTAATAAATTTGACAATGCACAAAATGTGCATGAGCCAAGGGGGCTCATAGAACACTAATAGTTGAGTGAGTGTTGAGCTGAGGAGCTCTGGAGCACTTTGACTCGAACTAAATAACTGATGTTGAGCTAGAGGCTTTGGAGCATCAAGTGAACTAAAGATCATTTTTAAATAATGACTTATTACTATTTTATTCTTTCGAACTGACTGGGACAACCACTAAAAGAGAAGCTGAGCATACAAGGATCTAGATAGGTCAGTAGTCCCCAAATTAAAATCAAAACTACTCAATAGAAGAGTAAACGTCTAAATTATTAAAGTTAAAGATTTAAAATAAACTGTGAGGATTAAAATAAAGAAATATTAATTAATAATTAACAACTACATCTGCTAGGTGTCAGTTAGAGAACTGAGTGTTGTCAAACCCAAATTACCCAGTAGCCCTGCCCCAAAAAGTGTTAATAGTAGAGAAGGTAACGTTGCATGGCACGTATTTCAAGTGCACTGAAAAGGGTCCAGTCGTGAGTTTGAGCGCTCAACACCAGAGTACTGAAACCTGGTGTGTTGGTTATTATTGCATGGGAAATGTCATTTTGATGGACTCGCACCATATAGGTTGATAAATGAACCTTGTGGATGCTCTGCTGTAGAAAAAGATAGGTAAATATCCTAGGTCTATCTAGGTTCTTGTTATGCTCAGCTTGGCTCGGGGGTGACCGGTGGAACAATCCAGGAACGGATTGCGGTCTAAGGTTGGGAGGAACGTGGAAGCTCCTCAGTCAGTTAGTATGCAGTAAATTTACTGATAAGTATCTAAATCTGAAGTTCTCACATTCTCTTTTTATTAATGCATCTGTTCTTCTTTTTATATTTGGGAAATAATTGTTGATCTGTAGAATGCAGATCCATTGCTCTTCAGATCTAGTATTGTAATCAACGATCGCGTATAGAGTCAGATCAGATATGATGAATAGGTTATTTGTTTAAAATAAACGTATATCTATTATTTGTATTATATGAATTAGGAGATAGCCGAATGGATCTATTGGAATTCTAATTTCTTTGTCAATAAACGAAAGATCTATGGATTTAACCCTATTTCAGGTTAGATATGAAATGTTATACTAACCCTAATGATAGTGCAGGTTGTATCCATGTATTGCCGATACCTTTTCTTATATCTAAACTTATGAATGTCGATCTGATTAGCATTATCCCAACAAAACGTTTTCTTTATTTACGTTATTCTTCAGTTATTCCCAATTTTAGATTTTCTTTTAGATCTGCTTGGGTGTTTATTATCGAAATGTTTGAGTTTGAATCTTCACAAATTGAATATCTCTTTCCTGTTACAAATGTTATTTAATAGGTTAAAATAGCTGTAGTATAAAACAACATATACATGAAAGCATAGTCCTACTTTCCAGAAATCGATAATGCACTTGTTAAAACACCTTATCAACCAAGACTTTCTGAAGGACAGAAGTTATATGCTCTCGTCAATAACTCGGTATTGGAAGCCACACATAGAGACCGCTTAACCTTTATTTTAGGGCCACATTTTTCTGTCCCTATTCAAAGGTTTTCAACCTTTTAAAAAAAAATAAACAATATTTAAATTCAGCAAACGATTTTTCAACCATCTCTATCATCTTAAAATAAATTATGAGACCAGATTCGATCATAGAAAGGAAAACAACGAATTCTGATTTTTAAACATTGAATGCTGACCCAATACATACATGAATTCATAGAAGATAGGGACAGGAGTACCGAGCAGTCTAACATTAAGAATCATATTCTTTTTCATCAATAGAGAAACCAAATGACAAAGCAATTAACAGTGTATCATCCTAGGTATGGGTATGTTTCTTTAGCCAAAATTTATATAGTAGCTCTTAACAGTCCATGTTTTTCTTTTACAAGCTTTATGACACCAAATCATCTTCTTACATTAAAATGAAACCCTATTGTCATAAGGGAATTTCAATACCGATAACATTTAAAAACGAAGCTCCAGGGTTTAAAGTCTGTTTTCCCCATCTATTTTGGCATTACCATTTATTTAAACCAAGTAGACGCTGGCAAAGGAGCTGCTCAGCGTGGGCCACATTTTTTACAGTCCTCTCCATTTAAAAACAAAACATCAACACAACAAATACATCAGTAAGGGCATGTCCCGAGGACCCCAGGTCTTACCCAAAATCGAAGTAGGGAATCATAGTTATGGGCCACCACCCCCAGTGTGCTCAAGCTACAAGTAAGATCAAACCTGTTACAACATTTACATAGAAACTATAGTCCATTAACCAGCACAAATCGTAAACAAAACAAGATCTAAATAGATACTTGTTTATATAAAAACAAAAAAAAATAGCACACAGAGGCGTGCTCCCACCTCGTTTAAACATTCAAAAGAGTTGCCTCTGCAACTAGTGCAAGCTTTCGGACAGATAGCATGGGCCGAGTACTCTTACCATTGACGAAGCCCCTATGGTCTCTCTAGAAGCCATTCAGTGAAAAATACAGGGCAATTGTTAAACGGATAGCGAAGTACTGATCCCTTTTTCCCATACTTCGACATGGAATCCACTAGCTGCAACTTCACATGGCAGCCTTGAATGCCTCCTCTGCCCGAGTCTTATTGCATTAATTTTTGCTGACAAGAAGGGCCTTGGTCTTTACCCAGTGGTTAATACAAGTGTTGCGACAGAACCTTAGGATATTGAAAAACTTTGATAACGTTTTTAAACCATAGTATCATCTCTATGATCAATCACCTTTACAAGTTTGAGCCATACCGTATGTAGTTTGCACCTTAGGGTTCTTCGGTCTTAGTAGAGGTACCTGCATGGTTAAAAAAGGTGTTAGCTTCCACGAAGCTAAGTAAGACCAGGGACCCAAAGGGGTGCCCTTCCAAAGTGTGCTATGATGACGCCAAAATAAATGAGAGTCATGCAAACATTATTTATCATTTAATTGAGAAAGTCCATCGTGACTAACACGACCAAGTGTAAATTCTTTAAGTTAGAATGTTTTTATTACCTAGTGGTCTGGCCTTAATGGTATAAGTTAGGGTTTGATTTTACCATAGGATGGTGAGAGAAAATTTTAAATTTTTCTATATTTTCGAGTTTATTACAGCTTTGCATATAATAACAAAATTAAGAGAGACTGTCTCAATTCAAGGAAATCCAATGCAAAGACTTGCAGCATACATGGTGAAGGGTCTAGCTGCACGAATAGCATATTTAGGAAAAGGGTTATACAAAGCTTTGAATTGTAAAGAGCCACCAAACACTGATAGTTTATCTGCCATGCAAATATTATTTGAAGTTTTCCCATATTTCAAATTTGGTTTCTTAGCAGCCAATGGTGCAATTTATGAAGCCTTCAAGGATGAGCAGAAGGTTCATATATTAGATTTTGATATTGGGCAGGGAAGTCAGTACATAAGCCTCATAAAGGCCCTTGCAGAAAGGCCTAGTGGGCCTCCGCATTTGTGCGTAACCGGAGTAGATGATCCTGAATTTGTAAAACATATTGTTGGAAGATTGGATGTTGTAGGAATGTGGCTTGAACAATATACAAAATCAGTTGGCGCTTCTTTATAATTTATATCCATTTCACAGAAAGTTGGATATGTTCAACCATGGATGCTTAAGACAAGTCCAGATGAGGCTTTAGCAGTCAACTTTGCATTCCAGCTGCATCAAAGGCCTGATGAAAGTGTGTCTACAAAGAACCCACGTGACCGGATTCTAAGGATGGTGAAGTCTCTCAACCCTAAAGTGGTCACTGTAGTAGAACAAGAGGTTAACACTAATATTGCACCTTTCTTACCCCAGTTCATGGAAGCTTTAAACTATTACTTATCGGTGTTTGAGTCTCTAGATGCTACACTTCCAAGGGAAAGCATAGATTGAATGAATGTTGAAAAACAATGCCTTTCCAGAGACATAGTGAACATAATTGCTTGTGAGGGGGAAGAAAGGATTGAGAGATATGAAGTTGCAGGAAAATGTAGAGCTAGAATGACTATGGCAGGCTTTAGTGTCTATCTTCTCAATGCTAATGTTAAGGACACAGTTAAATCTTTGCTCCAACCATACTACAATAGCTACAAGACTAAGGAAGAAGTAGGAGCTATGTATTTTGGATGGTTGGACATAATTCTCATTGTAGCATCTGCTTGGCATTGAGAAGCAAGGACTGTAAGAAGGTTTCTGTACAATATTTTTCTACAATTTGTCAATACCATTGCAGAAACTGCATCTGACTTTCATGTTGTGTCAAGGAATATTTCAAATACTTGACACCGTGACTTTTTATAGGGATAAAAGATTAAACTAATTTAAGAAAACAGTGGTTTTAACCGGACCTGTTTGATCAGGGATAATAGTGATAGTTATTCACTTGTATTTTTGCTTCCTCGTGCACGTAGAGAGGAAAATGTGAAGGCTTGCTAAAATCAATGATATGCTTTCCTTCACAGTGGGAAACCATATAGAGACAGTTACTATGTAACTTTCAGGAACTTATGCTTGAATAGCCAAAAAGTATTGGATTTTTTTTTTCTCATTACCTGAGTATAGAGTTTCGTAATCAAGTGGATGAAAAATCAAGTCTATTGCTGAAATTGCATCTTTGAAAGTTTTGAACCAAGACTATATAACTGATATAACAACAATAAAAGTGGTTGAAATTTGAAGACAATCAAATTTTGACATTTAACTGCATGGTAAGTCAACCATATGTATACTTTGTCATGTTTTGATATTGATTTTAATATCTTTGTCTAATCTCATTAGTAGCAACTTCAGAGGAACAAAACTTCATTCCTATAATTAGGATGTTTCTATGCAATATCTGGACAACTATCTTGAGCAGTATAGTTCCTTTTAAGTTTTCACAACAAAAGGTTTCTCACAGCTCTGGCATGTATTTGTCTAGATTGAGCATGTTGACAGTTGGACGATAATTTGGCCTAAGAGACTGCTCCAATCGAATTGTTTCAATGAGAAAAAGCAACTAATTGAAGAGAGATATGCTATTTATTGGAAAATATTGGCACCCGATGTTGAGGATTTTAACCGCAGTGTTGTTTATGCCATTGCCACAAGTTCAAGCAAGATAATCAATAGGATTTTGCAGTGTAGGGAAGTTAGTGTTGAGCAACTGAGATCAAGAAATGAAATCTTGAAGAAAAGGCTTCAGTCAGCAAGAATCCCAGTGAGATTTATTCTAGATAAATGAGGAGTATGTGAAGGAAATGATTGATGATATGAAGGTATTTGGACTTGATAATCCACAATATGTGGTATTCTTATCAAGGAAAAATTAATCAGTCAAGTAGTAGGGGTTTTGAAGTCAGTTGCTACCCATGGTTACTCTTCTGATCATGAAACCTTGCTTTCCATTTTCAATGTACTCATTCTTCAAACAAATATGCCGAACTACACACCTTTGTCATCAACATCTCTCAACAAAAGACAAGATCCATCAGTTCATGGCATTAATCAATATGCTTGTTGAGTCAAAGAAGGCTAAGATTTTTGTTGAAGCTTCACAACTTTACTCAAATTTGCAATTTCATGGTGCACAACCTACCTTTAATTGTTTATAGATTAACATCCATGGTCTATCATAAGACAGGATTTCCTGAGACAACACATTATTTGGTTGGTTGCAATTTAAGAGCGGTGTTAACATGTTTTTTAACAATATTTCACCATGTTTGTTGTTTTGATTGACCATTATGCAAAGTAGAAGATGTGGCAGAGAAAAAAATATGTATTTGGACAACCTCACTTCTTTAATTTGCCGCTAGATGGGAAGATATAGAATGCATTGATATATTCCTATGCCAAAATGGTTGGTATGATCAAGGTGGTAATCTATCCCCCACAACAGAGACAATCAAGGGTTCCGTGTAATTGAAGTATACATCAACTATCAAGGAATGCAAGCAGTTGAATCTGCTTTTGATAATAATACTTGAAACATCTTAATCACCATGTACGACAATATCTTAGAAATCAAAATTGAAAAGCTTTTGCCACTTTGAGTGAAATAAGAAGGTTGATAGTGAGCCCATGTTAAACTAATACAAAGGGTTATTTTCTAGTACCTACATGTGGTAAAATACAATTAAGGGAAGAGGTTGAAAAGCTCTTTATAGAGATGAAAATTCTATTTAGAAAATAGAAAACCCCGTTGAGATGAAAATTTGGGCGTTGAACCTACCCTCCAACAATCCATATGTTTATAGACTCTATAGGAAAGGATGGAGACTCGAGCGTCTTAAAGTGGAGAAAATGTATTTAGGTATTTACAGTATGTTGGTTAGAATTTGGACTTCTGTTAGAGCTCTATATTGAACTGATTCTCCTATCTTAATGTCCAGGAGGCATTGCATCCAGCATGTGATAATTTGGATGGCAAAGTCAAGGAGAGAGAAATACCAAAGCAAATACTAAATAAAGGAAGGGCATATTTTACACCGATTCTTTGAGATAACTAAAACAACTTCGAAAACTTTACCTTTAATAAAACAAATCATCAAGGTACATATCTTCAAATATAGGTATTGATTGAGATTGGAGATTTGCACAGGTCGCACAACATATTCCATGGAAATGTATTACCAACAATTGCAGGCCTTCAAAAATGTCAGCAGTATTTCAATTTGTCCATGGTTGAGGGAATAGATGTTGCTGCTAATCATTTAACTAATTTTGATTCCAAGAAAATTTGAAATCTCCACAAAAGTACACTATTTCAATGTCTTCGAATTGACTTTATGGTCCCATTCCAAATTCACTTAGGAATTGCAACAGATCAAAATCTATTTGTTTTGTATAAACTATTTGGTTGGAGAGGTTCAACTAAAATTGGAAATCTGAACCATATAAGATATTTATTTGGTTACAAGAATAGTTTAAATGGATATACTCCTACTTAATAATTACAAGAAAAAAATCTAGGTTAGGAGCCTTGGGATAATAATGAAGAATATTTTGGGTATGCTGTGGGATAGGAAACTACATTCTTGGATTCCATGGCCCCTTTGGTATCCATTGATGCATCATGCTCTCTTTCTGCTTCTTTTGTATTATTAATCTACCCTAAATAGTCGATGAAGTTATAGTTTTGTATATTCCCTTGAATGATACCTCCTCCTTCACCATCATATTCGATGGCCAGATAGAAAAACCTCTAAAGTTTCCTCTAATTTGAAATCATTTGCAGAAGACTTCTCCTAGATTTGAGTGTATTGTTGTTGAGCAAACAATAAAGTTGGTGTTATCGCTAGGAAAACAATGGTTCAAGACTAGCAGAAACATTGGAGGTTGATAATTACTAGCTGATGACATTGGATGTTTAGTAAGGATACTGTATTGTTACAATTTGAGCTATCAATAAGCATGCTTCTAGCAATGTATGCCTTAGAGAGATTCTAGATCCAGAACACATGATATGCCTAGTATGTTAGACAAAGTCCCTCTCTAATTTCTTCAATTCCAGAACTACAAAATTATCATGTGTATAAAATGTTATACATTTACCCTATAAGAAGACCCAACGTATTGTTTGAAAGACAACAGGCTTGTGGTACAATTTAACTAGTTGTATAAAAACCGGTGAATTATGTATGCTGAATTTCATTGTATCTATCTAGTTTCTATTCTGTGTTTGTTGTTTACATTCTTTCACCAATTTCAGTTGCAAGAAACAGTTAGAAAATGGGTTAGTTGGGATTGATTTCAAAATATTTCTAAGGTGGAGTTCGGTAGGCCTTCAAATATTTAGCAATATTGCATAATGTCACTACCATGATATTTTTTGATGTTAATATTAATCCAAGTGATAAATAGGGTGGGCATAAACATGGATTCATCCTTCTTTGTAGTATGGTGGCATGGCCTAATCATGTATTTGTAAAAGTTGAACTAGAACTCTGTTGCTGCTGCAACATCCTTCCCCAAAATTTGTGTAAATATTGGGGCCCCTCCTTGTAGATTTTTGTAATCAAACGCTCTTTCTTTTAAAGTTTATCCTTCACCCTTTGGATAGCTTTAAATTTTGTTCCCCAAAGGAGTGTCCATTGATCAAATTTTCGACTAAGGTAGAAATCCTTTGTTGCCTTTGGCTCAAGTTTTAAACTTAACTCTAAGTTTTAAATTTTGTTCCCCAAAGGAGTGTCCATTGATCAAATTTTCGACTAAGGCAGAAATCCTTTGTTGCCTTCGGCGCAAGTTTTAAACTTAAGGCATAAATCCTTTGTTGCCTTTGTGGCGCGGATTTTAACCTTAACTTCGCCACCTTCGGCACAAGTTTTAACCATGAGTAGGCCACCTTCCGCGCAGCAATCAAGCTATTTTGGTCGCCTTGGGCGCGATTTTTAGCCTCATCCCGGTCGACTTTAGGGCACAGTTTTTGGTAATAACCCTGCCGAGTGTGGCGCATTGTTTAACCTTGAAACCGCCGCGAAAATATCTTATGCCTTTGCGCCATGTTTGCTATCATTTTTTTTACTTTTGCTTTCTCGCCGACTTATGCGGCATAGTCTCCATCCTAAAACTCCCACAGTTGCGCATCACCAAATCTTAAATCTGCTGCCCGCGTTACCCCACCTCACCTTTTGGCGCAATTTTTAGGATCAATTCTATCCTTACAATATCCACTTCGCCATTCATGAAGCTTAGACTTAAAGGCAAGAAACATTGGCGCAAGTTTTAAGCTTGTGATCGCCGCCCATTGCGCCATTTATAAGTTTAAAACTCCCGTTGGAGCCAGAAGCACGCCTCACCATCACGAAATTTTAATGTTGTGTTCGCCGCCCACCACGCAAACCTTAGGCACGAAGACGCCGCACGTTGCGCAAATCTTACCGCCATGATCACCGCCTGCCGCACAAATTTTCACACTTTGATAGCCGCTATTGCGCCTCCAATATTTTTCGGCATTGGTGTGTTAGGATATTTAGACACTTAGGAGTTAGTTAAGATAAACTTGTGTAATATATCCGTTAGTAAAAGTGTTTTTTTGGTATGCATTTGTAAATACTTAATCCGATGGTCACGATATGTTCCCGACATAGAGTGATCCGACGAATCAACTTCTTTTAGATCATACCTACCCTTGATCCGTGGCTTAGCACCCGATTGGTCCATAATCTCTATCTAAAGAGCATGGAGGGTCATTGGAAAGTTGATCGATTATGAGAAGCTCATTTGTAACTTTCTTTCTTTGCATAATAAATTGTCCCGTAGAAGCTATTTGGTTGGGGCCGTGGAGTGTTTCCCTCACGAGGGTTTAAACCACGTCAAAACATCGGTGTATCGATCTGTGATCTGTTTGTGTGAAGTGGTTTCTCTAGGTGTTCGGTCTTTTGGGAGTACCCTGTGTACCCAAACATGGTATCGGAGCTTTTATGAAGAGCCGCTTCCGGTTATGATCTAGATCTTGAACTGGTGTTGTCGAAACTTGAGAGGGTTTCTGGTTCTGGTATTTCTGTGCATTTCTGGGCTATGGGAGGTGTTCCATTGCGTCCGAAGTGCCATTTCCATTGGGAAATAGTTTTCGTTTGATAAAAAACGGTTCCCGGTTGCTTCAAAAACGTGTATTTCATTAGATCTAAAGGTATAATGTTACAGTGATGCATCTCATATTTTATCAGTTTTTATCATTAGATTTTTTTAGTTTCGGATTGTTGCTTTCCCTATCTGCATATGCTCTTTGCCGTGCACCTTGAGCGATCTCGGTGAATCAGAAACAGAAAGGGGAAGGGTTTTTCTCGGCTGCGTATGCTCTTTGACGTGCACCTTGTGCGATCTCGGCAAATCAGAAACAGAAATAAAACGTAGACTTTCCGGGCAAGCTAACGAGATCTAACTCCACAAGTGTGGATTTTTTGTTTTGTTTCAGTTTGTGGTGTGATTTGCAGAAAAAAAAAGGGCAAGCACGGAAACTGAGCAAGAAGAGTAAAAAAAAAAGCCCCCTTCCTCATTCCCATATTTTACATACCTTTTAATCTAGCTCACTTAGTTCAAAGTTGTTTTATTCCTTAATAGGTCTTCAGTTCAAGTCTTATAAAGTTACTTTTAAAAGGCAAAGTGCATGCAATTTCTATTTTCAAGTTATTTTATTGTAAAAGTGTATCTCACTTAAATAATACAAAATAAAATTACAAAGTGAGTCACTTAAGTTCCTTTTATTGCTGCACTATTTAAAGTAAATCATTGTAAAAGTGAAATCACTTATTTTATAAAAGTAATTCACTTAAAGCAACTTTATTGTAAAGTGATTGCCAAATGTTCATTTTAGGAAGAGGGGGGTTCTTTTTTTTAGCTGGTAGTTCTCTATGTGCCACGTCACTATTGGGGACATCTTCAACATTTTCTTTGTTCAAGCATAACTTCATCATCTGAAGTCAATTTTCAGTGCCGTTTTTTTTTAAACCACCTATTTTTTCAAGCTCTTCGCATCCAAACTATTGGTTTCTATTTTTCTAGCCATTAATTTTCATTATGGCCACCCCTTGTGATATTCTACTTACCAGTTCCAACTATTTCTCATGGAAATCTCGTATGGAGGATGTTCTACGAAATATGTGACTTTTCAGAATTACCTCAGGGAAAGAAATAGAACCCACTGATGATGATAACAAAATAAAATGGAAAAATAGATGTGACGAAGCTTGTGGATTGATTGGGATGTCAATCTCTACTGATTTGCGATTCCACATATCTGGAATTGATGAACCTGATGCTGCTTGGGACAAGTTGGAATCTGTGTTTGGTAAACACAATGAAATTCGAGGTCATCAACTCGAAAATGAGTTGATTTCTTTAAATCCAAGTGATTTTTCATGCATTCAAGATTATTTATCTAAGTACAAAACTATTAAACTCTTATGTGCAGAATGTAAAATTAAGAGGGAAGACAAACAATGCATTTATCATATTCTTTCAAAACTTGGACCTGCATATTCTGTTTTTGTATCTACATTTTACTTCATGAAAGAATCCTTGAATGCAGATAGCTATCAAGAACCTAGTCTTGAATCCTTTTGTGATTCCTTGATTAAAGAGCAAGATAAACTCATCCATCTTGGAATAATCAACAATGCAGATACATCTGGGAAAGCCTTATTGTCCCAACAAAAAGAAAAGTCCAAGCCTCCCAAGAAACAAAATTTTTGCAATAATAAGTCAAACAAGTGTCCCAAACCCTCTCAGTGAGCTCCTTCTTTAAAAAATGACAAAGGATCCCAGCCAAAAGGAAAGAAGACTAAGCGTCATTGCAACTATTGCGGGAAAGATAATCATGATGAATCTAAGTGTTTCAAGAAAATAGCAGCCTTGGAAGTAGCAATGAAGAAGCACCACATCAGCCTAGATTCACCTTCAGAATCTACCTCTCATGGACATGCACTTTGTGCTTCTGGTTATTCTTATAATGCATCTTCTTCTTCTACTTCAAATGAATGGCTCATTGATTCTGGAGCATCTTATCATATGGATAAGGATCAAGCCATCTTTTCTACTATGCATGAATGTAACACCAAACAAATATTTGTTGGTGATGATAGATCTCTAAGTGTTGTAGGAGCTGGAACAGTTCCCGTAGATAATGGTCATTTCAGTGATGTACTATGCGTTCCAAAAATTTCTTGCAATTTGTTATTAGTCTATCAAATCACTCATTCCGGTGAAGGTAAAACTATGACCTTTACACCTCACCAAATTGTAATCAAGGATTTCAAAGATCCTCAACAGGTCCTAGCTACTGGAATTGTTGATGACATTACCAGGTTGTACAAATTTAACAACTTTGGGTCATCTCCTTTTCCTTCAATTTTTGTTGCTCATAGTGATAACTTGAGAAAAATTTGGCATGAGCAATTTGGTCACTTAAATTATCGTTCATTGTAACAACTATGTAAAGAAAATATGGTGACAGGTCTTTCGATGGTATCTTGCAGGGATGGTGTTTGTTTCGGTTGTGTACTCGGAAAACATCATCAGGACAGTTTTGACAAATATGCCTCTTGGCACGCCTCGGTTCCCTTGGAGCTTGTGCATAGTGACTTGTGTGGTCCTCTTCCATCTGCTTTCTTTTCTGGTTTCAAATATTTCTTAACTTTCATTGATGATTACACCAGACGCACTTGGGTTTATTTCCTAAAACTTAAGAGCGAAGTATTTAACATGTTTTTGGCCTACAAGGCCCTTGTTGAAAAACAATATGGTCATCAAATTATTAAGTTAAGATCTGACAATGGAGGAGAATATGTTAACAAACATTTCACTACTTTCTGCACTGAACAAGGAATCCAACAACAACACATTGTTCCATATACACCACAACAAAATAGTATAGTTGAACGGAAGAACTGCACTTTAAAAGAAATGGCTAATTGTATGATCCAATCTAAGGGACTAAGTCTTCAATTTTGGGCTGAAGCCATTAATTGTGCAAATTACATAGTTAATCGCACCCCCACTAAAGCATTACAAGGTATCACACCGGAAGAAGCATGGAGTAAAATTAAACCAGATGTAAGTCACTTCTGTTTGTTTGGTAGTGAAGCAGGGGCTCACATTCTGGATGAAAAATGGAAAGCATTGCATCCTAAAAGTGAAAAGTGCATATTTGTTGGACATTCTGAAGATGTAAAAGGTTATAGACTTCTTCAACCACATTCTCATGATATAATCATTAGAATAGATGTTAAATATGATGAAAATCTCTTGGCCTGCGAGCCTAACTCGGCGATTGTGCCGTCTTTGGCCTGTGAGCCTGATTCGGCGTTTGTGCCTTCTTCTTCTTCTTCCAACTTCCTTGACAGGTTTCCAACTCCAGTTTCTGATGATGACAGTGAGGATGAAAATCCACCTCCGCCTGCTTATGTTCCTCTAGTTGAACCAGCACAAGTGCTTCCTCGATGGGTTCGTTCAACATGTGAAGCAGCTGGTGATCTTGCCGGTGATCCTAGAGATCAACGTCGAACACGTTCTCAGTTTCAACGAGCCTCTTATCTTTTGGCTTAAGTTTTCGAGAATCATGATCTAGAAACCTTTGCAGAAGCTTCAGTAAATCCAGATTGGGATGCAGCTATGGATGAAGAATATCATTTCTTAATGGTGAACAATACTTGGGATATTGTACCTCTTCCAAAAGGAAGAAAACTTGTCATATGTAAATGGGTCTACAGAACTAAGTATGCATCAGATGGAAGTGTTGAAATACTTAAGGCAAAGTTAGTTGCCAAAGGTTTTTTCCAAGTTGAAGGGATTGACTACAATGAAACCTTTGCTCCTATCGCAAAAATGAACTCCATCCGCCTTGTTCTTTCCCTTGCAGCCTTACATAACTGGAAAGTCCATCAAATGGATGTCAAGTCTGCCTTCTTACAGGGTGATTTATAGGAGGAAATTTACATGGAACAGCCTCCTGGATATGTTCAAAACAACTCTAGCCTTGTCTTCCACCTCAAGAAATCCTTATATGGCCTTAAGCAAGCTCCTAGAGCTTGGTATGCCAAAATGGATAGCTTTCTCCTTGACACTGGTTTTTCTAAATGCCATTCTAACCCCAATGTCTATACCAAGAAAGTAGGAAACCATCTCATCATAGTACTTGTTCTATATGTTGATGACCTTATTCTTATTGGTAGTGACCCTAAGCTTATAACCCATGTGAAATCCAGTCTTAAGCAAAATTTTGAAATGTCAGACTTAGGACATTTGCATTATTTTCTTGGTCTCCAAGTCCTGCAAACTAAAGAAGGAATCTTTCTTTCTCAGTCTAAGTATGCTTGTGACCTTCTTCGTCGCTTTCACATGGAAGATTGTACACCAGCCCCTTCTCCCTTCCAGTCCAGAGTCAAACTTTCTGCCACTTGTCCTTCACCTGAAGTAGATGCCACCTTGTATCGTCAGCTTGTTGGTAGTCTCTTATACTTGACTCATTCTTGTCCTGACCTTTCCTTTGCCATTGGTCGTGTTGCCCGTTATATGCAAACACCTCATGAAAGTCACTGGAAAGAAGCTAAAAGAATACTTCAATATATTCGAGGTACAATTCAGTTTGTGATTTATTACAGTACAGGGGGGGAAACCTTTGTTGGTTGGTTTCACTGATTCAGATTGGGTCGGCGATCCTGATGATCGAAAGTCTACTACAAGTTATGTTTTCAGTCTGAGATCTAGACCTATTACTTGGGCTTGTAAGAAACAACAAGATCTTGCTCTTCCTTCAGCAGAGGAAGAATATCGAGCCGCAGTTAATGCCAGCCAGGAAGCTTTATGGCTTCAACAGATCCTTTCAGAGTTTGGATTCGAGCAGCAGTAGCCTACTCCACTTTGGTGCGATAATCAAAGTGCCATCAAGCTTGCCAAAGATCCAGTCCTACACCAACACAGCAAACACATTGAGCTACATATGCACTTCATCAGAAATCTTGTTCATGATCATGTTCTTGAAGTGCTCTTTTGTCCTACAGATGATCAAGTTGCAGACATCTTCACCAAGTCTCTTACAGAAGCAAAGTTTTATAAACTTCGATCTATGTTAGGAGTTCAGGAACTTGTCATTAAGGGGGGATAGGCTCTAATGCCTCCTTCCTTCTCCTAATAGTGTCACTTTTGTAAATCCTTCAATCCTATCCCAAGTTGTTCTTAAGGGGGGATGTTAGGATATTTAGACACTTAGGAGTTAGTTAAGATCAACTTGTGTAATATATCCGTTAGGAAAAGTGTGTTTCTTTAGTATGCATTAGTATGCATTTGTAAATACTTAATCCGACGGTCACGATATGTTCCCGACATAGAGTGATCCGACGGCTCAACTTCTCTTAGATCATACCTACCCTTGATCCATGGCTTAACACCCGATTGGTCCATGATCTCTATTTAAAGAGCATGGAGGGTCATTGGAAAGTTGATCGATTATGAGAAGCTCATTTGTAACTTTCTTTCTTTGAATAATAAATTGTCATGTAGAATCTATTTGGCCGAGGCCATGGAGTGTTTCCCTCATGAGGGTTTAAACCACGTCAAAACATCGGTGTATTGATCTGTGATCTGTTTGTGTGAAGTGGTTGCTCTAGGTGTTCGGTCTTTTGGGAGTACCTTGTGTACCTGAACATGGCATAGATTCGTTAGGTGTATATATTAACGCCACCCTATGCGAAATTTAACACCCTCGCATTAAGCCCTATGCACATTTAACTCGCCACCCTGCCACCCCAGTGTATTAATGCGTCCCCTATATCAATGCGTAGAACCGGATTTTCGAGCTCATTTTTCCATTTTCAGGGAGAGCCATAGTTCGCTGTGTTTGCATTCATCATTGTTGGATTATCTCCGTCTCGGAACGCTCGCACCTGTAGGGAGCCATTGTGAAACTGATAGGTAGGTACCTCAAATACCTCCCTGTTTCATTCTTTTCGTTCATGTGTAACTCTTCCCCATTATGTGGTCTGTTTGTTTGGGTATATATATATGCCGTAGAGTCTTAGCATCCACCCCAGTCGTAAGCAAATTCCACTCCCGCTGAAAATGAAGACCAGGAATCAGCCCATACGAACCAGAGCTCGGAGAGTCCTATTATCATCATTGCGTCCCAGCCTTCGCCCACTGTCACGCGCTCGGCGTCACAGGTTCCTTCCCCACACAGCAGACCTATTGATAAAGCATCCAGCTAGAGGCATCCTCACCAAACCCCTTGAGTCGATTTGTTTAAACACCCATCCCCAAACTGTGGCAAAGTTCTGCCATCATGTATGGCCCGAAACTACTCACGGTAGTCGCAGAAATGAAGCATGCATTGAAGCCTTGACGTATAAACCAGAGAATATCCATAATGTTTTACTGTATGCCCACCATGAATTTTTTAGAGCAACGTATTCGCCCATAGGGTCTAAATATTGAGGTAGGTGCTACTCTCACCTATTTCGAAACTCATCCTAGTCAATCCTCCGAAGTTTGCATTAGAATCCATCCCAAATTCCTGAGACACCAACGGCTAGAGATACATAGAGGCTGTGTCTAAGCCCACATTATTCCGATTTTGAGCAGTGAAGTTGTAATGCTTTTATCACTGTGTTTGTCTCAAAATTGTTTTTGCAAAGTAATAACAGTCATTCCCATAGTTTGCAATGCATGAAAGATATGATGCTTTTGATTAGGAGCTTTATTATTGCATGCACATTTTTTAATCATAACGCAGTTGCATTTAAACCATTGCACCAAAATGTTCAACAAGCCCCTTATTTGTACTACTTGGCTCATTGTAGATTGGACATGCATAGGAGATCCGCTCGGCGCAAAGCAAAGCTTGTAGAATCGGATTTCGATGTAGAGATTCTACTAGACACATCTCTCGAGACAATGTTAGGGGATACGCTGGCCACCACTGAGGTCCTTCCAGGAAGTTCTGCTCCAGAATTTGGGTGGAGTGATCTTTATAGGCTCACCAGGGATCAAAATGACCCGTAGATTCCTCTCGAAGATTCCATGGTTTACACGAATATTAAAAAATCCTGTCTTCACAAGGCAGCGACTCGTCCCGAGTTGTTCCCATGTTGAGAGGTCATCGGTTGGATCATCCCTCACGTTCAAACAAATACAAGGCTGATCAACAACAAGGATGGGACGAGTTTGTCATCCTTCACACCCCAATTCGTCACAGTAATTTACAAATTGCCCCATCCAGGGACCTGGTTAACTGACCAATGGATAATGGATAATTCGGGGGACCCCTTGGAATCCGCTAGGAGGATGATGATCAATGATAGACAAATCAGACGGAGGAAAAACAATGAATATGAGAGAAACCTACTAAAAACTCCCTATCGACTTATTGCATTAATGCTGAGTCGGATCTTTGGTATGCCGAATGGCAAGATCTTCAAGCTCGGGTGGGTACCAGTGATATTTCACGTGGCCACGTCTGGTACCATATTCAATTGGGCAGAGATAATTTCAGATAGTTTGGCCTCGTAGCTAACTGCTACTCAAGGGGCTTTAACTCAGAAGAAGGCAGACTTCTTCATGTCCTTCTACTTGATGGATTGCCTACTAAGTAAGCACCCTTTCCCAGACTTGGGCTGCTCATGGAATAGGAAAGAGACACCCCTCTTCATAGCTTACCAACCTACATGGGAAAGCAAGTATGCTAACCACTATAAAGAAATCTGTGAGAAACTCATAATGCCGCTATATCAGCTTATTTTTGTGGAGGAACCGAATTGTATGTCTTAAAATGCAATGCCTATTATAGAAGAATTCGGGGACTACTATTTCTCTTCTAATGGCACATACATCTGGATGAGTGGAGGATCACAGCCTCCCTATTTGTTTCCCTGGTATGTGACCGATTTTGTGATCCACAAGGAAGCCTTGAGATAACTCTTCGGTACTGGAGGAATTAGCAGGATCTTAGAAGATAGAAATAAAGGGATGCACCCGCCCATGCCCTTCACCATCGGAGCATACAGCCTCCCAAAGGCCAGCGATGGTGAAAATTTAGCTCAAGGCCTAGAGGTTTTTCATTTTGGCATTATGCCTTTTAGGAGGCACGATCCCGATGGCAGGATCGCCAAACACTGCCTTAAGGTCCAAACCTCGTTTGATTATACACATCTCATGGACCACACTGAAGAATTCTTCCGCAGCGCCAAAATTTTGACTGAGTTGGGGAAACGTTACAAAAGAAAAGGTGGGACTAGTGTTAGCCCTAGACCTATAGGCTTGTTCTAGAAGGAGCAGCAAGCCACAACTAGCTGTCTAGCAGAATTTCAAAATTAGCAGGATGACCAGCAGCTACAGGATGAGCCTCACCAGCATTATGATTCCGAAAAGGGTTTAAAATAAGAGGATGATCAGTACATGCAAAAGGTAGAAAGGCTCGGGAAAGAGAAGGAAGCAAACAACCAACGAGAAGATGATGCTGCCAGAATCCAACAAGAACAGGAGATGGAAGCTAAGCGGTTGGAGGACGAAAGAGACCGAACTGCCGAAGCCGCAGAGAAGATCAGGTTAGAGGAGGTTAAAAGGCTACAAGACATCAAAGAGAAGGCCGAGAAGGAAGCTGCTAAATTAGCAGAAGCAGCTAGGTTACAAGTAGAGAAGGCCCAAAAGGACGCAGCTGAAAGGGCGGAATTGGAAAGATTACAAGCCGAAAATGAAGCTGCAGAGCTCGCAGAAGTAGTAAGACTACAAGCAGAAGAAGAATCCAAGAAAGTGAGTGAATAGGGCTCGTTTGGTCCGCAAGCCATGGAATTATATCTGCAAGAGATAAACCAATCAGGGATCACTGATACTGGGATCGTTCTTACTGATGAATTAGCACTAACCCCGTACAACCCCAGGCAGCAGCGCCAAGTGGCGAACCTGAATTTTGTTTATTTTCATGAATGGAAGAAGGCTATCATTGGTATATCGGTTAAGAAAATGGAAACCGGAGCAAACAAATTTGAACTCAAACTATCAAAAACTACCCTGGTTCAAGGGACTAACCTTGACCCCGCTTTCATAGCAGAATGTTCTGTGTCCGCAGCTCAGGCAAACAAAGCCAATGTTGACTTTCTGATGGATGAAGTGAAGAATTATAGAGAGTTATCCTTCAAAATAAAAGATGATAGGAAAAAGGAGGTTTCAGAGTCAAATGAATTGAAAAGAAAGTATAAAGAACTCATGGGTGAAAAGGAAGAATCAACTCTGACAATCCAACGGCTCGAAAAAGAGAAGAATGCACTAGAAGCGCAGTTATTTTTTGCTGAAGGTGCACATGAGCACTCACAGGCTCGTGTGGTAGAATTAGAGGGCAGTTACAAGCAAGACTTGTCCTCGTTCCATAGCTATGCGTGTGATCAGCAGGAGAAAACACACCAATTGCTAACATCAGTCTTAGAAGAAATTGGTAACATAAAAGAGATGGTCACAAGGATGTAGGCCATCGAGGCAGAGGCACTTGATTTGAAGAATAAATTTGCTCTCCATGTAATAGAAATTAAAGAGCAGTTTGAATGGAGAGTAGGAAAATCTGGTTTCCCTCGGAACTTGCAGGCCACAACATAGACAGAATTAGACTTGGATATTGGTGTCCTCGAATTTTGTAGAGACTGCGGCAACAAGTTGAGCCAAAGAATTCGCAGGTCAGCCAAAACTTTCCAGACACTTTACTCAACAACCTGGAGCTCCTTGGAGAAGTGTCACATTGTTCTGCCAGAGACCATCTATGATTTTCCCAATAGAGAAATACGCAAAGTAGAGCTACAAGCCAGTTTGAGTGCAGAGCTAGAATATCTGGGTAAGATAGAGATGTTCGCCCCTGAAGATCTGTGACATTTCATCAATCAGGCCGCTATCCATGCATATTTTATTGAAGACATTTCTCGGGCCGTGGCTGTGGGATCGGTTTCTATCAAATTGGATTTAAGCCAATTCGAGATAATGCTCAAAGTAACAGTCACAGCGTGGGGAAAGACCATTCTCAGAGAAATAGACCAATGGGATAGTTACATTCGATCTGTCGAGTAGCCCATGCAAGCAAGTACCCCAACTGAAATTGGAAGACCTTCAGAAGTAGTGTAGCCAAGGCCAGTAGTTGCCCCTGCTGAAATCGGCGAACCAACGGATACAAGAGAGTCAGCTGAGGCAATCAGTACACCTGGGCCTTAGTTATTGTCAATGTTACAAAAGGAAAACATAGCTGGAATTTGTTTTTGTCTTATATCTTGTAAAAGACAGATGTTTTTTTTGAGTTTTGTCTTATTAGTCACTAGAAGACAAAATTTTGTTTCCCTCCTAGATTTAGGTTTTGGGAAAAGAGAATATTGTAAATCTATAAATAGAAAGACAGAAGAGGATCGAAGGGATTTTTTTTGGGAGGGAAAAAAGAGATTCTCGGGTCTTGTGTGTAAAGGACTTTACTGCATGTATTTGAGTTTCTTTTTGGCCTAATAAAAGCTTGGAGGATTGCATTTTTTTTTCCAGGATCATGTGTCAAATCTTTGTTGAGATATCTTTGGATGCATTTACATATGTTTTGTGAGATATTTCTTTACTACGCATGAATTTTTTCTAAATGTGTTGAAGGCTTCTCATATATTTTCCTGTGCAATTAGTGTTTACTTCAAATGAGCAATTGGAATGTTTAAATTGAATTAGAGCTATCTCTGTAATCATTTATTTTCTGCTAGAGAAATGTCTTTAAGGTTGAATGGTTATCTATGAAATCTTCAGTTATTTCTACATTTTTATTGCTCATATCTTCATTTTTCTCCTTGCAAGGATAGGTTAAATTTGCTTAAGATAGTTTAGATTTATTTTCGATTAGTTCTAGGATTGGTTTTGTCACAATTTGCATATAGATTAAATCACTTGCATATCATCTTCCAGATAAAATCACATAAACGGAGGATCGGGCCGCAACCGGTGAAAAATTAAACAAATATTTCTTTTAGATCTTATACGGTAGCCGGGCCGTTAACCGAACAGATTCCCCACACCAAACGGTGAGCGATCTAATTGGGATTGCCTACTGAGGAGAATCCCTTGCTGATTGATGCTACGATCTTTGAGGAATCAACAAACTCTCTTGAGTGTAATTGACTGGATGTATTTGAGATATTTTTGTTTGTTTGAATAAAAATTTTAAACCAAGAAAGGAAATGACCTTATTATAGATGTCATACCCTTCATTGGAGTAGGCATTATCTCATTCAATAATGTTTCATAGGAGATATCCACCCAAAGCAAATGATTCCAAAACTTCAATTTTGTAGAGTCATTATGACTAGATACCATCCTAACTAGACACTGCAAGATACAGACAAAGATGACTAAAAGGCAGATAAAAATTAGCACTAACATGGTCCCTCCAAAAGAATAACACGATTACGACCACTCATTGAGACATGTAATCTTCTGGAAGTTGTTTGTCGGTTACCAAATGGCATAAATCATGAGTAACGAAAGTTGCATGTTAATGAGCATTGAGATCATTAGAAACAAGCAGGGTGGAATAGAACTTCAAATGAAATTGAAAATATTGAATGTGTTTTAAATATACGTTTCCTTCATGCCCTTGGATGGCCATAACAGTGCACATTCTCTAGAAAAAACTAGGGTGGAACAGGACTTCAAATTAAATTGAAGGTCTACAAGGTATTTGAAAATATGTTTCCTTCATGCCCTTCGGCTTGGATGCAGGGGTACATTCTCTAAAGAAAGAAAGCTCACTTTTTGAGAAATGAACACCTTGTTACCACACCATATCCATAGGCATGCTTTCCTCAAAGAGAGATGCTAAATTACACATACTAAGGGATCCTAGGTAAATATTTCAAACTCCACTCAGCCAGTTAGCTTATCTCCTCATCTGATGTTCTTTCCCACAGTTCAAAAAAAAATTGTACCCTAAAATTTTGAATTATATTTGTTTTCACGGTCTTTGAAAATGAAGTGCACAAGGTGCTCTTTTGGGTCCAGTACTTGTTCTTCACATTTATTACGGCTTACAACAAATAATGTTGTGGTACTTGCTACCCCTTTTTTTTCCAAGGGAAACCTTGTGGGAAAACCAAAGGGATGCTTCCCCACATTTTTGAATGGCATCTCACCCAAGGTGATTCAAACCTGGCACCTACTGACATAGAACTAGTCAAATGGCTAGCACATTGGCAACAATTGGGTGATTCAAACTGGGCACCGACTGACAGAGAACTAGCCAAATGGATAACAACATTGGAAACAATGGATTGAGCTAATGCTTGGGATTATGGTTCTCGCCACCAACATTCTCAGGAAAAGTAATATTAAAGATTATATTATCTAACAAGATCCCAAAAAGAAACCACAACCCTACAAAAAGATATCATTAAATTATATACAACACATACTGGAAGCTGCTCCAACTCCTCATTTTGAATGAGGATTTCTATATCTCAAAGTCTAGAAAAAAAAGTATTACTGTCACAAAGAAAAACCTAGAATTTCTCCAAGGGTTTATAAAAAATACAGAACAGTAGAGAAGGAAAATGACACAAATCTGGAAAAAGCTAATCTAAACCAAAGAAGCTTGCAAGATCCGACCAAATCAAAGAAAACAAAATCGTTTATATAAACATTCTTTCATTCAGGGAGAGGGATAGGAAATTAATGCAAAGATAATGCAATCTCATAACATAGCCAATAATAAACTACTTTGCAAATTTAATGCTCACATACCTTTTAATGCTCAAAAACCTCCTGAAATGTACAACCAAAGCAATTTGCAAACCTCCAGATACACGCTACAAATGGGTGGTAACACTATTCTTTGAAACAAACAGTAAAAATGAGCCTCGTATGGGTGAAAATCAAGAATTTTACCAATTTGATTCAGCATGGGTGATGCCAGGGGTTTTATAGCCACTCTAGAAGCCTAATCGCGGGCGAATCAGACTCCAAAACAACCATTCCTTGAAATCGAGGGCGAACATTTGCTCCAAAAAACCCCATGCCAGAAATCGAGGGAGAACATTAGCTCCAAAAACCGCCATGCCAGAAATCACTAGCGAATGGGTTTACAGGAACCACCATCCCTAAATATCAGGGGCGACTCGTGCATTCCAGGAAAATACAAGGAAAAATCAATGGCGAAAATAATTTTTCCCCTATTTCTCCCAGAAAAATTGGGGGCGACTGGTTTCTCTTCTAAATTCCTTCTAAATACCTTTTTGGCTATAAAGGTTTTGAATATTTAAAAAAAAAATTAGTGGGCTATTAAAATTAATTCTCAAAAACCTCTTTTACTAAAAATTCGCCCCAAAAAAAATTGGAAACCTTCTAAATTCGCCATTGGGCTAAATTTCGCCCCTAAAATCATCCCTCATCTAAAACCCAATTAATATGGATGTATCCATGTAGACTATACGTGTAAACACACAAATGACTTCATTAAAATAGGTAGAACAAACAACCTTCACAGTGACCACTCAATCAAATTCATAAAATAACCGCAACAAATTAAAACACATGTAGATGTAATATAGCCCTTCAAGCCATGATTTGAAAGTATAAGATTTAAAAAATATATATATATGCTGAAATTTTTCAAAATCATACCTAAAAAATCAAAATTTTCGGTTTGAAATCGAAATAATAGATCATAGAACTTTGAGAATACGAACAAAACTAATAACTTAAATCTCATTTAATTCCATTGATTGGAGAAACAAAATTCAATTAGAGAAAATGCAAAATTTCCTGACAGAATTGGGAATGTCAACCTTTCTCGATACTACAGCAAAACGTCCTCTAATACTGAAACATTTACCAACTGGTGATGTAACTGCGTCGCCAATCCTACTGTTACAAAAACCTAAATAGACATCACTGTACTACAGCAATCAACTGCTAGAAAATTAAAATTTTAAAAATGTATAAATTTTACTGATTACAAAGTATAATATTAGACAAAAAAAAAAATATTGGCTCCTGCCATGAGCTCATTTGAGTTTGTCTATATATTAGTCATAGATAATTCAATGCATCCACACGTGAGACTAGTTTGAGGGAAAATGTTATCATCCACAAAAAAACAAATATATCTCTTACACAACAATGTTGCACAACTTAAATTTAGTTATAGATGTGAATCCATCTAAGCGGGATATATTTGTGACCGGTTGAAGCACATGAACCATTTTTTTTCACAGAAAATATAACTTACTATTGATGAGCGAAATAGTAAATAGCACTACATCATCGAGCAGTAACAACCCATAAAAAAGAGCCCATAGTCATGGCATATCACCAAATGATACACATATAACATCCAATAAAAGCAAATGACAACCATACAAACAAATACATAAGGAACCAAACGACAACCATAAAAACAAATACATAAGGACTGTTCAAACATATAGTCAAACAGGAACAACAAAAAAATAACCATGTCCATAGCAGGGTGTAAACACCACTACCAAAAGAGCCAGAGATAACCGAAGAACCAAGAACAATCCCAGAAAGGATACCAAAAAATATAGGGACCACCCATAGTGCAAAAACCCAATTGGTTGTTGGAGGAAACATGAGCTAGTCACCTACAGAGAGATAAGAGCCACAATATAAATAAATACCCGAAGGCTGCAGATAATATGAAAAAGCTAGGACCAGTGCAGATCCAAAGAACCAAAGGAATGTCAGAGGACATCCCACCACTCCTCCCAAAATAATAATCCCATCGATGAAGACAAGGCCATCTTAGAAAGGAAATCCTCCTCCTGATTGCACTCATGAAATACATGTGAGAAACGAATGTGTTCAAAAGCATCAATAAGGCGCCGAACAACCGCCAACCAGTAAGAGAGGACTAGAACGTTGAGAGAAGACTGCTTCAGATCCCACAAGATAAGAGACATGGAGTCCCCCATCACCAGGAGAGATGAGACCAGTTTGGATTGAGAAAAGTAGAGAAGTAGCCAAAGAGCACAAAGATCACTTCGTGTATTGGTGCCCAAACTGGTGTTCATCCATACCTTGAAATAGCAAGAAGTGGAAAGATGCAGAACCACACCAGCACCACAACAAGACCCAATGAGAGCTGCACCATCAAAGAAGCCACACGAGTACGTTAAAACCTGTAAAGCAAGACACCGGGGAGGACGGACCATAGTAGGAACAATACC
The DNA here is from genome assembly GCA_027924585.1 of Larix kaempferi. NCBI lineage: Eukaryota > Viridiplantae > Streptophyta > Pinopsida > Pinales > Pinaceae > Larix > Larix kaempferi. The sequence continues at coordinate 42,619,638 of BSBM01000370.1, read as the reverse complement.
CACAGCCATAGCACAAAATTCCTTAAAGGCTGCAATGGTTCTGCCACAAATGAAATCAAGGTTTGGAGGGACATCATAAAAAATTAACTTGTTCTGGGCCTTCCATACCTCCCAGACCATAAAACACAGGAGCTCCATCCATAGTTTTGAAACAACCAACCATGAACCCAAACATTTCTCAAAGGTGGTAGAACACCACAGTCTAGACAAGCCCTCCGAACGGCATATCAAGGACCAGAGACTGTGAACAAAGCTACAACCAGAGAAAATATGATCCATAGATTCCACATGAACGCTGCACAGAGGGCAACGACCAGGACCAGAAAAACCATGATAGCACAAATTGTCCCAAGTCAAAATCCGATTGCTCAATGCAAGCCAAGTAAAACATTTCACCTTTAACAGGAGAAAGAACTTCCAAACAGATCGATGCCACCACTGAATCTAGGCAATCATAGAGGAAAAAGTAGAATCGTAGGCCGCCTTTGCGGATACAATTCCCAGATAAATGTCCCACCACCAGACGAGTTTGTCATGACCAATAGGTAAAATGATATTTGAACATCGGAGATCACGAATATAGTCAGACCAATCCAAGATCATGGAGCCACATAGACCCAACTGTTGTACCGAAATCCAAGTCTATTGATTCCCCACCACAGACATAGAGGCAGACGCATGATATCAATTATAAAAACCATGAGCTCGTAGGAAGCAGAGAAGAGCGGCAGATAGTCTGTCATTGCGGGGGGGCCCCACAATGGGATCCTCCCCCAGTCGTATATGACGACCATTCCCAGGAAACCAAGAATATAGGAAGAAACAATCTGAAAGGAACCAAGGAGGCCATTCAAAAAATTCGACACTCCTTTAGTGCTAGGAAGACCCCTCCGGAACCAATCAACCACTGATAACTTTTTTAAATACTTCCCATGAATAATCCGACTCCAAATGGAATTGGAAAAGAGTGCCCGCCATAAACTTTTAGCATGTAGAGCTGAGACAAAATGTTCCATATTTTTCAAGTCCCAGCCCCCCAAACCCTTGGGACGAGCCAACAAATGCCAATTAATCAAATGATACTTCACAGAGTTCGAGCCCCCAGACTAGATGAAGCAGAAGATCATCTTGCACATAGTATTGAGAATAGCCATTGGAATTTTACATAAAGAAAACCAATAAATGCCCAGATTTTGCAAAACTGATTTTGCAAGAGTAAGACGTCCCCCAAGGACATGCAACGCAAAATCCAATGACCAATCCTGTGATCAAATCTTTTTAGCAACCATGAACAATCCGAAACATGATAATTAGAGGGCTTGATAAAAAAACCCAGATACTTGGTCCCACCAATCAGAGGCTTGAACTCAAATGGAAGGTGCAAAGCAATCGAGAGTTTAACATTGTTATCCACAGAATGTTCCAAGAAGCATGATTTAACATAGCTAACCAACATACCATAAACCTTACAGAAAAGATCCAAAATGTGTTTGTACTGCATCCATTCAGATAACATACCCAAACCGAACAACATAACATCATCAACAAAAAGGGTGTGGGACACCGCAATGCCCACAGCAGCCTTGATACCAATAATAGTGCCCTCCACTTTAGCTTTGCAAATCAAACGACTCAAGCCTTCAATAACCAGTAGAAAAAGAAATGGCAAGAGTGGACATCCTTAACACAGACCACGAGAAGCCCTAAAAAAGTCGGATGGCACACTATTAATGAAAATAGTCTAATTCACAGATGAAACACACGGAAAAATCCATTTCATCACCCCCCAGGGCAAACCAATTTGTATAAGAATATGCCGAAGGAAATTCCAGTCCACATGGTCATAAGCCTTTACCAAATCCAACTTAAGAATAAGAGCAGCTAAACGCTTTTTTTTAATGCCGAGAAAGATCTCCTGTGCAGTACCCACTGCATCCATTATCTAATGATCCTCCAAGAAACCAAATTGCTCAGGAGAGATAAATTTTGAAAGACCAGGTTTGATCCGCCCCGCAATTATCTTAGAAATAATTTTATATGCCAAGTTGCATAGGGAAATAGGATGGAAATCATTGAAGCTTTCAGGGTGAGAAGACTTAGGAATGAGGGCCAAATAGGTCGAATTAAGGGCCCCCAGGACCAGTCCCAAATGCCTAGATTCCTCCACAACAGCCCTGATCTCCTCACCCATTATATAAAAAAAGGCTAAAAATAGTTCCACCATCCAACCATCAGGACACAGAATTTTGTCCTTAGCAAAAAGCTTCAAAGTATTTTCAACTTCCAGCAAGGTGATCTCCGCAGTGAACATTCGTGGATACTCCTTAATCACTTTGAATTGATCAATCAATTTCATAGATTTAGGGTCTTGATAGATATTATGAAAATGTGAAGTGGCCTTCTTTTGTAAATCAGCCATGCCAGAAATCCTGCACCCAGAACTGTCATTGAGGTCCCAAATAGTATTTTGAATCCTACGGTAACGTGAATCGACAAAATGGTGAAAAAATTTGGTATTCATGTCCCCAGCTTTCAGCCAAATAACACGATTCTTTAATCTCCATGTTTCCTCCTGGAAATGAAAAATATTAAGTTTCCTTTCCTCTAGAAGAGAGAGCCAAGATCGATCCGAAGGACATAGAACACCCAACAAAGAAAGTTGTAACAAGGCACGTGACTGCCCTTCAATACTCACAAGTTCAGAAGACAACTCGACCTTCTTTTTCTTATCCCAGTCAATCGTAAAATATTTCAAAGATTTCAATTTTACAGCCAGTTTATCCATCGCAAAGCATTGTTAGGAACCTATGTCAACCCTTCTCTTTACTATGTTAGTATATTGTTGTTGGACGCATATGCTTTGTAAGTCGTCCCGTAGTATTTGTTGATCCGTAGTTTATATTAGCCCATAGTATTGACCCATAGTATTGGACACATATGCTTTGTAAGTCGTCCCGTAGTATTATATGTCCCATGGTTTTGACTCATAGTATTGGGCATAGACTTAGTATATAAGTGTGTGTTGGGGTCATTGAAGGCATGGTGAAGTTAATTGTATTGAGCTTGCTCAAAGGAGGTTGCCCCCTCGAAGTGGCCCGTGATCAATATAAAAGTGATTCTTAGTTCTATTATTTCTGATATCTCGTGTATTTGCATTAATTAATTATTGCAGGTTCATCACAAGCATTCAATCGAAACATCAGTACTTATCCAATTTTTTGCCACCTCCGCAACAAAAGACTGATCATTAAGCGAAGTCGAACTAAATTTGAAGGGGTAAGACGGAAGAGATGCCACAGTGTCAACTTGAAAAATAATAGGCAAGTGATAAATGATATGAGTTTGGTGAATCCGGGTCTGGTGAGTCTGGAAAAACTCCAGAAGTGATTCAGAAATGAGAAAGCAATCAAAACACTTAGAGACCAAAGCACCAGACTTCCTACCATTAGACCAAGTAGGGCCGAGTGGACTTGGTTCCAGATCCACCAAGTCCTTTGAAGAAAAGAGGTCCCTGAAGAAAACCCCAAGAGGATCAAGTCTAGCCGAGGAGCCCCATATCTCTGCAGCACCTCGTGTAAAATTTAGATCACCAACAAGTATCAGATTTTCCATATCCAATAAATAGTCAGAAATAGCCTGTTCCCAGAAATACACCATGTTACAATAAGGCCCATAGCAGTTCACAATATTGATACATTTGTCAAAACCCCACAGCTTTCCAGGAAGAAGAATCCCCAAAGAGATATAAGAGGGATTCAAATCCAGAACTCGTGGATTCCAAGCCACCAACAAGCCGCCAGACAAGCCAACCGAATCGGCAATACACATCAGCCAACCCGACTTGATCTTATTAAAGAAAGAATGGGCTTTCTCCCCACACACCATAGTTTCCTAGAAGAGTACCAATCCGGACAAATAATTTGAAGGATCCACTTTAGGGCCAATTGTTTGGGAAGGCTCCCCACACCATGAATGTTTAAAGAGAAACAAATCATTTACAACCCCTGGCAAGGGCTTTAATACCTCTAAGCACCCTAGAATCAGGAGAAAGGATAATATCCTCAGAAACCTGCACGTCATCCCCTCGGGGAAATACATTTTTACTCTCCCATGCACTACGAGTCTTAAGAGGGGAGAAATCCGGTGCAAGGCCGCCAAACTTGGCCCCCTTCTCAATCTTGACAGAAACCCGCGAAAGGGGAGGGGAATGGGCCAAAGATGGGACAGAGGATTCGACCACCGATTCCAGGTTGTCAGAGCGCATCACCGCATTGGGGGGGCCATCAGGACATGAGGACGAAACATTCTCCACAATATGGTTTTTATAATAAATCAGGATAGGAGTTTTTTTAACCATTTCACAGTAGGAAGGGATCAATAGGAATTGGGACCGCCCAACAGAACCCGTAGGAAGGGAGACCCCACCCACCCCAGGTGTCACATACCCCAATTTTATTAAAATAAGGTAATTATTTTTAATATTCCTGAGACATTATGATAAATTTAATGCTAAGTAGGAATGGATGACTCAGCAGAGTCTCCAGAAATGGAATGTAAATTCTGAATAATTATTATTAATAAATAAATTATGGAGACAACAGCATGGGAGAGCTGTTAAAAGAGGTTACTGGTCTAACTGGTGGATGGAATTAGGTGGAAGGACAAAAGACAAGTGGCAGCATCCTCAAACACTTCCTGAGTTGCAGGTGGCAACTTCCCTATATTTTGGGGTCATGATTCCCCAAGAAAGTGGAATCTGAGCAGGTGGCTCATTAATGACAGTTAGCCCAACTAAGACCTAGGAAATCTTTTAAATACTACTCAATGAACTGAGCTGGGGGTTCAGCAATTGTTCTAGAGGGAGAATACATTCAGGTGAATGCTATTCAGGAGTCCCATTGAGGAAGTGGGAAAACAGTAAGGAAGTGTTTTGAAGCAGGAAGTTGCAGTAACTTGGTTCCAGTATAGCTGTTTTGGCTGAGGGAATTGTTGACTGTACCTAGTTCCAGCCAGTTAGACCAGAGCAAGCTCGGGGGTCCTGAGAAGTGCTGTCTGGGCACTCTCCAGGAATTGGTAGGGAGGAACAGCCTCCCATTGCTGTTATTGTCTACCATAGCTACAGGTTCTGTCACTCTTCCTGCTGTTGGTTTAATTAATTTTCATATGAATAGACTAGTTCAACTATGTTTTGACTGTATTCAATTTCAGTAAATCAGTCTCTGTATTTTCCTTTGGTATAAATTTCAGAACTCAGATGTTTTAGAATTTTCCCTACTTTTATCTAAATAGAGTAATTATCCTATGCAGAACATATTTGTTACTGTTATAGTTAATAAATACCATGTTTATGCATATTCTAGAATTCCTGTTAATAGTAAAATATAGACAGAAATATTAAACAGTAGATATTCCAGATTTATAGCTATTAAACAATCATAAGAACAAATAAAGATAAATCTTAGTTTTTACTTTGAGATAATTCCTGTTAGAGTAATCTACCTGTATATATATATGTATTGCATATTTTAGTCAACTATAGTTACAGTTCATTCTTATATCAAGTTAACAGATAGACAAAACTCATCTTAATATATTGTTTATACTCAGAACATGTTTGACAGCTATCGATTAACTAAAGGGGTGACTGTAACAACAATTCATTGTTACAAGCTTCCTTATAATCTTATTTATTAACACAGGAGTCAAATACAAACACATAGAAACTGTAGATTATTATTTTCTTTCAACCTGGTATTAGAATATATTAGCCATGTTATTATAATAGAGTTAACAGAGTTGTTTTAAACAAAACAAACATATTATCACAACAGAGAAACTGTCGACGAATACAACCATTATTGGCTGTTACAAACCTTCTTAATTATACACAGTAATAATATTTATTTCATTATAAATATTCTACCTTAGAGTAGTCCACAAACCCTACACGGCCGTAGCCTTACAATATTCCTTCAACAGACTGAAAACAAATGAAAAGAATGCCTTATATGGCAGACAGAACCTACAGTATCTTTATACATAGTTCTATGTATATATTATTCTATCCACAGTTTTATTTAATATTTATATAAGATTCAAAATAAATTTGTTACAACTCGTTCCCAGTCACCACCGAGTTAACAATACCATACATATGCATTGAACACAAAACAAAACCCCCAATTCATCAGAATAACCCTATGCTATTAACTATTACAGTCATAGTCGATAAACTTCCACAATCTTTTATTTAATACTCCAAAACGGAGAAAAACGCAGAGAGACAATTATAGGGTTTCATTTATAACAGAGTTATCATCCATTGCAGGTACCGAAGAACTCATCTCTCTTTACATTTCAAACACATTCTAACAAATTAACAAAACACAAAAATGAAATACGGTCGTATCAGGCTCAGTATTATATTAAGTATAAATCCTATACAGCGAGGCTAGAACCCTATGTTTAGCCAATACGAGTACAATAACAGAAACCCTGGCCTCATACAGTCTGAGCCGTGAAGGGCTCTCCGATAAACATAACAAGGTTTCAAACCCCTTTTTATTTCAAACAAAACAATTTCATACAGATGACTACACCCATGAACATCAAGTCGTTAATGACCTCACTACACAGGAGCTTTCCTCCAAGACTCAACCCTAACCACAAAACCAGCAAAGGAAGAGAAAGCCGTGGATAACCAGGCTTACCCGGAGGAGCCAGCATTGGAGATAAAACCCTGTACACCTTCAGAGCCGCGTGACCTGCACATTCAATGCCGAGAGATGTTAATACACTATCAATACCAAGAATTTGTGAATATATAGTAAACCTGCACTTGCTTGCAAAACCGAAACTGCAAAAATAAAGTTATCACTTTACCTGAGCAATGTAACCATGGATAACCTGGAAGCCACCGGTGGAAGCAAGCACTGAAACCCCATCACCCTTGTCGGTTGAAAGAGTAAGGAACACCTTCATAACATTTCTTGACAGCCGAGACAAAGTAACATTCCCGACGAAACCCTCACGCTGGGATTGAACCAGTCAAGAAGCACACCCAAAAACCCAAATGCATCAACCCTCTCATAACTAAAAGACAATAGCAAAACCCTGTCTCATATCCATACCAGCACAGTGATGGACTGTAAATAGCTGGGACTTAAACAAAGGATGAAACAACGAGACCACTAAACAAAGAAACTGTAACAGACGCCATCACCAGAGCCGAGGACTTATCTTACTACAGAATGAAATCACGAGACCATAACCACAACACTTTGCACTCTGTTACAGTGCCCCAACTACGAAACTCAGACACGGAGGGTTTCATCCTTAGGACCCGAGCCCGAAGGCAAATACAATAACCTGGTAGGGTTTTCGATAACAGCTTATATATCACCAATTGCATGGAGGAGAGTCAACCACGTAGCATCCAAAATATATCAACGTAATATGGGTCGAGACCATATAGTTCAATTGCCATCCAAATCATTATTTATCGATTTCAAAAATCATTGCGTAGATACAAGTCAAACTCCAACGTATGGAATTATAATATGGAATACATTCAATCAACAATTAGTGCATGCCTTGCAATCAAACCTTCAATTTCCAAGGTACGTGTTATGTATAATCCCTACAATGATATGAATGAGATGTAGTCAACTTCAACCATAGAGTTTCTCTTAACCTAGTATGATAGATACAACCTTACCACTATATTGAATATAAAGATTGCCAACGTATGGGAACTTTATGATGGTTGCACAATCATTATACTATATTTATATATTGAAACCAAGCCATAGATTAATGCCATGAGCATATTACCTTTCTATGATCATGTAAGCATTAAGGTAGTCAACCTTCAAATGAAAACACCTTGTTACTTAATACCTTGAAATGTTACCAAGTCTTTATGACAAGATACACAATTGCCATTATATACTCTCGTCGTATTTTCTACCAATACCATTGTTAACAGTAAACAATTTTGAATAATAATCTCTATTATTAAGATGTTGAAAAAGAATTCCATCTACAGGTTCACATCGTGAAGGTAGTTAAAATCAAGGCACAGTCAGGTAACATAAATTAAACTTTAAGTAGACATTGAACATTGCAGTATAGTCGAATATAATGGAACAACGCTAGAGGCGCCACATTTCCCAACTCACATTAATAATCTAGAATTACAACAGTAATCACCGGTATTAGTTGACAACTTATCACATAAAGTTAACGTCGTTTATGCAGCCAAAAATTATGATATAACAATTGTTCCAGTGGTAGTTATAGCAGTAACATAGAGTCATATTCATAAAACAATAATTATAACTGAAACAAGGTAATCTGTCGCAAACCTGTTGATACTATCTGAATAAGAAAGATCAGGTCGAGGCAGACTATCAATCTTAATTCAAATATAAGTTCATGAGAATAACTTCACTGTCTTGCACTACAACTTGCAATAGTAAATAAATCTTCTTAAAATTTTAAAGTACAGGGAGTATTGATGCTTACCAAGTTTAACATACAGTAATCCTTACTTCACCGGCGCACCTGAGAAACAAAAGACGACTTATGCATTAGCTCATAAGCTAAGTAAGCCAGTCAGCTACGACTAGCTCTTCCCTTGCGGTTTGAAAACAAAACAGTCATTAATTACAATCACAGAAATCAAAATTTCAATAAGACAGAGTCTTTAAACAGATTATGTTAGTTACTGAATTTAAAACAGGACCAGAAATATTATTTAGTTAACATTTATTGTTAAGAATAAAAATTTTAAATTTTTCAGAAATATCGGGGTTTGACACCAGGAACCTCCACAGCCACATCATCCACAGGGGGAGTAACATCCACATCAACAATGGGAGGAATGATCACATCTTCACTATCAGAGGATAATAGGATAGTCAAATCCGGGGAGGGCACCGAGAGAGGAAGGGTAGGAGACCCCAAAATATCACACGAGGCATCGGAGAGGCTCATGTTAGAATGTGCAGAACCAAAAACCAAGGAGCGAATAAACAAGACCGAGTGGTGACCAACATTCCCAAAATCCTTATTAAGCTCCATAGATTTAATAAATAAAATCTCCAAATCATTCAAAGAATGATAAAAAGAGGGGGCATTTGCTTCCAACTTACCCAACATAACCAACACGTTCAATACAGGAGGGGGAAGATGGTTTGAGTAGCCATCCAAACCACCAGTCAAATCAAGTTCCTGCTCGCTGCCATCATTCGAGGACCAAAGAGGAGCCGAATCAAAAGAGCTCATAGTAGGGGGCTGCCCTTTGCACTGTCGCCATAAATTCCCCACAGCTTTAAAATTTGAGCATCGAAAGGGGATACCCCAATAGTCAATCACCTGAGCAAGCTTTCGGCCACGCCAATTAATATGTAGAACATTAATGAGACCAAGGGAGACGTCCACTTCAACCAGCATACGACCCATACGTCGGTCAAAACCATTCAGGTGGTCATCCTCAACATGGAGGAAACAGCCCAAGTTGTTCCCAACCGCCTCAAAAGCACCACGGTTCCACATGGCCAAAGGGAAACCAGGAAGGAGAACCCACAAATGCTGAAGGAAAACCGAAGCCCTTTCCGGATCGAAGTTAGTATACCAGCATTGCAACATCAAGCTGCCCGCCCCCATACGCCAAAGAACATGAACCTATAATAATGGAAAATCCCTAATTTGACCCTACTTGATGGTCTAAACCCTCTTAAGGAAAATCCAAATCATCCCCCACTGAAATTACTACATTGGAAGCATAAAAGAGGTCCCATACTCCTTTGGAAAGTTATGGCACTTGCAAAGTAGTTGGTCTTGTTTGCAACTTCCAAAACCATTGGTAACCATTACAACTATCCTAAACACTCAATAAAAAAGGATCTGATGGTCCAAGTGAGGGAGCACACCCATATTTTTGTCATACTAGAGAAATCCTTCTAACATTTTGAATCCATTCATCCCATTTTCCCTTAGTGACCCCTATCATTGAGCACTCCTTTCATAAGTTGTTGAAATCATCCATCCTATATGACTTCTATCCTATACAATATTGGAAGATCAAGTATTTGGAAGTGGGGTTGCAAGTGACTCAAGGGAAGAGGGACCCAATCAAAAGATTAAAAAGGTGCCTTAGCAACTAAAAACTAAGTTGTGTATCATGCATCTTGTTGCATTTTAATAGAAATTTGTGATCTTTCTCTCCCCCATATGCATATGTAAGACTTAATATGTTTGGTCTTTCTTGGTTGATTGAAGACTAGTAGTCCTTCCAAGAGCATTGATTAACACTAGTTGTGATTACATGTATGTTGTTCTTTTGGTTGAGGTATTTATTGAAGCCGTAAGACTTGTGATTGTGAGGAGGGTATTTGGTTCCTTTTGTAGGTTTCTAGACACTATAGTGGATCTTCCTGGAGTTGAAGAATAGGAGCTATTGTTGGGAATGTTATATCTCTTCACATGGTGGCTGCGTGTACAACACGATCCCTTGCCCAGTACATATTTCTTAGAAAATATAACAACATTTCTCTGTTTTTGTGTGGTGGTACATCAAATACCATGTACCATTGGTCCATCCAATTATCTATGAATGGTTTATATGTACACCACTCAATAGAAATATGTTTTTTTTTACATCCAGTATTTCACATGTCTGTGGATCTCTAAAAAGGAAAATATATCTTGCTTTGTTATCTTCAATTTCTTAACTTCCTTGTAGCTAAGTCCATCAACATATTCTTGCATCTTTCTCTCTCTATATGTGGCAATGTCTTGAAGCACACCATTTGACCTACTAAAGGTCTCTATCATTGCATCCAAATTAGATGCAAGCATACAATGTCTATGATCAACAATAACAATTGAGGCTCGAATGTCTCTGAGCCTCTGGAATTATCTTTGTATGTCTATGTGCGCATCCATGCTTCCACTACAATAAAAAAATAAAATAAAAACAAATCATTAGAAACATATACATGTGCTATAATGATAACTCTCAAAAATAAAAGTAAAAATGTAAAAATATCGTACAAGAACAATTACATTACAAACATAAATATCATCTCAATATACTATAATAACAAAAAGCTTCTTGGGGATATATGGTATAGATTTGTATGGACTAGTTGTTTGGGGATATTGTATTATATTTTCCTTCTCGGAGCTTCAAACATAGATTAAGGACCTTTCTTACAATAATTATGGAGCTTTCTAAGATAAGGACTTCTTATGCTCAAGGGAGTGAAGCCAAGTTTGGCAGCAATTGTTTGTTTGGTTGTGTAATATTGTCCACAAAACACCCGGAGTTTGTACCTAACCCCTGAATTGACCATGTGTTTATTCATAACACCTGAAGTTTAAATGGTGCTTCATAGTTGACCATGGTTGACCATAGTTATTCATAAGTTGTAAATCAAAGTGGAAGGTGAGGATCAACTACATGTAAATTGATCAATGATCGATGGTGGAGAGCTCTTGATTCAATTAATACTGAAGGATCGAGATAATGGGGGCCTTAAAAGCACTTTATGTACACCTTTCTAGAGACGAGCTATTGGAAAAGATGTTATTCATCATCCTTTACCTTTGAAAATTTCTCTTTTGTATCGAATTCATATAATGTTTGTGGCCCTTTCCTTAATCAGAATCTAGTGTCTAATGAGGAAGATTTGGTGGTGAAGTCCTTTGTGTCATTAAGAGGGGGCAACATTTTGAATGTGAGGGTTGATCTATGCTTGTTCCATGAAGTAAAGCTCTTATCAGTTGATAGGGATGAAGACCCAAATCTATCACTTGAGTGTCTTGGTGGTGAAGGAGGTCGAAAAAGATGTCGTAGTTCATCTTTGCATCAAAGTAAGTGGTGTGTCTATAAGGAGAGGAACCTAGTCCATTGGGTTTTGGGGGATGATGTAAAATCCATCAAGCCATTGTGTTGGCTTCACAAGCACTAGTTGGACATTTTTAGGGTAAAATAATATGTGGGAAAAAACCTTAGGGTTTGGTTGAGTCAAGTCTGGAAACCAAGCCTAGGTTATGGTCCACAGTTCGTCCTCCTAGCTAGAGGGTGGATGGATTTTATTTTCCAATTTGCAATAGATGTGGAAAAAATATTGAGGAAAAGTTGGCATTGAGATTCGACTCCCTTAATGCTTAGGTGGATGTTAGGTGGATGCAAATTTCGTTAAGGGGATTGATACTATGGATGAATGACCATGTTATAACAACTTTGGAAATTTTTTGTTTTGGGATTCATTTACTTGGATTTAAAATTTGGGCCAATATATAAATTTATATTTTAAATAAGGGAATGAGGCAACATTGAAGAGTATAGATGCCTACCTTTCCAATTCCCCCTCCTCTTCCAATCTAGCATCCATTCACTGCAAAAATGCTCGAGTAAGATGCCTACACATTAAATAGTATAGATACATACCTTTGCTAGAGTATAGATGCCTACCTTTCCAATTCCTCCAATGTTGCAGTGGTAAGCTCTATCAAATGTGTAATGCTCTTTGATGGTTCTTGAAAAGGCATCCACACAAAAATAAGTGAGAAGTTAAAAAGGTGGGGACACAAATATAAATGAGATGGATTTTTTTATTTTTTTTGCAAAATATGAATTTAATAGTGTTTTAATGACTATTTTGATGGTAGAAACGGATTTAACACCATACATGGGGCACCCAAAATTTCAGAGTTTAACAGTTGTAACCATGATTTTTAAAAATGTATAAATCATGCCGGAGAAATCAAATTTAACAATGATGTATTAGCGGTAAATAGAAATTATGAGAAATTTTAAACGTTTTAAATGGTTGGATGAAATTTAGTCAAACAGTAAGTGAAGGTGATGTTTCAGTGCTACATCTGTATCAAATGTGTACTGCTCTTTGATGGTTCCTGAAAAGCCGTCCACACAAAAATAAGTGAGAAGTTAAAAAGGTGGGGACACAAATATAAATGAGATGGGAATTTACAAAAAAAACCGAGGCCAATTTATAATGAATCTGTCTGTGCATTGAATCATATAGTATCTTTTTTGTTGAATTCCTAACTTTTATTGGATAGCGTGTACACAAAAATAACTGAGAAGTGAAAAAGGTGGGTACACAAATATGAATGAGATAGGAATTTAGAAAGAAAAATGAGGCCAATTCATCTATGCCTGTGTATAGTAGCTTGTTTGTTGAATTGCTATAACTTTTATAGAGAAACATTAAAATGAGAAAGGTACAAATTAAAAATAATAAAATGGGTACAAAGTGTGATGAATGTACCTTGCATTGGCTTTTACAATATAAATCTTTTTTTTTTTATACATTCTAATTAATCTAATTCATGTTAAACAAGTAGTGTTAATGAATGAATCTTTTGGATTTCTCTTTACAATATAAATATTTCTTCTTAATGCAATCAAATTAATTTTAATGATGTAAAAAGGTAAAATGTTATTTAGTATTATAGCACAAATAAAATAAAAAATAAAAAAAATAGTATACTTTTTTAAAATAAAAGTTATAAGGTAGCAATGTCTCCCCATTGTTAATAGCTATTGCTATAAGATAGAATCTATAAAATTATGATACTTTTATCACAAAATTATAATAATAAAAAAAATCATTTCAAATAAAATTATTTAGTTGTCAAATCAATTTCATTACTTAACTATAGAATCGATTTCTCAATGTTTTACTTAGCATCTTTCTTCATAATAAAAAACCCAATTTGTTACTTCTTAAATATGGATGTATTCATGTAGACTATAGGTGTAAACACACAAATGACTTCATTAAGGCCAAGCCCAAGGGTTATGCAATAGTTGAACAACCAACTACACAAAATATATGAATGAAGTCCAAGAAGAAAAAAGAAAAGTCCAAAATTCTTAGATAGCCTTCTTTTGATCCAAACTGCTCAGTGGGTTACTTTGATGGTGCACATAAGGATGGTTTATGTGGAGCAGGTATGATTCTAATATTAAAAGGGGGCATTGGATTTTTGGTAACTCCAATCTTAATGTTCTTCACCTATCTCAATGGATGAATAGAATTCTGGACTTAAAGGAAGACTTTTCCCACCTTTCCTTCACTCATATCTAGAGGGAATTTAATCAGGTTGCTGATCACCTTTCGAAGGAAGTTGTGGGTGCCATGGAGGGGCTGATCTATTTTGATGAACAAGTTGATGGAAACACTCTGGATAAGGGTGTATACAAAATGTTCTGGATAACAGCTCTTCTTATTTGTATCGAGGAAAGATATTTTGTTTTTGTTTTTTTACTTCAATATGTTTAGATATGGTATATTGTAGATTGCTCCATATAGTATGGTAAGGATCATCACCGAGCATATTGTAAATAGAAGGTCTTGTGAGTAAAGTGGATCACGTGTATCTACTAAAAGTCTTTTGAAACTGCTGTATCTTTGATTTACTATGAATATCAAGTTATATTTTTTTAATGCTTGAAAAAAAAATATATGAATGAAGTGGCGGGCCATAGAGATGGGCTTGGTAATCAGAAATTCTCCCTCATATGGGATAGCGAGCTTGGACACTAATAACAATTCCATGTCTGGCCTCGTCCTTTGCATTTAAATATAAAATAATGTTTGGGTTTGTAGTCTGTTAATTCTAGGTTTGTGTCTGTTTTGTTCTGTACCGATTTCATGACTGGTAGCCGTGTCCAAAATGCTTGTAAATAAATCTTCACCTAAGTTCTATCGATGGAAATTTTCAAAACTATTAATAATAAGTTATATTGATAATAGAGAGTTGTATTATGTTTACGCAATACCTGTAACTTACAAAATGGAGAAATAAAAATCAATGAGCGTTGTACAGACAAAAAGGAGGATCTCCAACGAATTATCTTCACAGCTCTCCCAATTCTCACAGGTGCAGCTTGTTTATCATTCGAAGAACTAAGAAAACGATTTGATACAAAGTTAGTTTTTATATACCTTATTCCTTTCCCTATGAAGCCATCCTTCATTGCGTTAGTATTGGTGCCTTCTCATCTACCCATGTTTGGATGTAGTAAGAACTGCCAACCAAGGCATGTATACAACGTCAAGCCTAGTACAGGCTCTAAATTTTCCACCGACGAAGAGGGGGACCAACAGAGCGGAGTATGTAAGAGTATACGTCAACTGAATCCTCCAGAGAGAGTCTAGAGGCTTAAAAAGTCCACAGTGCATTGTACATTGCACAGTGCATGATATGATAACTACAACTCAATTAGAAACTTCCAGTAGTTAGTGGCAGAGAAGCTTCATAATAGTGCTTTACAACGAATGAGACGTCTGGAATGGATGTATGATGTCGGTATATGTATTTGCTTTCCCTTCACGTCTAAAAAGAGATTTGGTTGAGACTAGTTTTATTTTGCAAAATCTGAATTTAATAATGTTTTAATGATGATTTGGATAGTAGAAATCTATTTAACACCATAAAAAACTAGAAGCACCCAAAATTTTAGAGTTTAACATTTGTAACCAAAATTAAAAAAAAATTATTGAAAATTTTCAAAATCTTATTAAAAAAATCAATTCAAAATCAAAATCATAGATAGTAAAACTTTTAAAATACACTCAAAACTAGTAACTTTAATCTCATTTAATTCCATTGATTGGAGAAACAAAATTCAATTAGAGAAAACGCAAGATTTGCCGACAGAATTGGGAATGTCAGCCATTCCCGATACTACACAAATCTGAAACTTTTACCAACATGTTAGGGGGATGGTGATGTAACTGTGTCACCACTTCTACTGTTACAAAAACCTAAACATACATCATTGTACTGCAACAATCAACTGCAAGAAAATTATAATTTAAAAAATTAAAAAAATATAAATTTTACTGATTACAAAGTATAACATTAGTAAAAAAAAATGGCTTTTGTACTGCCATGAGCTTGTTCGAGTTTGTCTATATACTAGCATTTGCCCTAAGAGGGGCAAAAGGAACGCCGAGAGGAAAAGAGTACAAGGTTATACTGGAGTCATTGAAACAGAAAACAAAATCACAATTTAAGTATGAATCTTAGACTAACTAATAGAAGCACCTCCAAACATAAATCACAATTTAAGTATGAATCTTAGACTAACTAATAGAAGCACTTCCAAACATGATGTAAACAATTTCAAAGTAACCCTGAAAGCTAACAAGGTGAGGCAACTGAGAATCAAATACAAATAGGAGATATGTAACACTAGTTTTTGGAACACATTTGAATCTTGGAATGGCCTATATAGTGGCCTATAGTTGTATTAGCTCTGGGTTCAGACAACAATCAATTGGGAAACATACCCTAAATAAATTTGTCCCTAAAATGGATCTGGGATGGGTATGTAGAATGAATGTGTTTTTTGTGAACCTCGTAATGTTGTGAAGTATGATTCTTTTCGGTATCAGAAACCATCGCTATAAAGGCTAATGCAAAAGCCAGGAAATGAATACCACTAAGCTGTAAACAAGAAGACAAATTCAACTTTAAAAAGAGCAATCAGTTGGTTGAGCATTAAATCCTACGATAGCCATAACAATCTAGGGCTATTTGCATAGATAGAAGCCTCTATGCAAAGCAAAAAGGAAGCCTCTATGCAAAGCAGAAAGGTAACTACGGTATTATATCATAATACAATTATTGTAACTGTTCGGGCAAAATATGAGAATGACATTTCTATTGCCTACATCAAAAGGGTGGACACTTTAATTGTTATACATCAAGAGGGATTGACACTTTTAATTCACTTTTAACAAGAGTAATCACTAAATGAACCTCCTAAAATCTTCCACTTCATCACAAACAACAACCATCATTGCATAAAATATGATTTATCATTTATTTACAAAAGCATATTTCAAACTCATGAAACATCCAAGTTTTATTATTATATATGTATTATAATTAACAAGCGCTCCATAGATTTAAATTTGAAATGATCTCTCACCATAAATCTGTATGAATCATACAACACTAACTTTATTCTTGTGATGCAAAAAAAACAAAAGTACATGGTATAACCGACAATAAAATTAATAAACAAAGAACCTTACCCTTCATTAGGGAAGGAAACATGCTTAAAATAAGTAGCAGCCATAGTGACCCTAAAAAAAACTATATATCTAGAATTTTTTTTATATTATATTTAAGGAAGCATCAATGCCTTTGTGGTGTAAGTTATCCTTTGAATGTGTACGCATATAGGGATATATATACCACTTAATAATTGTTTTGGTACTACTAATTCTTTTATAAACTTAAACACCTAGTTATATTATCCAATGTTTTGAAAATCGTGACTCTTTCCACAATTGATCTACCAACTACCATGTTTGTTATATATATATATATATAAAATAATAATAATCATATTAATTATCTTATACCTAATACGTTTTGAATGTTTATATCTATTACATAGAATTAGTAATGATTTTAATTATTTATTGATGTTTAAATATTATTTATATAAATCAATAATAAATGTGATAAATAATTTAAATTAAATAGTGATGTCAAAAATATTTATGTATATTTTTTAAAAAGAAAGTGTTATTAATTTAAAATATGAATACAAAACTTTCAACCAAAGTATTCCATAACTAAATATACTTGATAAGTAATTTTTCAAATAACATAGAAAGTAACAATTTCAATAAAGTTTCAAACTCTTGTTTAAGTTAATTGACACATGTATTATACATTAGCCAAACAACCTCTTTCTAATGGATCTTACTAAAAAGAATATGATACCAAGAGAACCATACAAAACTTAAAGCCTTAGCACTCATAAGCAATAAAACAATTCCAAAATAGGCAACATAGAGTCTCAAGACCTAATCACAAAGTTGTTAAGTATCAATAGTGAAACCTGACACCTAACGTCAAGAGGCACTCCTTGAAAGGAAAGCTTTGGAAAACAAGAATCCATGCAAAAATCCATTATATGTAGGAGAGCCTAGAGGATCATACCGTGCAACCTTGATTTACCCACTTAGCCTCCTCATATTAAAGTCCCCATCTTTTATTCAACTTCTCTTTGGAAAAGGATGTGATTACTAAATGTAGATAAATCTATTTAGGCTTATACATCTAAAAAGGTTCTCATACCTCCACCTCCATTCTCCCAAATATGCTTCAAAGTAAACATGTGATCTCATTAGCTAGAATCATCTATTAAATACTTTGAATTGTCAAATTATCATTTCACATCAAAGCCATATTCACAAGAAAGATAGTGTAATATTTTCAATAGCCTAGCACCCTCATCATAGAGACATTTCCTTACATAAATCACTTTATTAAAAAGTCTCTCATGGAATAATATGTTTAAATGGGTTAAAGTGAGAAGTTGTCACTTTTCAAAGCTAAACCAAATGACAGGCCAAATCCAATGCTCTTATAATACCATTCCAATGCCAAGAAAGGGTCATAACTATCTTCTTCCAAGCTTCCCAAATACTTCCTAAAATATAGGAGACATTAATTTTGAAGTCACACGAGGATGGAGTAGTATAGTCTGCCACAACCCATAAACAATTAAGCCCGTGATGCGAAATTCAAACAAGGATCAAATTTGTCATGCTAGTTTTACAAATGGATGTTGTATAGTCTGTCACAACCCAGAAAAAATTGAGCCTGTCATGTGGAATTACAAGAATTCTACGACGGTTTGGGATTGTAATACTTCTAAATACAGTACCCTTTTTATCGCTCCACTTCATTGGTAATGGATTGTGTTTGGGCTTGAGTGGATAATTCAGTAGGCTAGAAAAAGTATGTGGGATGTGATCAGACTAATCAGAGCCTCCTTATGGAAGAATTGTTGCCATGCAATTTTTCAAGAGCTGATTGTCATTCAACCTGGCAAAAGTTTCTACATTCAGATTAGATTTGGCTATTTGAATTTCGGACAGAGGGCACACCTTTTGGGAAATCTATCGATACTTTCTGAGATGGATCTAAGTCAGATATGCTTGCTCTCCTTATTTATGTAGGCACGGGGGAAACCGGATCAACCGCTTTGTGGCACCTGGATGTGTCACTGTTGTTACATATTGATTTCTACTATAATATATGATGCATTTTAAATAAAGATATATATGGGACATATTTTGAATCAGTGGGGAATTTAATTGAACGCTTCATCAACCACAAACCAAGCAGAGGTTGATTTATGCATCGATATAGATAGGTGGAACTGGGCACACAATAGGGAGAAACAATGAGCTAGAAAAAACATTTAGACCAAAGCACCACAATGGTGATTAATAAAATTTTAAAAATAACAATTTTTGGCTCAGGAATTGTCTTCAATTTGATGGGTGGCATGATCATTATCATGTAATCTCCCTCCGTCCTTCCAAACATATGTGGTTTCTCACCACGTTTATCTTCAAAACTCGCCACCAAAATACTTATGAAAATTGCATGTCTTTACATCCTCTTCTATTTAAATCCTCATCGCATAGTCATAACTAAATATTATTATGCATGCACATCCTCACATTATAATATCAATTGGGTCAAGGGGTAGAGGCAGCCATAAATTATCAAATGTATCAAGACAGAAAGAGTAGGAGACAACTATAAGTAAGCCTTATATTCAATTTACCATATAAATCTTTAATTGGCACTCTCATATGATATTTGACGCATTGGATTGTTGTGATCTTCTTATGACTCCTTACCAATGTGATTGTAAGGCCTCTTTGATGGTGAAGTCCATAATTTTAAGTCATCTTCCTCATTCTCATGCCTTCTAGTAAGACAATAAGGAGGGCAATGGCCCGCATCAGCATGGAAAATAGTTTCGACATATAAGTAAATAGATTAATTCTTTCATTAAATAACTTAAATTTCATGCCCATGACTACGAATTCAACGAGCTCTTAATTACTCATGTATCTAGAGTTTTCACAAATCGAGCCATTAACGAACTTATTTTGTTGTTCTGGTTCAATTTAAAAGGAAGACTGTCGAGACTCAAACATGCAGTGAGTTGCAAGGCTCCAGTTGAATTAGGCTTGATTTGCTTATGAAATCCATCAAGAATTGACAGAGCAAATTTAATTCTAGCACTCGTTAAAAAAGTTTAATACGTGTAGCAACAATTTGTAAACTTCATAAACCATTATTCATGTATTTTTTTGTTAATAAATATTGTAAACTTTTTTATTATATTTGAAAATAATTTTACCATTTTTTAGGCAGATTCAAATAAGGTAGATTAAGGTCGGTTAAGCTCAGGCGAGGCAGGCTCAACAGGTGGGGACCTAAGGCAGACTTGGATTACAAAGCTGGAGGCTGTAAGAAAAACTCGGGTTACACAATATAAGATCATAATGTATATAAGCAGCTACGTGTATAATAAGCACCACCCCAGCTAGCCACCTATCAGAGGTTCAATTGATTCAAAAGGTAATACTAAACCGTTTTCTCTGTACACCAACCCTAAGCCACAACCTGAAGGTAAGTTCGCAAAGTATTCTACCATGTGGATACACCAGCCCTGAGCCACAACGTGGGTATACAATCCCTAAGCCACGACCGGAGGTAAGTTCCCAGAGTATTTTGCAACGTGGAACGTAACATGTAAATTTTAATTTGCAATGTGGAGAGAAACATACAACAAAATTTTCATGAGATCCAATTTTAAGCTAATACAATTCTTAAAATGATGTTGTCCACAGCAACGATGGTTCCTCAGCACCTGCAACGTAGTTAGAAGGAGGAAATGCAATTGATAATTTTATCTATCTCCTTATGGCCAGCTTCTGGCTAAGAATTTGTTGGTCACATGTGATAGTCCCAACTCTTTTTTTATTGCATGTGAATACAATTCTGTAGCATAAGTCAGGTTGGTTAATTCTAGCTTTTGGCTGACAATTTGCTGCATCTTTTTTCTTGCATGTGAATAAAATTTTGTAAAATTTTGTAGCGTAACTCAGACATTGTTGATTACATTTTAACTAAACTTCATTTCAATCCATTTTGTGATTTTCATGCTCAATCCTTTCTCCTTAATGTTGAAGGTTAGAAAAGGCAGGACAAAGATGGCTTTAATTATCGAACTTCAAATATCTTCATCATCGTGCAGTGAAAACCTTCTAGTAAAGGAGAGTCCATGCTTTGTTCTGGTAAACTGATCTAAGAAGAATATAAATTTCATATTAAGTTAAAAAAAATAGGGTCTGAATATTTCAAATACTTATTCTGTAGAAGTAGCTATAAAAAGGAAGCACAGAACCCACCAGCTTAGGGCGAAGAATGCTTTTTTGGGTTGCTTTTTGTTTTTTCGCGATTTCGACCCATTGTACTCTATCTAATCCCGGTAAAAGGGATTAGGGTTGTAACCTAATTTCGGGTAAACGAATTAGGGTTTTAGATGCTGCGGAATACCATATATTGTAAACATATAATGAAAAGGAGTAGTGCGGCTCTAAGTTTTGCTGGTTTTTTCCCGGTTAAGGGTTTCCAGGTGAAAATATCTGTGGAATGTGTGTGCCATTGTGTATTTTCTGTTAATGCTTAAGAATCAATATAAGTTTGTACTTCACTGTTAAGGTTTAAAACTTACAGCTATGACGATCAAACTCCTAGAACAGGGTCCTCTCTTCCTCCCATTTTAAAACTACCTAGATTGTCGAAATTGCGATATGAGCACTCCAAATTACGATTTTGACAAGAATTGCTCTGTCGGATTCCGACGAGTCGGGAACATTTTAGTTAGCCCTTATACAACTCCCACTGGAGAGCATATTCCATAGAGTCCATAGACACTCCGCACTATGTAGGTGCAGCCTAATCCCCCAAAATGAAACCAAGATGTCACGGACATAATAAGTGACAATGACAAGTCGGAAAGGTGGGTGCATTAATCAGAAATGAGTAAAAGTTTTGAACATTAAATCTATGCCTAGCTGTATCATCTCTGCCCACTGCCTACGATGTTCCGAGAAAGTCGGGGACACAAATACTAATAAAATGGGAATTTGTATATAAATTGAATGACCGTTCGGTTGAAAAAAATTGAATGACCGTGCATTGAATCGTATCAACAACTTATGCTACTGTTATTTTTGCATGTGAAACCGTTGAGCGAAAAAATCGGAGAAACAAGTATGTGAGAAAATTGCAGCATACTCGTCAATGTTGTCATTCTCCGTGCATTGTGTCGTATAAGTAGATGCGTCTGTTTATTGGTGAATAGCTGATTAGTTGGCTATTCAAGTTGGACAATGAATGGTCTTCTTTGGATTGTGTAGATAGCTTCATCTATTTATGGGTCAAGGAATTCCGGGTATGTCAACTGGGCATCTGAACATCAGTTGCGACTGTGAGTGAAGGCGGTAGATTCCTGTTGCTGTGTAAGAAATGGCGGGGATCAATGCGATGGTGAAGGCGGTGTTTGTAGTTGGGCTTGTGATGGCTGCGTGGGGATTTGTTAAAACTGAAGGTGCGACTCCATGGAACCAGCAGGTTTATACAGTGACATATCCATATATTCCATATCCCTATCCCTATCCCTATCAGCCTGGGTATGCGTTCCACAGTTATATTCCCCATGTGGCGACTGTTGTGAATCCATGGGCAACCCCTCACAGTTATCCTGGGTATGCGACGTTCCAGTACAGTTATATTTACCATGAGATGACTGTTGTGAATCCATGCGCAACACCTCAGGCTCACACAGTGGTTGCTCCGACTCCATGCAGTAGTACAGTAGACCACACGATGACTGCTCCGAGTCCATGCGCATGTCTTCAATTCCCTACATGTGCCGCTGACGGAAAAGGCACCGCCAGTGTTGATCAGACTCCTAAATCCTAAATAAGTAAGTATTTTAAGTATTCTAACATCCATTTGCTTCCCAACTTCTTCTCGTCTGATCATTTGGTTATTTCTATCATTGTGCAACAAATCTTCAGACTAACGGCTTTCATATGTTTGAACTGCATCCGCACAGGTAGTTGATCACGTTCAAATCCAGGCTGGTTAAGTTGCACTGGTTTACTATATCCGCATCCTGTTTTGAATTATGTCGTTCGTTTGCTTCCTTCTCCACCTTCGTTGTACTGTTGACGATGGGTTGTTTTGCAATCTGTCGCTTCCTTCCTTCCATTTTGTGTTTTCGCTATGTAATGCCGTTTTTAAATAAATGAATGAGAATAATGCAAACCAGCTTTGGCTCACAACTCATTTATAAACTTTGTCTTCTAACTGTTCATGCAAACCAGCTTCCTGTAATTTAAAAAATTGAAAATATGTATCAATTGTGTAAACAAAAATTATTAGAAGTCTTAAATATTAAACAATTCCTTCCTCAGTGGCGTAGCTATACTATCTATGCTTCGCTCAGAGATTGATAGTCCGAAAAAGCTACATGATCTATGCTTCTCTCAGAGATGAAAGTCCGAGAAAGGCAAGGACACAAAGTTAAATGATAAATGAATTTATTGGTGAAAATTGAATGTTCACGGCCGTAGATATATTAGATATGCTTCTCTCAGAGATGACAGTCCAAGAAAGGCAAGGACACAAATACAAATGTAAATGAAATATGAATTTATTGGTGAAAATTGAATGTCCAAGATGTATTGATTTAACACATTGTGTTGCAAGATATATCCAACTAAAATATCACCAACAAATGTGCCAAACTAAACTTGTATTGATTTAATACATTGTGTTGCAAGATACATCCAACTAAAATATCACCAAAAAATGTGCCAATCTAAACATTATTGACCCCATTTAAGTTAATGCACGCCACTGATATTACAATTACAAGATTTTGGAGTTGAAAAGGTAATTACT
This sequence comes from Larix kaempferi, assembly GCA_027924585.1. Lineage (NCBI taxonomy): Eukaryota > Viridiplantae > Streptophyta > Pinopsida > Pinales > Pinaceae > Larix > Larix kaempferi. The sequence goes on along the minus strand of BSBM01000370.1, from coordinate 42,595,785 downwards.
TGTGCCTTGTGATCACAATACTAGAACACAATATCATTGAAGGGAAACCCATTAGTCTTCGATCCCTATGATGTATTATGTTGACAATATTTTTAGTGGCCGAAATTGGTTAGGTGGTATGATGTTCTTCCATGGCAATTTTGTATTTTTCTAGATAAATGTTGTAGGAAGTGGGAGGGAAGAGTGATCTCTTACTTTTCTTTTATGTCCTAGAAGGGGATCATATATGGATCGATGAATATCTATTAATTTGGTGAAAGCTTATAAATTTTTTGCCAATACCTATAGTTTCAATAAAAGTTGAAATATTTTTTTATAAATTTGAATTTTAAAAAACCTGATTGGCTGCATGACCTTAAGTCATCCTCGTTTTTTGGTGCCGAGGAGGGGAGGGGGTCTGACGTTAGGCCTGCAGATGACACAGAAGGGTAGCATGTTTTTAATGTTGTTCAGACTTTACAGCTTTATACAAAGTTTTTTTTAGATTTTCGTGTTTGTTGTTGAATCTGCATATCAGCCTGCATTGCATTAAAAACCTCTGTGTGAATTAAATGGGTCGCCTGTCACATAACGTTTTTACAGTGCAACCTTTTATTGTGAGATCTGCTTTTCATTTTTACCCTCGATGCCCTTGACAGTTCAGTGCACGTACAGACAACCTTGGAACTGATCTCGCGTGTTAGTGCATTGTGCAGAACACGTTTATTACAATCGATGTAGTGCATGTTACAATCGATGTAGTGCATGCAGGGAACGTGGCAGGTGCATGCCTCCTATGCTGGGCGACTATCATAGACTAGCATTCTGGAAGAGGTTGTAAGTGGCACAAGTATGGTAAGAAATTCACAAAGAACAACCCAATCTGAGGTGCTTACACTATAACAAGTCCTTACTGCATATTAAATTGCTTGTTTGCAGGTTCTATTTTCAGTGCTCCGATGGCAATTGTGCCACGCCAATCTATCGGCTCACGGTGATACTTATCTTTGTTGTAAATGATTTTTTGCATTCAATTCAGAGGGTTTTAGTTTGTTGTTTGTCCATTTTGGGATCTAGGCTTTGCTTGCCCGAACTGTAAAACCACGCCAAAAACGTTGTTGTTCGAATATTATTTCCGAATGAAGACAAACTTCACATGGGAACTTCAGTATCGACCTCGGGTTACCTTTTGTAGTTTCACTTCATGTTTTCCATTTCAATCTGATGTGAAGGAAAATGTAGATATGCGTGTGGCGGCGAAGGCATTATACCCTTCTTTCGTTCACAGAGTGATTTTATTACGAAATTTCCAAGTAATATTATTTACAAAATCACAAAATTTTCTTGGGAATTTCCAACATAGTATGCAAAAGGTGGATGAAATTTCTTCGGAATTTCCAACATTGTACATTAGAGAAAACTATAAAACCATGCTCTTCAATTTCACAAAGAATGAAATAATGGCGACTGGGCTTGCTTGTGCCCTCTCAACATTGATTACTTGTGTCCTTGCGTTTTTCTTCACTTTGGGTTTCTTTTTTGACTTATTACTAACCCTAGAGCTATTATTTGGCAGGTTTTCTGACATGGCAAAGGTACCCTTCGCAACCTGCTTTTCAGGGAACTTGGATGGTAAAGTCGTCCATCTGGTGCAACCCTTAAATCCTCCGAAGGAAACCTATAAGTCTTTAGAAGCTCTTTATTGTTCGTAATAAGGTCGAGTTATCGATGGTTGTTTTTCAGCACTTTTAGTTCTCATTACCCTAGATTGCTATTTTTATTTGGACTTCGGGTTTATAAAACCTTCTTCACTATAGATTCAGCCAACTTGGGCAACTTGGAGTGTATGTTCAAGACCATATTTCATAACAAGTTGTCTAACTCAATCATGCAACGATGGAAGCATGCGATAAGTGACACATTTACTGTATGTATAGGCTTACCCAACATCATATTTGTATTTTGCAACTCAAGCTTCTACTTTTCACACCATTACAATTAATTAAGGTCCTTCAATGTCCACCTTCAATTTAGTCTATTTTATCAAACACTTCCAATTTATTTTGAATAAATTTTTATCCAAATTTTTATCCATAATGCTTTAAATTAGTTCTTGCCGCTTTAAATTGGTTCTTGTCGGGGAGTTGGCCAGGAAGTTGTTTCAATGTTCATGCAGGCATAGAGACCAGGATAGAACTTGACCCGGAAACCTCTTGCTTCTGATTATAGATGGCCTCTGTAGTGCTCTGGTTTTTACAGCAGAGCACTAAGTAAAATTTCTTAGTTACTTTTCTATGTATTAAACTTTAATCAAGTGTTTGGGAGTAAGTTTCCAAAAATTACTATGCTTCTAAATGATATTTAGTGTACTGTCTTGTTTTTATCAATCATACATTCTCATTTTAAAAACAAACTAACATATCAATGTCTTCTTTTCAACAATTTGTTCCAGCGTAAGAATATGTTTTACAGTAGTAAATGAGTAAATCGAAAGTTATATGCATGTTTAGAGTATGTTTTTGCATAATAATCAAGTAACGTAAATAACAAGGAAATTACCTGATGTTGATGCTAACCGTAGGTTGTATAACCTCTTAGACAGCCAAAATGAAGTGTCCACCCTACCGACCAGCTATTATCTTGTTGGCCCTTGGAAATCAAAGGATTTCCAAGCCCCCGAGCTCACAATCTGATAATCCCGAGAGCAGTGTTTACTTCGGTTCTCAAAACCTTTCTCCGTCCTTAAACTTTTATGTCCTCCAACCTTTCTCTCCACTTCCAGTTCCCCCCTCCCTTCAACCTTCTCCTCCTCTATATACATGTCCATCCTCGAGAAGACCTTGGGCTTACTCCACCGCCCCAAACTCCCCCTCTCGAGCCCCTCAAACATTTACTCCTTTCCCTAGTTCATTCATCCATGTCTCATTATAAAAATGTATAATTAATTACTCTCATGGAAAATTTATTTGGTTTTGATCGACGGTCGTAAGTATTTATTACGGTGGGAAATTTCACCTAAAGGTTATCCATTCGGGACAAGCTTCATTAATTACAAGTCTATTCACCAAACCTTGTATTTATTGTTATTAATGTAATTAATAAAATATTATATAATTAGTTGACCCTTTTCAACTTGGACATGATGTGTCTTAATGGTCTACCTCATCCGTCAAGATCACTTATCTTGAGATTTAAATTCCAAGATTAATATTGAATAATTAAATAACCATTTTCCATTACATCACATCCATTCAAGAATCGTTATCCTATTATTTTTAGCTTAGTAATGGAAATAATCACACTTTAATCATTTATTAATCAATATCTACATTTTTACCTATATTGCAATTGTTATGACATGGGTAGTAATATTATTAAAATAACATTAATTAAGTAATAATATTAATTAAATCACCACAAGGTAATAATAAATGGTGAATTTAATAAAGATGTCTTTTAAATCATTTGTTTATCACATGAGTACCCTAACATCTACATAGTATCGTTGTTCTTCTAAACAAAGCACCCTTAAGGGCTTAAACAATCTTACTAATTAATTAGACAGTGCCATTACCTTATTTACAACAACTCTCAGACGACAATGTTAACTGATGACACTTGTCTCCATTGTATATCACGATGTTTACCAACGAGTAATACATAGCTTAATTGACTTGTTTTACACATCTTAAATGACTTTATATTCATTATCTGAATTCGGTCAATGCATGATTAACCTAATTACTTATGACAACTTATACATTTATTCAATATGTTAAGTGTTTGTATATCGATACTAGTGTACATGTGCAAGGTGTGCATGTGTGGCCAGCGTATGCACAGATCATAAATGTACTATAGACAAACCCCATCCCGCCTATGCATACCTGCTAACTAATAGTAGTATTTACCCCCATGTAGAAGAACAAACATACTACATATAGTACAATTACTTCAACATTCTCAGTTATTTAACAGTTAGTTCTTTACGATTTCACATCATTATCTTTATCTTTACATTAGTTTAATCAATCATGTACAAGGAAGGGTGCCTACTACCACTAACTCGGAATCAAGGAATACTAAACCCCCAACAATACTAACTAACACATCCTCCCATCATAACCTACGTCCAGCATCCTCTCTATCCTTCCTCTGCTAGTACAAAAGTGGATGTCGGACTCACCGATCTGACCACATAGAACTTGAGAGCGAGAGCGTCGGCTGAACAACGGACCTATCCTCCCCTAGCAGGCATCCGACCATCGTCATCACAACAACATGGGGAGCGTGTCTCAGCACGGCCCTCCCACGACCTCGGGTCTCATGGAAACATAGGGTGGGAAACACATCCATCCCTCTCAACATACTGGGCCTACGCCCTTATCAACTCATACTTTGCTGCTATCGGGATTGTCAGTTTATGTTATCGTATCATCATTTTGGCTGCTAAGGCTTACTGTATGAACATGTTTTTCCTTTCCAATATATATCAGATCAAGCAACTGGCTATCCCATAGCCCTTGTGTCCTGTAGGTTAGTATTTTGAAAAATACAAATTTATAGAAAGCATTTCCCATTGATCGCCAATTGATCCATGTTATCAAAAATCATTTTATTTCATGTAACCTTTTTAGCTCATCATAGATGCGTATGACATATAACACTTCAATAATTCATATAAGAAGATGGTATCCACGTACCGAATCATATATTTCACATTTCATTAATGAAAACATATAAACATATACTGTAATCGTAAAATAAAGAAATCATATGATAATCATGACATCATAACCACCTAACATAGTAACATCATAATCATGGTGAAAACATAAAACAAAGTAACATCATATAATGAGGTCCATCATATCGTAATATAGTTTACTCAGTCGAGCTGAGTTCAACAGAATATATAAGGAAATAAAGTATGGTGTGTCTAACTGATAAATATGCCTAATCAAAATATGGGCGTTACATACACCCACCCTTCGGGAAACTTCGTCCCGAAGTTATGGTCAAAATAGTGAGGGAAAATCTCGACGCATGGTCTCTGCATCCTCCCAGGTAGCAGACCCTGGGCTATACTTGTCCCATTGGACCTTAACTTGGTCCACATGGCAGCTACGGAGCTGTCGAACCCTACGATCAAGTATACGTAATGGTTCGACCCTGAAGGTTCCCTCGTCCGAGACCTGTAATTCCTTCCAATGAATTTTGTGAGTCTCATCAGCTATGTAATGTCGTAATACAGAAACATGAAATACATTATGAGTTTTATGCAAGTGGGGTGGCAGCGCGAGACGATAAGCAACTGGTCCAATTTTCTCAAGAACCTCAAATGGACCTATAAAGCGAGGTGACAACTTGGTACCCTTCCCAAACCAAATGGTACTTTTATTTGGTCTGATGCGAATAAATACACGATCCCCTACTTCATAAGTTCTATCTGATCTGTGAGCATCAGCGTAACTCTTTTGCCTATCCTGTGCTTCCTTCAGCCGTTGCCTAATCTGTAACACTTGCTCCTCCATTTCCTGAATCAATTCGGGCCCAATTAACACTCGATCCTCTAACCTGTCCCAACTGAGTGGTGTCCTGCACGGCCTCCCATACAATGCCTGATATGGCGGCATACCAATGGAGCTGTGATGACTATTGTTGTATGCAAACTCCACTAAAGGAAGATATTTCTCCCACTGGGTCTGTTGATCCATAACATACATCCTAAGCATGTCCTCCATCACTTGATTCACCCTCTCTGTCTGTCCATCTGTCTCAGGGTGATAAGCTGAGCTTAAGTTCAACTGTGTCCCTAATGCTGACTGCATGCTTGTCCAAAATTTGGAGGTGAACTTAGGGTCTCTGTCAGAGATTATCTTTTTAGGAACTCCATGAAGACGTACAATCTCATTTATGAATACCCTTGCCACATCTATCACATCATAGGTGTCTCTGATTGGAATGAAGTGAGCAGTTTTGGTTAGTTTGTCGACTACCACCAAAATAGCATTATGTCTCATAGATGTGAGTGGCAATCCTACAACGAAGTCCATGGAAATGACTTCCCATTTAGTCATAGGAATATCATGCGGTTGTAGGAGACCGGCCGGGTGATGATGATCTGCCTTAACTTGTTGACACTCAAGGCACTTCGACACAAAATCCACTACATCCATCTTCATACCTGGCCAGAAGAAGAGTTTCTTCATGTCAGTATACATCTTCTTCACCCCTGGGTGCACACAGTAATGCGATCTATGGGCCTCTCTAAGGATTGTTTCCCTGATATCACCTTCCTTAGGAACATACATCCTTCCCTGATACCGCAACAATCCATCTTCCTCAAGATGGTACCCATCATACTTCAATTCCTGTTCCTTTCCAATCTGAATAGCTGAGGTTACTTTTAGATACCAACTATCCCCCAACAGTTGTCCTAGTACCCTTTCCCTCAAGTCAACCTTCAAGGGAATTAAGGAGAAAAGTCTCGGCCTTCGGCTTAGAGCGTCTGCCACCACATTCTCCTTTCCTTTGATGTAAGAGATACCAAAGTCATACTCACTCCATCGCCTTTGCCTAGCATTCAAATCCCTTTGGGTAAAGATGTATTGCAAGCTCTGATGGTCTGTTTTAAGGGTGAAGCTTCTACCAACTAGGTAGTGCCTCCATAATTTTAGTGCCAACATTACTGCTGCCAATTCTAGATCATGCATGGCATACTGCTCCTCATGAGGTTTCAACTTTCGAGATGCATAAGCTATTACCCCACCTTCCTGCATCAACACCGCTCCTAGTCCTTGCTTCGAGGCGTCGGTGCATACCATGAAATCTTTATCCATGTCTGGTACCCGCAAGATCGGTGCACTTGTCAACAATCTTTTTAACTCTGTAAAAGCGGCATCGCATTCATCGGTCCATTCATACCGGATTCCCTTGCGTTGCAAGGTGGTAATAGGTTTTGCAATTTTAGAAAATCCTTCCACAAACCTCCGGTAATAGCCTGCTAACCCCATGAAGCTGCGCACCTCATGAGCATTCCTTGGAATTGGCCAATCTTCAATGGCCTTTACCTTTTCCGGGTCTACAGAGATCCCTTCACCTGAGATGATGTGCCCCAAGTAGTGAATCTCTTTTTGGAAGAAGGAACACTTTGATAATTTACCATAAAGTTTATGTTCCCTCAAGCATGTCAAGACTAACCGCAAGTGTTCCTCATGCTCCTTCTCATTTTTAGAATAGATAAGAATATCATCTAAGAAGACCTGAACAAAGCGGTCCAAGTATTTTCGGAAGACACCATTCATGAGGCTCATGAATACAGCTGGATCATTGGTCAAACCAAATGGTACCACTACAAACTCGTAATGTCCAAATCGAGTTCGAAAGGTAGTCTTGGGAATGTCTCCTTCATTGATCCTCAACTGGTGATACCCTGATCGTAAATCAATCTTTGAGAAGATTGGCGCACCTTTCATTTGATCAAAGAGGTCATCAATTCTTGGTATGGGATACCTGTTCTTCACTGTGGCTTTGTTCAAATCTCTGTAATCTATGCACAGTCGCAGGGATCCATCCTTCTTCTTAACGAAGATCACTGGTGCTCCCCACGGCGAGATACTAGGTCTAATCAGTCCCAAATCTAGCAACTCTTTTAACTGGATCTGTAACTCACGGAGCTCTGGAGTTGTCATTATATACGGAGTTTTTGAGATAGGTTCTGCACCAGGTTTTAGTTCGATTGTGAAATCGAGCTCTCTTTCTGGAGGTAGTCCTGGCAATTCCTTCGGAAAGACATCCTTGAACTCGGAAAGTACTGGGTAAGAATTCAAGGAAGGTCCTTTACTATCGCTCACGGCCTCCACTACGAACAACTGGCATCCTTGTCTTAGGCACCGCTTAGCTTTCACCATAGAGATGAAACGGAGGGATACCTTCCTCTTCAAGCCTTGGATTTGAATTGTCCTTCCCTCGTCATTGAGGCACAACATCTTCTTTGCATAGCAATCTAAGAAAGCTCTATGGCCTTCTAACCAATCCATACCAATAATGAGGTCATAAGTCCCCAAATTGGTGACATAAGCATCCAACTTAGTGGTGCACACTCCTAAGTCAACCTCACAACTTCTCACTTTAAGACCTACTGTTTTCTTAGCTCCTAAAGCCATTTCAACCAGTTTGAAATCATCGTGCTTGTAGGCTGCCAACCCACATTTATCTAATGCAAATGGTGAAATAAAACTATCAGTTGCTCCCGGATCAAACAAAATTTTAATTTTGACATTGTTTACTTTACCAGTGAATTCTACTACGGTAGACTGATGTTCTGCTTCGTGGTTATGAACCGCTGCATGAATCCGATGACTATTACCCGAACTATCCATGGGTGCCTTTCCTTCCTTGTGCCTGCTGCTTGACCGACCCTTGGGACAGTCTCGCTGGAAATGAGGACCTCCGCATCCCCAACAAGAGAGATTGGGAGGGGCTTGCATGTTGCTCGGAGGAATCCTCTGAGATGAGTTCCTTCCCCTGGGTCCTCTAAAACCCCTTGCTCCTCTATAGGAACTTCCCTGTGTACGTCCCTGGCTTTGGTGGGTTGCGGACGATGCCTGCGAGATTGAGTTAACTGAAGTATTACCCCTCGGTGTGAACCTGTTACCGTAAGGAGGAGGTCTAGATTGTCCTCCCCTGAAGTAAGGACGTGACGCCTTCCCTGAAACATACTGATTGGTTCCTGTCAACTTACTACCCCCCTTTTCCATCTGACATATCCGCTGCATAATGAGCATACTCAACTGCCATGGCAACTGAAGTTGGCTTCCACATCCGTACCGCAGCTCTAATCTTGTAGTTAAGTCCATACACAAAACGCTCTACCTGACAATCATCTGCATCAAGGTAAGGAACATATTTTACCAGTTCCATAAACCGAGATTCATACTCCTCCACCGTCTTGTCTCCCTGTACTAAGGCATGGAGTGCACCTGCCTGTTCTTCCTTGTAATAATTTGGCAAATACTTCTTGTGGAACCTCTCCTCGAACAGTTCCCAAGAAGTTGTAAGAGGAGTAAGGTGCAACTGCTTCTCGAGATCTGACCACCAATTCAAAGCATCACCTTTAAGCTGGAAGACGGCCATCCTAGCCTTGGAACTAGATGTGTACTCATTCAATGCGAAGCATCTCTTCATGCCTTCCGGCCATGCTTCGGCATGCTTACCGGGTCGTCCTCCTGAAAACTCTGGAACCTTTATCTTTTGCAACTCCCTCGATATGTCCTGAAGCGGTTCCAGTCTTGGGCCATGTGCCCTTTCAGAGTTCTCTTGACATACTTGAGTGGTTTCCACCTCGACGGCCCTTTCCGACTGCCTGTTCATCGTGGTCATAATAGCCTCCAAAGACCTCATTATGATCTGCATTTCAGGCGTCGAGGTTGATCGTGGCGGTGTTGGCGGTGATGACGGTGATGGAGGTGGCGGTGATGGTGGTCGACCTTGACCCCGTCCTCGACCTCTGCGTGTTGTTACCATGATAGTTCCTGAGTTTATTGAAATAAAATCATATCCTTAGTTGTTCAATCAAATATACGCGGAACTAAAATGTAGATATTCATACACTTATACTTATGCGTAAGAAATAACTTGCATCATGAGATAACAAATTGTCAGGATTAGCGCAGTAAAATCTATAGTAGTTTTTATCAAACAATTTTTGTCATGGTGTTCAGCTCGTCATGCTGATCTTAACGATGTCTTGTTTTTGAGATTTCGGGTCTCTCTCATCCCTTCGACTAGGAGTTGAAATCTCGGCAATATTTTTAATATCTATATTTTAGTTAACTTTAAATGTTACCCCTTAATCTAAATAACCTAAATTACATTAACCTTATTAACATTAATTGTTAACCCTCAACCAATCATAGTTAAGTTTACTACTAAAATTAAAATTTCTATAAAACATATTTTTAACAACATATGTCATAACAGAAAAGTAAAATTATTATTATTATTATTATTATTTTATTTTATTTTTAATATATAATCTAACAAAATATGAATAATTTAGATTTTATAAAACATATATTCTATCAAAATATATGGAAATAAATTTAAATTTTAATACAACATTATTATAACCTCCTATCTATATTTTCTACAACCATATATATACTTTTACAAACTATATACAATATACGTAGATAACGATTTACATATTCACAAGCAATTATATATATGTGTTAATTTAGGTTTTTCTTTTATCATAGAGCTCAATACTCCGAGTTACCACTATTTTATAGCACTCAACACTACGGTTAACCGCAACTACATGTCCTCCACGTGTCAAGTAGCACACCAGTTTGGAGGGTTTGCCTTCACATTTGTATTGTTGAGCTGGAGAACCCCCCCCTCATAATGCTTTCGGTTTAAACCTAGCCCTACACCCTCCCTATATCTGAAGGCTTGAACGCCACGCGGCCTCTCACCGCCATGCAAAGAGCGAGTATGCATTAAGGACACGCGGTCTCTCCAAGCAACCCACCGCCCTGGGAAAGTGGGGGAAACCCTAAATAGGGTCAATCCCCAAGACGCGGCCATTTTCACCCTCTCTCCTGGAGTTTTAGCTCTGCAACTCCCATCTTCTATGGTAGAAGCACTGGCGAGGCTGTTATAGGTATTTCTTATTTCTTTCAAAGGCCACGATTTTAGTGATTAATTAGCAGCCACTGTGGAACTCGTTTGCAAGCTTGATGTCTGGACCAACAGTCAAAACGTGGAAGAGATGGCTGATAAGTGAATAGGTGATGTCCGGCAGTCTGGTGCGATCTCCATTCGACCTAGCAGCTTGCTCGGAGTTGGGTGCATGGGTTGGACCAATAGCGTGGGCTATCATGGGACCTGGTGGCTGGCTCAAACTCTCGGTGCTGAGCGCATGGTTTAGGCCCGATATTCTTTTATTATGCTGGGAGGAATGCTGGTGAGTGTGATTTGGTGATAGGGTGGAGTGCATGGGCCTCTTTGGGCTTGGCAGATGGTATATCACTCTCGGTGTTGAGCGCTAGGGCTGGGCCTGGTAGAAATTTTATATTATTCCATTTTGAAGCTGAGGAAAAGAAAGCTATGTGGCTTGGTGGTTGGTCTGCAGTTGTGTTCGTGGGCTCGTCTTCTACCATTATCTGGCAACGCTCCGTGTTGAGCACATAGACTGGCCCAATATCCCCTTTGATCTGCGCTAGGGTTCCACCGGTTTCTATTCTGACAATGGTGGATACACACAAGAGATTTTTTGCTTGGATGGTGTGGTTTGGGCCCAATGCATTAATTTTTATAAGGAACAAAGAAGGAAAGCCTCTCGAATCCCTTGGCCCTTCAGGTAGCGACCAATATTATTTACAGTCATTCGTTTTCGATTTTTTTTTTCTTGGTTTAATAATATAATTATTAACTATTTTTGTTGTTTGTCTCTATAGATGGCATCGGCCTCTGGTAGCTAATGGTACATAGCAGTCGAACTCTTAGACTGTGGCTACGAAATATAATTCAGTTTTCCCCTTTCCTTTTTTTTGTAATTGAAATCTATGGTTTTAATTTGAGAACGCAGCCCTCTGGCAGGTGCGCGTCCTTGATGGCCTGCCTGTGCAATGCCTAGACGCATTGGGCAAGCACCATACTCTGTGGGCTCCTCTATTGTTGGGCGCTAGTTTGGTAGCCGTTTATAGACAGAACACCTGAGAGAGGGAAATCGGGTTACAGCATTCGAAAAGCAGAGACAAAACCCACGCTGCGTACACATCTTTACAAGAGATGGATTCAACGAATGCCGCTGCCTCCTCTAATTCATCCATTCGGGATGGTGACTACGATAAGCATTTGCAGGAATGTTTTGTTCTGCGGCGGGGATCCTCTGTCAGAGACTCTCACGCTTTATACGGAAAATGGCGGATGGAAGCCTTTACTCGGATCTGGTCTGGCATCGAGGCTGCTATTAAGGTACATTTAATCTTTTTAATCTTCAACTCTGCGTTTCATCTATCTTAGGCCTAGGCTTTACTATTGAACTGGATCAGTCATTGAAGCGGTCAAGCCTAAAAATATGAACTGAAATGGAATCGGAAAAAAAAAACTTATTTACTAAAAGTGAATGCGAAGAAGTTGGTATCTTGAATATATGAATGCCAAATGGTGAGCTGGATGTCTAGATTCCTGCTGTATAAGGCAAATTTGGACAAGTTGTGGGCATGCATATTTTATGTATCATTTAAAGGAAGACAGTTTCGACATGCAATTTAATTTAGATGTCGCAGTTCAGTTATGAATTGTAGATTGGATGTCATTTACATATTTACATATTTATGATATTTGTTTTTGGCATTAACCCTATCAGTTTAGACCAAGGGTTTATGGCTTTAGTGCATTGTTACTTGTTTATGTTGATATGATTTCTAGGGCATAGATAGCATACAAAAAAAAAAATGAATATGGCCACACGACACAAGCCAGGAAGTAGTTAAAGGCAGAAAGTAGAAGCTACTCTCATAAAGTTGGAAGACACGGCTTCACTTTGTGATTCTTAATGGCGTTGCTTCTGCTTTGTCATATAGCTTTCCAAATGGAAGAATTACGATAATAATAAAAATTTAGCACTTTACCTTAATTGACAATGCATTTCATTAAATACAAGGGTTTCTCTTATTATTTTGCTTACACGTCTCTATATGCTTTATGCTTTGTACTTTATATATGTGTGTGTAAGTTCTAGTTTGCGTGGTTTTGCGGTTTTGCAGGTAATGTAGATGCTATAGCTAATCGGGAAAGACGTTTAGTGTTGTTCAGTTTACCTATTCTACATTATTATCATTATTATATATATATATATATATATATATATATATATTGTGTTAGAACTCTCTTGCTATATGCATTATATAAAAAAAAACTAAATATCTTTGTTTTCTATGCGTGCATGTAGTTTCCCGGTGCTTACAACCATTGGAAAGAAGGATTTTGTGTAACTTTTCTGTGTGTGTGTGTTTGCAGGTAATTTTTTTTTTTTTTCTTCCCAATAGTATTAACAAGGTTTCGCCCTAAGTTATCTTACTAAAGTGTGGGCTTAGTAAATTTTCACGGTAGATAGGTGAGTGCAGGCCTCTTAAGGTCCGAGTTTTTTGAGCCAGTGGCTCTGATACCATCTGTAGTGCTCTGGTTTTTACAGCATAGCACTAAGTAAAATTTCTTAGTTACTTTTCTATGTATTAAACTTTAATCAAGTGTTTGGGAGTAAGTTTCCAAAAATTACTATGCTTCTAAATGATATTTAGTGTACTGTCTTGTTTTTATCAACCATACATTCTCATTTTAAAAACGAACTAACATATCAATGTCTTCTTTTCAACAATTTGTTCCAGCGTAAGAATATGTTTTACAGTAGTAAATGAGTAAATCGAAAGTTATATGCATGTTTAGAGTATGTTTTTGCATAATAATCAAGTAACGTAAATAACAAGGAAATTACCTGATGCTGATGCTAACCGTAGGTTGTAGCAGGTTGTATAACCTCTTAGACAGCCAAAATGAAGTGTCCACCCTACCGACCAGCTATTATCTTGCTGGCCCTTGGAAATCAAAGGATTTCCAAGCCCCCGAGCTCACAATCTGATAATCCCGAGAGCAGTGTTTATTTCGGTTCTCAAAACCTTTCTCCGTCCTTAAACTTTTCTGTCCTCCAACCTTTCTCTCCACTTCCAGTTCCCCCCTCCCTTCAACCTTCTCCTCCTCTATATACATGTCCATCCTCGAGAATACCTTGGGCTTACTCCACCGCCCCAAACTCCCCCTCTCGAGCCCCTCAAACATTTACTCATTTCCCTAGTTCATTCATCCACGTCTCATTATAAAAATGTATAATTAATTACTCTCATGGAAAATTTATTTGGTTTTGATCGACGGTCGTAAGTATTTATTACGGTGGGAAATTTCAACCAAAGGTTATCCATTGGGGACAAGCTTCATTAATTACAAGTCTATTCACCAAACCTTGTATTTATTGTTATTAATGTAATTAATAAAATATTATATAATTAGTTGACCCTTTTCAACTTGGACATGATGTGTCTTAATGGTCTACCTCATCCGTCAAGATCACTTATCTTGAGATTTAAATTCCAAGATTAATATTGAATAATTAAATAACCATTTTCCATTACATCACATCCATTCAAGAATCGTTATCCTATTATTTTTAGCTTAGTAATGGAAATAATCACACTTTAATCATTTATTAATCAATATCTACATTTTTACCTATATTGCAATTGTTATGACATGGGTAGTAATATTATTAAAATAACATTAATTAAGTAATAATATTAATTAAATCACCACAAGGTAATAATAAATGGTGAATTTAATAAAGATGTCTTTTAAATCATTTGTTTATCACATGAGTACCCTAACATCTACATAACTTATCGTTGTTCTTCTAAACAAAGCACCCTTAAGGGCTTAAACAATCTTACTAATTAATTAGACAGTGCCATTACCTTATTTACAACAATTCTCAGACGACAATGTTAACTGAAGACACTTGTCTCCATTGTATATCACGATGTTTACCAACGAGTAATACATAGCTTAATTGACTTGTTTTACACATCTTAAATGACTTTATATTCATTATCTGAATTCGGTCAATGCATGATTAACCTAATTACTTATGACAACTTATACATTTATTCAATATGTTAAGTGTTTGTATATCGATACTAGTGTACATGTGAAAGGTGTGCATGCGTGGCCAGCATATGCACAGATCATAAATGTACTATAGACAAACCCCATCCCGCCTATGCATACCTGCTAACTAATAGTAGTATTTACCCCCATGTAGAAGAACAAACATAATACATATAGTACAATTACTTCAACATTCTCAGTTATTTAACAGTTAGTTCTTTACGATTTCACATCATTATCTTTATCTTTACATCAGTTTAATCAATCATGTACAAGGAAGGGTGCCTACTACCACTAACTCGGAATCAAGGAATACTAAACCCCCAATAGTACTAACTAACACATCCTCCCATCATAACCTACGTCCAGCATCCTCCCTATCCTTCCTCTGCTAGTACAAAAGTGGATGTCGGACTCACCGATCTGACCACATAGAACTTGAGAGCGAGAGCGTCGGCTGAACAGCGGACCTATCCTCCCCTAGCAGGCATCCGACCATCGTCATCACAACAACATGGGGAGCGTGTCTCAGAACGGCCCTCCCACGACCTCGGGTCTCATGGAAACATAGGGTGGGAAACACATCCATCCCTCTCAACATACTGGGCCTACGCCCTTATCAACTCATACTTTGCTGCTATCGGGATTATCAGTTTGTGTTATCGTATCATCATTTTGGCTGCTAAGGCTTACTGTATGAACATGTTTTTCCTTTCCAATATATATTAGATCAAGCAACTGGCTATCCCATAGCCCTTGTGTCCTGTAGGTTAGTATTTTGAAAAATACAAATTTATAGAAAGCATTTCCCATTGATCGCCAATTGATCCATGTTATCAAAAATCATTTTATTTCATGTAACCTTTTTAGCTCATCATAGATGCGTATGACATATAACACTTCAATAATTCATATAAGAAGATGGTATCCACGTACCGAATCATATATTTCACATTTCATTAATGAAAACATATAAACATATACTGTAATCGTAAAATAAAGAAATCATATGATAATCATGACATCATAACCACCTAACATAGTAACATCATAATCATGGTGAAATCATAAAACAAAGTAACATCATATAATGAGGTCCATCATATCGTAATATAGTTTACTCAGTCGAGCTGAGTTCAACAGAATATATAAGGAAATAAAGTATGGTGTGTCTAACTAATAAATATGCCTAATCAAAATATGGGCGTTACAGCCTCCTTCTGTGAGAACCTGTTTCCTTCTCCTGATCATTAATTGTATCATTAATTGTAGTTGTTTAAATTATAATCCCTCGAAGAGCACACCCCTTACTGGTTATCCTATTTTCGCATCACATGAACCAAAAGAAGCCTCAAGCAAGCCTGCTTAAAGGTACTACGCTTCAGAGACGGTATCCAGCTTACTTCACACATAGGTGCCTAAAATATTTCCCTTCCCTACTAAGTCCACTCAATTCGTTACTCCGATAAGCCCTACCTTTACCAATAGTGGATATGACCAGTCGAGTCTACCTAAAATCCTCTCTTCAATGGAGAAATAGAAACCTTATCTTAAAAAGGCTCCGCAAATTTTAAAAAGTCAATGTTTTGGGGGAAGCCCCTCTTCTTATTATTCATCTGGTCACTACGAAAAAATCATAGCAGGCTGATCACTGAGTAGAGGAGAACCAAATGTCAAAACCTTTTCCATCTGGATTTTTTCCATAGTCACAACCTCATTTCGAGTGGTTCGATGAAAACCAACACCTTCAGCTTCAAAAAGAGAGTCTACAATGCTCTACGGAATAATTTTTAAAAACCCAAAGTCTTAAGCATGGCTAGAATAAAGGGCATTTGCAGGCGTGGCTTTCTTGGGACGGGGAGGATTATTTTTTTAGCTCCAAAAACCGCCATGCCAGAAATCACTAGCGAATGGGTTTACAAGAACCACCATCCCTAAATATCGGGGGCAACTGGTGCATTCCAGGAAAATACAAGGAAAAATCAATGGAAAAAATAAATTTTCCCCTATTTCTCCCAAAATAATTGGGGGCGACTGGTTTCTCTTCTAAATTCCTTCTAAATACGTTTTGGCTATATAGGTTTTGAATATTTTTTAAAAAAAATAGTGGGCTATTAAAATTAATTCTCAAAAACCTCTTTTAATAAAAATTCGCCCCAAAAAAAATTGGAAACCTTCTAAATTCGCCATTGGGCTAAATTTCGCCCCTAAAATCATCCCTCGTCTAAAACCCAATTAATATGGATGTATCCATGTAGACTATACGTGTAAACACACAAATGACTTCATTAAAATAGGTAGAACAAACAACCTTCACAGTGACCACTCAATCAAATTCATAAAATAACCGCAACAAATTAAAACACATGTAGATGTAATATAGCCCTTCAAGCCATGATTTGAAAGTATAAGATTTAAAAAAATATATATGCTGAAATTTTTCAAAATCATGCCTAAAAAATCAAAATTTTCGGTTTGAAATCGAAATAATAGATCATAGAACTTTGAGAATACGAACAAAACTAATAACTTAAATCTCATTTAATTCCATTGATTGGAGAAACAAAATTCAATTAGAGAAAACGCAAGATTTCCTGACAGAATTGGGAATGTCAGCCTTTCTCGATACTACAGCAAAACGTCCTCTAATACTGAAACATTTACCAACCGGTGATGTAACTGCGTCGCCAATACTACTGTTACAAAAACCTAAATAGACATCACTGTACTACAACAATCAACTGCTGGAAAATTAAAATTTTAAAAATGTATAAATTTTACTGATTACAAAGTATAATATTAGACAAAAAAAAAAATATTGGCTCCTATATGGCCATGAGCTCATTCGCGTTTGTCTATATATTAGTCATAGCTAAGTCAACGCATCCACACATGAAACTAGTTCGAGGGAAAATGTTATCATCCACAAAAAAACAAATATATCTCTTACACAACAATATTGCACAACCTAAATTTAGTTATAAATGTGAATCCATCTAAGCGGGATATATTTGTGACCGGTTGAAGCACATGGACCATTTTTTTCACAGAAAATATAACTTACTATTAATGAGCGAAATAGTAAATAGCACTACATCATCGAGTAGTAACAACCCATAAAAAAGAGCCCATAATCATGGCATATCGCCAAATGATACACATATAACATCCAATAAAAACAAACGACAACCATAAAAACAAATACATAAGGAACCAAACGACAACCATAAAAACAAATACATAAGGACTGTTCAAACATATTGTCAAACAGGAACAATAGAAAAATAACCATGTCCATAGTAGGGTGTAAACACCGCTACCAAAAGAGCCAGAGATAACCGAAGAACCAAGAACAATCCCAGAAAGGATACCAAAAAGATAGGGACCACACATAGTGCAAAAACCCAATTGGTTGTTGGAGGAAACATGAGCTAGTCACCTGCAGAGAGATAAAAGCCACAATATAAATAAATACCCGAAGGCTACAGATAATATGAAAAAACTAGGACCAGTGCAGATCCAAAGAACCAAAGGAATTTCGGAGGTCATCCCGCCACTCCTCCCAAAATAATAATCCCACCGATGAAGACAAGGCCATCTTAGAAAGGAAATCCTCCTCCTAATTGCACTCATGAAAGACATGTGAGAAATGAATGTGTTCAAAAGCATCAATAAGGCGCCGAACAACCGCCAACCAGTAAGAGAGGACCAGAACATTGAGATAAGACTGCTTCAGATCCCACGAGATAAGAGACATGGAGTAACCCATCACCAGGAGAGATGAGACCAGTTTGGATTGAGAAAAGTAGAGAAGTAGCCAAAGAGCACAAAGATCACTTCGTGTATTGGTGCCCAAACTGGTGTTCATCCATACCTTGAAATAGAAAGAAGTGGAAAGATGCAGAACCGCACCAGCACC
The DNA here is from genome assembly GCA_027924585.1 of Larix kaempferi. Taxonomy (NCBI): domain Eukaryota; kingdom Viridiplantae; phylum Streptophyta; class Pinopsida; order Pinales; family Pinaceae; genus Larix; species Larix kaempferi. Next base: position 42,577,160 of record BSBM01000370.1, on the reverse strand, counting down.
ACAACAAGACCCAATGAGAGCTGCACCATCAAAGAAGCCACATGAGTACGTTAAAACCAGTAAAGAAAGACACCGGGGAGGACAAACCATAGTAGGAACAATACACACAGCCAGAGCACGAAATTCCTTAAAGGCTGCAATGGTTCTGCCACAAATGAAATCAAGGTTTGGAGGGACATCATCGAAAATTAACTTGTTCTGGGCCTTCCACACCTCCCAGACCATAAAACATGAAAGCTCCATCCATAGTTTTAAAACAACCAACCATGAACCCAAACATTTCTCAAAGGTGGCAGAACACCACAGTCCAGACAAGCCCGCCGAACGGCATATCAAGGACCAGAGACTGTGAACAAAGCTACAACTAGAGAAAATATGATCCACAGATTCCACATGAACGCTGCACAGAGGGCAACGACCAGGACCAGAAAAACCACGATAGCACAAATTGTCCCAAGTCAAAATCCGATTGCTTAATGCAAGCCAAATAAAACATTTCACCTTTAACAGGAGAAAGAACTTCCAAATAGATAGATTCCACCACTGAATCGAGGCAATCACAGAGGAAAAAGTAGAATCGTAGGCAGCCTTTGCGGATACAATTCCCAGAGAAATGTCCCACCACCAGACGAGTTTGTCATGACCAATAGATAAAATGATATTTGAACATCGGAGATCACGAATATAGTCAGACCAATCCAAGCTCATGGAGCCACATAGACCCAACTGTTGTGCCGAGATCCAAGTCTATTGATTCCCCACCACAGACATAGAGGCAGATGCATGATATAAATTATAAAAACCATGAGCTCGTAGCAAGCAGAGAAGAGCGGCAGATAGTTTGTCATTGCGGGGGCCCCCCATAATGGGATCCTCCCCCAGTCGTATATGACGACCATTCCCAGGAAACCAAGAAATCTAGGAAGAAACAATCTGAAAGGAACCAAGGAGGCCATTCCAAAAATTCGACACTCCCTTAGTGCTAGGAAGACCCCTCCGGAGCCAATCAACCACTGATGACTTTTTTAAATACTTCCCATGAATAATCCGACTCTAAATGGAATTGGAAAAGAGTGCTCGCCATAAACTTTTAGCATGTAGAGCTGAGACAAAATGTTCCATATTTTTCAAGTCTCGGGCCCCCAAACCCTTGGGACGAGCCAACAAATGCCAATTAATCAAATGATACTTCACAGATTTTGAGCCCCCAGACTAGATGAAGCGGAAGATCATCTTGCGCATAGTATTGAGAATAGCCATTGGAATTTTACATAAAGAAAACCAATAAACGCCCAGATTTTGCAAAACTAATTTTGCAAGAGTAAGATGCCCCCCCAAGGACACGCACCGCAAAATCCAATGACCAATTCTATGATCAAGTCTTTTTAGCAACCATGAAAAATCTGAAACATGATAATTAGAGGGTTTGATAAAAAAACCCAGATACTTGGTCCCACCAATCAGAGGCTTGAACTCAAATGGAAGGTGCAAAGCAATCGAGAGTTTAACATTGTTATCCACAGAATATTCCAAAAAGCATGATTTAACATAGCTGACCAACATACCATAAACCTTACAGAAAAGATCCAAAATGTGTTTGTACTACATCCATTAAGATAACATACCCAAACCGAACAACATAACATCATCAACAAAAAGGGTGTGGGACACCACAATGCCCGCAGCAGCCTTGATACCAATAATAGTGCCCTCCACTTTAGCTTTGCAAATCAAACGACTCAGGCCTTCAATAACCAGTAGAAAAAGAAATGGCGAGAGTGGACATCCTTAATGCAGACCACGAGAAGCCCTAAAAAAGTTGGATGGCACACCATTAATGACAACAGTCTAATTCACAGATGAAACACATGGAAAAATCCATTTCATCACCCCCCAGGGTAAACCAATTTGTATAAGAATAAGCCGAAGGAAAGTCCAGTCAACATGGTCATAAGCCTTTACCAAATCCAGCTTAAGAATAAGAGCAGCTAAACACTTTTGTTTAATGATGTGAAAGACCTCCTGTGCAGTACCCACCGCATCCATTATCTGATGATCCTCCAAGAAACCAAATTGCTCAGGAGAGATAAATTTTGAAAGACTAGATTTGATCTGCTCCGCAATTATCTTAGAAATAATTTTATATGCCAAGTTGCATAGGGAAATAGGATGGAAATCATTGAAGCTCTCAGGGTGAGAAGACTTAGGAATGAGGGCCAAATAGGTCGAATTAAGGGCCCCCAAGACTAGTCCCAAACGCCTAGATTCCTCCACAACAGCCCTAATCTCCTCACCCATTATATAAAAAAAGGCTAAAAATAGTTCCACCATCCAGCCATCAGGACACAGACTTTTGTCCTTAGCAAAAAGCTTCAAAGTATTTTCAACTTCCAGCAAGGTGATCTCCGCAGTGAACATTCGTGGATACTCCTTAATCACTTTGAATTGATCAATCAATTTTGTAGATTTAGGGTCTTGATAGATATTATGAAAATGTGAAGTCGCCTCCTTTTGTAAATCAGCCATCCCAGAAATCCTGCACCCAGAACTGTCATTGAGGTCCCAAATAGTATTTTGAATCCTACAGTAACGTGAATCGACAAAATGGTGAAAAAATTTGGTATTCATGTCCCCAGCTTTCAGCCAAATAACCTGATTCTTTAATCTCCATGTTTCCTCCTGGAAATGAAAAATATTAAGTTTCCTTTCCTCTAGAAGAGAGAGCCAAGATTGATCCGAAGGACATAGAACACCCAACAAAGAAAGTTGTAACAAGGCACTTGACTGCCCTTCAATACTCACAAGTTCGGAAGACAACTCGACCTTCTTTTTCTTATCCCAGTCAATCGTAAAATATTTCAAAGATTTCGATTTTAGAGCCAGTTTATCCATCGCAGAGCATTCAATCAAAACATCAGTACTTATCCAATTTTTTGCCACCTCCACAACAAAAGACTAATCATTAAGCAAAGTCGAACTAAATTTGAAGGGGTAAGACGGAAGAGATGCCACAGTGTCAAATTGAAAAATAATAGGCAAGCGATCAATGATATGAGTTTGGTGAATCCGGGTCTGGTGAGTCGGGAAACACTCTAGAAGTGATTCAGAAATGAGAAAGCAATCCAAATGCTTAGAGACCAAATCACCAGACTTCCTACCATTGGACCAAGTAGGGCCGAGCGGACTTGGTTCCAGATCCATCAAGTCCTTTGAAGAAAAGAGGTCCCTGAAGAAAACCCCAATAGGATCAAGTCTAGCCGAGGAGCCCCATATCTCTGCAGCACCTCGGGTAAAATTTAGATCACCAACAAGTATCAGATTTTCCATATCCAATAAGTAGTCAGAAACAGCCTGTTCCCAGAAACACACCATGTTACAATAAGGCCCATAGCAGTTCACAATATTGATACATTTGTCAAAACCCCATAGCTTTCCAGGGAGAAGAATCCCCAAAGAGATATAAGAGGGATTCAAATCAAGAACCCGTGGATTCCAAGCTTCCAACAAGCCGCCAGACAAGCCAACCGAATCGACAATACACATCAGCCAACCCGGCTTGATCTTATTAAAGAAAGAACGGGTTTTCTACCCACACACCATAGTTTCCTGGAAGAGTACCAAATCCGGACAGATAATTTGAAGGATCCGCTTTAGGGCCAATTGTTTGGGAATGCCCCCCACACCCTGAATGTTTAAGGAGAAACAAATCATTTACGATCCCTAGCAAGGGCTTTAATACCTCTAAGCGCCCTAGAATTAGGAGAAAGGATAATATCCTCAGAAACCTGCACGTCATCCCCTCAGGGAAATACATTTTTACTCTCCCATGCACTACGAGTCTTAAGAGGGGAGAAATCCAACGCAAGGCCGCTAGACTTGGCCCCCTTCTCAATCTTGACAGAAACCCGCGAAGGGGGAGGGGAATGGGCCAGAGATGGGACAGAGGATTCGACCACCAGTTCCAGGTTGTCAGACCGCATCACCGCATTGGGGGGGCCATTAGGACATGAGGACGAAACATTCTCCACACTATGGTTTTTATAATAAATCAGGATAGGAGTTTTTTTAACCATTTCATAGTAGGAAGGGATCAATAGGAATTGGGACCCCCCAACAGAACCTGTAGGAAGGGAGACCCCACCCACCCCAGGAACCTCCACAGCCACATCATCCACAGGGGGAGTAACATCCACATCAACAACGGGAGGAATGATCACATCTTCACTATCAGAGGATAATAGGATAGTCGAATCCGGGGAGGGCACCGAGAGAGGAAGGGTAGGAGACCCCGAAATATCACACAAGGCATCGGAGAGGCTCATGTTAGAATGTGCAGAACCAGAAACCAAGGAGGGAATATACAAGACCGAGTGGTGACCAACATTCCCAAAATCCTTATTAAGCTCCATAGATTTAATAAATGAAATCTCCAAATCATTTAAAGAATGATAAAAAGAGGGGGCATTTGCTTCCAACTTACCCAACAGAATCAACACGTTCAATCCAGGAGGGGGAAGACGGTTTGAGTAGCCATCAAAACCACAAGTCAAATCAAGTTCCTACTCGCTGCCATCATTCTAGGACCAAAGAGGAGCCGAATCAAAAGAGCTCATAGTCGAGGACTGCCCTTTGCACTGTCGCCATAAATGCCCCACAGCTTTAAAATGTGAGCATCGAAAGGGGATACCCCAATAGTCAATCACCTGAGCAAGCTTTCGGCCACGCCAATTAATATGCAGAACATTAATGAGACCAAGGGAGACGTCCACTTCAACCAGCATACGACCCATACGTCGGTCAAAACCATTCAGGTGGTCATCCTCAACATGGAGGAAACGGCCCAAGTTGTTCCCAACCGCCTCAAAAGCACCACGGTTCCACATGGCCAAAGGGAAACCAGGAAGGAGAACCCACAAATGTTGAAGGCAAACCGAAGCCCTTTCTGGATCAAAGTTAGTATACCAGCATTGCAACATCAAGCTTCCCGCCCCCATACGCCAAAGAACATGAACCTATAATAATGGAAAATCCCTAATTTGACCCTACTTGATGGTCTAAACCCTCTTGAGGAAAATCCAAATCATCCCCCACTGAAATTACTACGTTGGAAGCATAAAAGAGGTCCCATGCTCCTTTGGAAAGTTATGGCACTTGCAAAGTAGTTGGTCTTGTTTGAAACTTCCAAAACCATTGGTAACCATTACAACTATCCTAAACACTCAATAAAAAAGGATCTGATGGTCCTAGTGAGGGAGCACACCCATATTATTGTCATACTCGAGAAATCCTTCTAACATTTTGAATCCATTCATCCCATTTTCCCTTAGTGACCCCTATCATTGAGCACTCCTTTCATAAGTTGTTGAAATCATCCATCCTATATGACTTCTATCCTATATAGTATTGGAAGATCAAGTATTTGGAAGTGGGGTTGCAAGTGACTCAAGGGAAAAGGGACCCAATCAAAAGCTTAAAAAGGTGCCTTAGCAACTAAAAACTAACTTGTGTATCATGCATCTTGTTGCATTTTAATAGAAATTTGTGATCTTTCTCTCCCCCATATGCATATGTAAGACTTAATATGTTTGGTCTTTCTTGGTTGATTGAAGACTAGTAGTCCTTCCAAGAGCATTGATTAACATTAGTTGTGATTACGTGTATGTTGTTCTTTTGGTTGAGGTATTTATTGAAGCCGTAAGACTTGTGATTGTGAGGAGGGTATTTGGTTCCTTTTGTAGGTTTCTAGACACTATAGTGGATCTGCCTGGAGTTGAAGAATAGGAGCTATGACGATCAAACTCCTAGAACAGGGTCCTCTCTTCCTCCCATTTTAAAACTACCTAGATTGTCGAAATTGCGATATGAGCACTCCAAATTACGATTTTGACAAAAAATTGCTCTGTCGAATTCCAACGAGTCAAGAACATTTTAGTTAGCCCTTATAAACTCCCACTGGAGAGCATATTCCATAGAGTCCATAGACCCTCCGCACTATGTAGGCGCAGCCTAATCCCCCAAAATGAAACCAAGATGTCACGAACATAATTAGTGACAATGACAAGTCGGAAAGGTGCGTGCATTAATCAGAAACGAGTAAAAGTTTTGAACATTAAATCTATGCCTAGCTGTATCATCTCTGCCCACTGCCTACGATGTTCCGAGAAAGTCGGGGACACAAATATAAATAAAATGGGAATTTGTATATAAATTGAATGACCGTGCATGTGAAACCGTTGAGAGAAAAAATCGGAGAAACAATTATGTCAGAAAATTGCAGCATACTCGTCAATGTTGTCATTCTCCGTGCATTGAGTCGTATAATTAGTGGGTGCGTCTATTTATTGGTGAATAGCTGATTAGTTGGCTATTCAAGTTGGACAATGAATGGTCTTCTTTGGATTGTGTGGATAGCTTCATCTATTTATGGGTCAAGGAATTCCGGGTATGTCAACTGGGCAACTGTGAGTGAAGGCGGTAGATTCCTGTTGCTGTGTAAGAAATGGCGGGGATCAATGCGATGGTGAAGGCGGTATTTGTAGTTGGGCTTGTGATGGCTGCGTGGGGATTTGTTAAAACTGAAGGTGCGACTCCATGGAACCAGCAGGTTTATACAGTGACATATCCATATATTCCATATCCCTATCCCTATCAGCCTGGGTATGCGTTCCACAGTTATATTCCCCATGTGGCGACTGTTGTGAATCCATGGGCAACCCCTCACAGTTATCCTGGGTATGCGACGTTCCAGTACAGTTATATTTCCCATGAGATGACTGTTGTGAATCCATGCGCAACACCTCAGGCTCACACAGTGGTTGCTCCGACTCCATGCAGTAGTACAGTAGACCACACGATGACTGCTCCGAGTCCATGCGCATGTCTTCAATTCCCTACATGTGCCGCTGACGGAAAAGGCACCGCCAGTGTTGATCAGACTCCTAAATCCTAAATAAGTAAGTATTTTAAGTTTGCTTCCCAACTTCTTCTCGTCTGATCATTTGGTTATTTCTATCATTGTGCAACAAATCTTCAGACTAACGGCTTTCATATGTTTGAACTGCATCCGCACAGGTAGTTGATCACGTTCAAATCCAGGCTGGTTAAGTTGCACTGGTTTACTATATTCGCATCCTGTTTTGAATTATGTCGTTCGTTTGCTTCCTTCTCCACCTTCGTTGTACTGTTGACGATGGGTTGTTTTGCAATCTGTCGCTTCCTTCCTTCCATTTTGTGTTTTCGCTATGTAATACCGTTTTTAAATAAATGAATGAGAATAATGCAAACCGGCTTTGGCTCACAACTCATTTATAAACTTTGTCTTCTAACTGTTCATGCAAACCAGCTTCCTGTAATTTAAAAAATTGAAAAGATGTATCAATTGTGTAAACAAAAATTATTAGAAGTCTTAAATATTAAATGATTCCTTCCTCAGTGGCGTAGCTATACTATCTATGCTTCGCTCAGAGATTGATAGTCCGAAAAAGCTACATGATCTATGCTTCTCTCAGAGATGAAAGTCCGAGAAAGGCAAGGACACAAAGTTAAATGATAAATGAATTTATTGGTGAAAATTGAATGTTCACGGCCGTAGATATATTAGCTATGCTTCTCTCAGAGATGACAGTCCAAGAAAGGCAAGGACACAAATACAAATGTAAATGAAATATGAATTTATTGGTGAAAATTGAATGTCCAAGATGTATTGATTTAACACATTGTGTTGCAAGATATATCCAACTAAAATATCACCAACAAATGTGCCAATCTAAACTTGTATTGATTTAATACATTGTGTTGCAAGATATATCCAACTAAAATATCACCAAAAAAAATGTGCCAATCTAAACATTATTGACCCCATTTACTTCCAAGTTAATGCAGGCCACTGCAATTACAATTACAAGATTTTGGAGTTGAAAAGGTAATTACTTGTGCCTTGTGATCACAATACTAGAACACAATATCATTGAAGGGAAACCCATTAGTCTTCGATCCCTATGATGTATTATGTAGACAATATTTTTAGTGGCCGAAATTGGTTAGGTGGTATGATGTTCTTCCATGGCAATTTTGTATTTTTCTAGATAAATGTTGTAGGAAGTGGGAGGGAAGAGTGATCTCTTCCTTCTTTTTTTTTATGTCCTAAAAGGGGATCATATATGGATCGATGAATATCTATTAATTTGGTGAAAGCTTATAAATTTTTTGCCAATACTTATAGTTTCAATAAAAGTTGAAATATTTTTTTATAAATTTGAATTTTAAAAATAATTTTTAAGAAACCTGATTGGCTGCATGACCTTAAGTCATCCTCGTTTTTTGGTGCCGAGGAGAAGGAGGGGGTCTGACGTTAGGCCTGCAGATGACATAGAAGGGTAGCATGTTTTTAATGTTGTTCAAACTTTACAGCTTTATACAAAGTTTTTTTTAGATTTTCGTGTTTGTTGTTGAATCTGCATATCAGCCTGCATTGCATTAAAAACCTCTATGTGAATTAAATGGGCCGCCTGTCACATAACGTTTTTACAGTGCAACCTTTTATTGTGAGATCTGCTTTTCATTTTTACCCTCGATGCACTTGACAGTTCAGTGCACGTACAGACAACCTTGGAACTGATCTCGCGTGTTAGTGCATTGTGCAGAACACGTTTATTACAATCGATGTAGTGCATGTTACAATCAATGTAGTGCATGCAGGGAACGTGGCAGGTGCATGCCTCCTATGCTGGGCGACTATCATAGACTAGCATTCTGGAAGAGGTTGTAAGTGGCACAAGTATGGTAAGAAATTCACAAAGAACAACCCAATCTGAGGTGCTTACAGTGTAACAAGTCCTTACTGCATATTAAATTGCTTGTTTGCAGGTTCTATTTTCAGTGCTCCGATGGCAATTGTGCCACGCCAATCTATCGGCTCACGGTGATACTTATCTTTGTTGTAAATGATTTTTTTGCATTCAATTCAGAGGGTTTTAGTTTGTTGTTTGTCCATTTTGGCATCTAGGCTTTGCTTGCCCGAACTGTAAAACCATGCCCAAAACGTTGTTGTTCGAATATTATTTCCGAATGAAGACAAACTTCACATGGGAACTTCAGTATCGACCTCGGGTTACCTTTTGTAGTTTCACTTCATGTTTTCCCTTTCAATCTAATGTGAAGGAAAATGTAGATATGCGTGTGGCGGCGAAGGGATTATACCCTTCTTTCGTTCACAGAGTGATTTTATTACAAAATTTCCAGGTAATATTATTTACAAAATCACAAAATTTTCCTGGGAATTTCCAACATAGTATGCAAAAGGTGGATGAAATTTCTTCGGAATTTCCAGCATTGTACATTAGAGAAAACTATAAAACCATGCTCTTCAATTTCACAAAGAATGAAACAATGGCGACTGGGCTTGCTTGTGCTGTCTCAGCATTGATTACTTGTGTCCTTGCGTTTTTCTTCACTTTGGGTTTCTTTTTTGACTTATTGCTAACCCTAGAGCTATTATTTGGCATGTTTTCTGACATGGCAAAGGTACCCTTCGCAACCTGCTTTTCAGGGCACTTGGATGGCAAAGCCGTACATCTGGTGCAACCCTTAAATCCTCCGAAGGAAATCTATAAGTCTTTAGAAGCTCTTTATTGTTCGTAATAAGGTCGAGTTATCCATGGTTGTTTTTCAGCGCTTTTAGTTCTCATTACCCTAGATTGCTATTTTTATTTGGACTTCGGGTTTATAAAACCTTCTTCACTATAGATTCAGCCAACTTGGGCAACTTGGAGTGTATGTTCAAGACCAGATTTCATAACAAGTTGTCTAACTCAATCATGCAACGACGGAAGCATGCGATAAGTGACACATTTACTGTATGTATAGGCTTACCCAACATCATATTTGTATTTTGCAACTCAAGCTTTTACTTTTCACAGCATTACAATTAATTAAGGTCCTTCAATGTCCACCTTCAATTTAGTCTATTTTATCAAACACTTCCAATTTATTTTGAATAAATTTTTATCCAAATTTTGATCCAAAATGCTTTAAATTAGTTCTTGCCGTTTTAAATTGGTTCTTGTCGGGGAGTTGGCCAGGAAGTTGTTTCAATGTTCAAACAGGCATAGTGACCAGGATAGAACTTGACCCGGAAACCTCTTGCTTCTGATTATAGATGGCCTCCTTTTGTGAGAACCTGTTTCCTTCTCCTGATCATTAATTATATCATTAATTGTAGTTGTTTAAATTATAATCCCTCGGAGAGCACACCCCTTACTGGTTATCCTATTTTCGCATCACATGAACCAAAAGAAGCCTCAAGCGAGCCTGCTTAAAGGTACTATGCTTCAGAGACGGTATCCAGCTTACCTCACACGTAGGTGCCTAAAATATTTCTCTTCGCTACTAAGTCCACTCAATTCGTTACTCCGATAAGCCCTACCTTTACCAATAGTGGATATGATCAGTCGAATCTACCTAAAATCCTCTCTTCAACGGAGAAATAGAAACCTTATCTTAAAAAGGCTCCGCAAATTTTAAAAAGTCAATGTTTTGGGGGAAGCCCCTCTTCTTATTATTCACCTGGTCACTATGAAAAAATCATAGCAGGCTGATCACTGAGCAGAGGAGAACCAGATGTCAAAACCTTTTCCATCTGGATTTTTTCCATAGTCATAACCTCATTTCGAGTGGTTCGATGAAAACCAACATCTTCAGCTTCAAAAAGAGAGTCTACAATGCTCTACGGAATAATTTTTAAAAACCCAAAGTCTTAAGCATGGCTAGAATAAAGGGCATTTGCAGGCATGGCTTTCTTGGGATGGGGAGGATTATTTTTTTAGCTCCAAAAACCGCCATGCCAGAAATCACTAGCGAATGGGTTTACAGGAACCACCATCCCTAAATATTGGGGGTGACTGGTGCATTCTAGGAAAATACAAGGAAAAATCAATGGCAAAAATAATTTTTCCCCTATTTCTCGCAAAAAAATTGGGGGCAACTGGTTTCTCTTTTAAATTCCTCTAAATACGTTTTTGGCTATATAGGTTTTGAATATTTAAAAAAAAAATTAGTGGGCTATTAAAATTAATTCTCAAAAACCTCTTTTAATAAAAATTCGCACCAAAAAAAATTGGAAACCTTCTAAATTCGCCATTGGGCTAAATTTCGCCCCTAAAATCATCCCTCATCTAAAACCCAATTAATATGGATGTATCCATGTAGACTATACGTGTAAACACACAAATGACTTCATTAAAATAGGTAGAACAAACAACCTTCACAGTGACCACTCAATCAAATTCATAAAATAACCGCAACAAATTAAAACACATGTAGATGTAATATAGCCCTTCAAGCCATGATTTGAAAGTATAAGATTTTAAAAAATATATATGCTGAAATTTTTCAAAATCATGCCTAAAAAATCAAAATTTTCGGTTTGAAATCGAAATAATAGATCATAGAACTTTGAGAATACGAACAAAACTAATAACTTAAATCTCATTTAATTCCATTGATTGGAGAAACAAAATTCAATTAGAGAAAACGCAAGATTTCCTGACAGAATTGGGAATGTCAGCCTTTCTCAATACTACAGCAAAACGTCCTCTAATATTGAAACATTTACCAATCGGTGATGTAACTGCGTCGCCAATCCTACTGTTACAAAAACCTAAATAGACATCACTGTACTATAGCAATCAACTACTGGAAAATTAAAATTTTAAAAATGTATAAATTTTACTGATTACAAAGTATAATATTAGACAAAAAAAAAATATTGGCTCCTATACGGCCATGAGCTCATTCGAGTTTGTCTATATATTAGTCATAGCTAAGTCAACGCATCCACACATGAGACTAGTTCGAGGGAAAATGTTATCATCCACAAAAAAACAAATATATCTCTTACACAACAATATTGCACAACCTAAATTTAGTTATAAATGTGAATCCATCTAAGCGGGATATATTTGTGACCGGTTGAAGCACATGAACCATTTTTTTTCACAGAAAATATAACTTACTATTAATGAGCGAAATAGTAAATAGCACTACATCATCGAGTAGTAACAACCCATAAAAAAGAGCCCATAGTCATGGCATATCGCCAAATGATACACATATAACATCCAATAAAAACAAACGACAACCATAAAAACAAATACATAAGGAACCAAACGACAACCATAAAAACAAATACATAAGGACTATTCAAACATATAGTCAAACAGGAACAATAGAAAAATAACCATGTCCATAGAAGGGCATAAACACCGCTACCAAAAGAGCTAGAGATAACCGAAGAACCAAGAACAATCCCAAAAAGGATACCAAAAAAGATAGGGACCACCCATAGTGCAAAAACCCAATTGGTTGTTGGAGGAAACATGAGCTAGTCACCTGTAGAGAGATAAGAGCCACAATATAAATAAATACCCGAAGGCTGTAGATAATATGAAAAAACTAGGACCAGTGCATATCCAAAGAACCAAAGGAATGTCGGAGGTCATCCCGCCACTCCTCCCAAAATAATAATCCCACCGATGAAGACAAGGCCATCTTAGAAAGGAAATCCTCCTCCTGATTGCACTCATGAAAGACATGTGAGAAATGAATGTGTTCAAAAGCATCAATAAGGCGCTGAACAACCGCCAACCAGTAAGAGAGGACCAGAACATTGAGAGAAGACTGCTTCAGATCCCACGAGATAAGAGACATGGATTCCCCCATCACCAGGAGAGATGAGACCAGTTTGGATTGAGAAAAGTAGAGAAGTAGCCAAAGAGCACAAAGATCACTTCGTGTATTGGTGCCCAAAATGGTGGTCATCCATACCTTGAAATAGCAAGAAGTGGAAAGATGCAGAACCGCACCAACACCACAACAAGACACAATGAGAGCTGCACCATCAAAGAAGCCACATGAGTACGTTAAAACCGGTAAAGCAAGACACCAGGGAGGACAAACCATAGTAGGAACAATACCCATACCCAGAGCACGAAATTCCTTAAAGGATGCAATGGTTCTGCCACAAATGAAATCAAGGTTTGGAGGGACATCATAGAAAATTAACTTCTTCTGGGCCTTCCACACCTCCCAGACCATAAAACACGGGAGCTCCATCCATTGTTTTAAAACAACCAACCATGAACCCAAACATTTCTCAAAGGTGGCAGAACACCACAGTCCAGACAAGCCCACCGAACGGCATATCAAGGACCAGAGACTGTGAACAAAGCTACAACCAGAGAAAATATGATCCACATATTCCACATGAACGCTGCATAGAGGGCAACGACCAGGACCAGAAAAACCATGATAGCACAAATTGTCCCAAGTCAAAATCCGATTGCTTAATGCAAGCCAAATAAAAAATTTCACCTTTAACAGGAGAAAGAACTTCCAAATAGATAGATGCCACCACTGAATCGAGGCAATCATAGAGAAAAAAGTAGAATCGTAGGCCGCCTTTGCGGATACAATTCCCAGAGAAATGTCCCACCACCAGATGAGTTTGTCATGACCAATAGATAAAATGATATTTGAACATCGGAGATCACGAATATAGTCAGACCAATCCAAGCTCATGGAGCCACATAGACCCAACTGTTGTGCCGAAATCCAAGTCTATTGATTCCCCACCACAGACATAGAGGCAGATGCATGATATAAATTATAAAAACCATGAGCTCGTAGGAAGCAGAGAAGAGCAGCAGATAGTCTGTCATTGCGGGGGCCCCCCACAATGGGATCCTCCCCTAGTCGTATATGACGACCATTCCCAGGCAACCAAGAAATCTAGGAAGAAACAATCTGAAAGGAACCAAGGAGGCCATTCCAAAAATTCGACACTCCCTTAGTGCTAGGAAGACCCCTCTGGAGCCAATCAACCACTGATGACTTTTTTAAATACTTCCCATGAATAATCCGACTCTAAATGGAATTGGAAAAGAGTGCTCGCCATAAACTTTTAGCATGTAGAGCTAAGACAAAATGTTCCATATTTTTCAAGTCCCGGGCCCCCAAACCCTTTGGACGAGCCAACAAATGCCAATTAATCAAATGACACTTCACAGAGTTCGAGCCCCCAGACTAGATGAAGTGGAAGATCATCTTGCGCATAGTATTGAGTATAGCCATTGGAATTTTACATAAAGAAAACCAATAAACGCCCAGATTTTGCAAAACTGATTTTGCAAGAGTAAGATGCCCCCCCAAGGACACGCACCACAAAATCCAATGACCAATCCTGTGATCAAATCTTTTTAGCAACCATAAAAAAATCTGAAACATGATAATTAGAGGGTTTGATAGAAAAACCCAGATACTTGGTCCCACCAATCAGAGGCTTGAAATCAAATGGAAGGTGCAAAGCAATCGAGAGTTTAACATTGTTATCCACAGAATGTTCCAAAAATCATGATTTAACATAGCTGACCAACATACCATAAACCTTACAGAAAAGATCCAAAATGTGTTTGTACTGCATCCATTCAGATAACATACCCAAACCGAACAACATAACATCATCAACAAAAAGGGTGTGGGACACCACAATGCCCGCAACAGCCTTGATACCAATAATAGTGCCCTCCACTTTAGCTTTGCAAATCAAACAACTCAGGCCTTCAATAACCAGTAGAAAAAGAAATGGCGAGAGCGGACATCCTTAATGCAGACCACGAGAAGCCCTAAAAAAGTTGGATGGCACACCATTAATGACAACAGCCTAATTCACAGATGAAACACATGGAAAAATCCATTTCATCACCCCCCAGGGCAAACCAATTTGTATAAGAATAAGCCGAAGGAAAGTCCAGTCCACATGGTCATAAGCCTTTACCAAATCCAGCTTAAGAATAAGAGCAACTAAACACTTTTGTTTAATGCTGTGAAAGACCTCATGTGCAGTACCCACCGCATCCATTATCTGATGATCCTCCAAGAAACCAAATTGCTCAGGAGAGATAAATTTTGAAAGACTAGGTTTGATCCGCTCCGCAATTATCTTAGAAATAATTTTATATGCCAAGTTGCATAGGGAAATAGGATGGAAATCATTGAAGCTCTCAGGGTGAGAAGACTTAGGAATGAGGGCCAAATAGGTAGAATTAAGGGCCCCAAAGACCAGTCCCAAACGCCTAGATTCCTCCACAACAGCCCTGATCTCCTCACCCATTATATAAAAAAAGGCTAAAAATAGTTCCACCATCCAGCCATCAGGACACAGAATTTTGTCCTTAGCAAAAAGCTTCAAAGTATTTTCAACTTCCAGCAAGGTGATCTCCGCAGTGAACATTCGTGGATACTCCTTAATCACTTTGAATTGATCAATCAATTTCGTAGATTTAGGGTCTTGATAGATATTATGAAAATGTGAAGTGGCCTCCTTTTGTAAATCAGCCATGCTAGAAATCCTGCACCCAGAACTGTCATAGAGGTCCCAAATAGTATTTTGAATCCTACGGTAATGTGAATCGACAAAATGGTGAAAAAATTTGGTATTCATGTCCCCAGCTTTCAGCCAAATAACCTGATTCTTTAATCTCCATGTTTCCTCCTGGAAATGAAAAATATTAAGTTTCCTTTCCTCTAGAAGAGAGAGCCAAGATTGATCCGAAGGACATAGAACACCCAACAAAGAAAGTTGTAACAAGGCACTTGACTGCCCTTCAATACTCACAAGTTTGGAAGACAACTCGACCTTCTTTTTCTTATCCCAGTCAATCATAAAATATTTCAAAGATTTCGATTTTACAGCCAGTTTATCCATCGCAGAGCATTCAATCGAAACATCAGTACTTATCCAATTTTTTGCCACCTCCGCAACAAAAGACTAATCATTAAGCGAAGTCGAACTAAATTTGAAGGGGTAAGACGGAAGAGATGCCATAGTGTCAAATTGAAAAATAATAGGCAAGCGATCAATGATATGAGTTTGGTGAATCCGGGTCTGGTGAGTCTGGAAACACTCTAGAAGTGATTCAGAAATGAGAAAGCAATCCAAATGCTTAGAGACCAAATCACCATACTTCCTACCATTGGACCAAGTAGGGCCAAGCGGACTTGGTTCCAAATCCACCAAGTCCTTTGAAGAAAAGAGGTCCCTGAAGAAAACCCCAAGAGGATCAAGTCTAGCCGAGGAGCCCCATATCTCTGCAGCACCTCGGGTAAAATTTAGATCACCAACAAGTATCAAATTTTACATATCCAATAAGTAGTCAGAAACAGCCTGTTCCTAGAAATACACCATGTTACAATAAGGCCCATAGCAGTTCACAATATTGATACATTTGTCAAAACCCCACAGCTTTCCAGGCAGAAGAATCCCCAAAGAGATATAAGAGGGATTCAAATCCAGAACCCGTGGATTCCAAGCTTCCAACAAGCCGCCAGACAAGCCAACCGAATCGACAATACACATTAGCCAACCCGGCTTGATCTTATTAAAGAAAGAACAGGCTTTCTCCCCACACACCATAGTTTCCTGGAAGAGTACCAAATCCGGACAGATAATTTGAAGGATCCGCTTTAGGGCCAATTGTTTGGGAAGGCCCCCCACACCCTGAATGTTTAAGGAGAAACAAATCATTTACGACCCCTGGCAAGGGCTTTAATACCTCTAAGCGCCCTAGAATTAGGAGAAAGGATAATATCCTTAGAAACCTGCACGTCATCCCCTCAGGGAAATACTTTTTTACTCTCCCATGCACTACGAGTCTTAAGAGGGGAGAAATCCAGCGCAAGGCCGCCAGACTTGCCCCCCTTCTCAATCTTGACATAAACCCGTGAAGGGGGAGGGGAATGGGCCAGAGATGGGACAGAGGATTCGACCATCGGTTCCAGATTTTCTGACCGCATCACCGCATTGGGGGGGCCATCAGGACATGAGGACGAAACATTCTCCACAATATGGTTTTTATAATAAATCAGGATAGGAGTTTTTTTAACCATTTCATAGTAGGAAGGGATCAATAGGAATTGGGACCCCCCAATAGAACTCGTAGGAAGGGAGACCCCACCCACCCCAGGAACCTCCACAGCCACATCATCCACAGGGGGAGTAATATCCACATCAACAACGGGAGGAATGATCACATCTTCACTATTAGAGGATAATAGGATAATCGAATCCGGGGAGGGCACCGAGAGAGGAAGGGTAGGAGACCCCGAAATATCACACGAGGCATCGGAGAGGCTCATGTTAGAATGTGCAGAACCAGAAACCAAGGAGGGAATATACAAGACTGAGTGGTGACCAACATTCCCAAAATCCTTATTAAGCTCCATAGATTTAATAAATGAAATCTCCAAATCATTTAAAGAATGATAAAAAGAGGGGGCATTTGCTTCCAACTTACCCAACATAACCAACACGTTCAATCCAGGAGGGGGAAGACGGTTTGAGTAGCCATCAAAACCACAAGTCAAATCAAGTTCCTACTCGCTGCCATCATTCTAGGACCAAAGAGGAGCCGAATCAAAAGAGCTCATAGTAGGGGACTGCCCTTTGCACTGTCGCCATAAATGCCCCACAGCTTTAAAATTTGAGCATCGAAAGGGGATACCCCAATAGTCAATCACCTGAGCAAGCTTTCGGCCACGCTAATTAATATGCAGAACATTAATGAGACCAAGGGAGACGTCCACTTCAACCAGCATACGACCCATACGTCAGTCAAAACCATTCAGGTGGTCATCCTCAACATGGAGGAAACGGCCCAAGTTGTTCCCAACCGTCTCAAAAGCACCACGGTTCCACATGGCCAAAGGGAAACCAGGAAGGAGAACCCACAAATGCTGAAGGCAAACCGAAGCCCTTTCCGGATCAAAGTTAGTATACCAGCATTGCAACATCAAGCTGCCCGCCCCCATACGCCAAAGAACATGAACCTATAATAATGGAAAATCCCTAATTTGACCCTACTTGATGGTCTAAACCCTCTTGAGGAAAATCCAAATCATCCCCCACTGAAATTACTAAGTTGGAAGCATAAAAGAGGTCCCATGCTCCTTTGGAAAGTTATGGCACTTGCAAAGTAGTTGGTCTTGTTTGAAACTTCCAAAACCATTGGTAACCATTACAACTATCCTAAACACTCAATAAAAAAGGATTTGATGGTCCTAGTGAGGGAGCACACCCATATTATTGTCATACTCGAGAAATCCTTCTAACATTTTGAATCCATTCATCCCATTTTCCCTTAGTGACCCCTATCATTGAGCACTCCTTTCATAAGTTGTTGAAATCATCCATCCTATATGACTTCTATCCTATACAGTATTGGAAGATCAAGTATTTGGAAGTGGGGTTGCAAGTGACTCAAGGGAAAAGGGACCCAATCAAAAGCTTAAAAAGGTGCCTTAGCAACTAAAAACTAACTTGTGTATCATGCATCTTGTTGCATTTTAATAGAAATTTGTGATCTTTCTCTCCCCCATATACATATGTAAGACTTAATATGTTTGGTCTTTCTTGGTTGATTGAAGACTAGTAGTCCTTCCAAGAGCATTGATTAACACTAGTTGTGATTACGTGTATGTTGTTCTTTTGGTTGAGGTATTTATTGAAGACGTAAGACTTGTGATTGTGAGGAGGGTATTTGGTTCCTTTTGTAGGTTTCTAGACACTATAGTGGATCTACCTAGAGTTGAAGAATAGGAGCTATGACGATCAAACTCTTAGAACAGGTTCCTCTCTTCCTCCCATTTTAAAACTACCTAGATTGTCGAAATTGCGATATGAGCACTCCAAATTACAATTTTGACAAGAATTGCTCTGTCGAATTCCGACGAATCAGGAACATTTTAGTTAGCCCTTATAAACTCCCACTGGAGAGCATATTCCACAGAGTCCATAGACCCTCCGCACTATGTAGGCGCAGCCTAATCCCCCAAAATGAAACTAAGATGTCACAGACATAATAAGTGACAATGACAAGTCCGAAAGGTGGGTGCATTAATCAGAAACGAGTAAAAGTTTTGAACATTAAATCTATGCCTAGCTGTATCATCTCTGCCCACTGCCTACGATGTTCCGAGAAAGTCGGGGACACAAATATAAATAAAATGGGAATTTGTATATAAATTGAATGACCGTGCATTGAATCGTATCAACAACTTATGCTACTGTTATTTTTGCATGTGAAACCGTTGAGAAAATTGCAGCATACTCGTCAATGTTGTCATTCTCCGTGCATTGTGTCGTATAAGTAGATGCGTCTCTTTATTGGTGAATAGCTGATTAGTTGGCTATTCAAGTTGGACAATGAATGGTCTTCTTTGGATTGTGTGGATAGCTTCATCTATTTATGGGTCAAGGAATTCCGGGTATGTCAACTGGGCAACTGTGAGTGAAGGCGGTAGATTCCTGTTGCTGTGTAAGAAATGGCGGGGATCAATGCGATGGTGAAGGCGGTGTTTGTAGTTGGGCTTGTGATGGCTGCGTGGGGATTTGTTAAAACTGAAGGTGCGACTCCATGGAACCAGCAGGTTTATACAGTGACATATCCATATATTCCATATCCCTATCCCTATCCCTATCAGCCTGGGTATGCGTTCCACAGTTATATTCCCCATGTGGCGACTGTTGTGAATCCATGGGCAACCCCTCACAGTTATCCTGGGTATGCGACGTTCCAGTACAGTTATATTTCCCATGAGATGACTGTTGTGAATCCATGCGCAACACCTCAGGCTCACACAGTGGTTGCTCCGACTCCATGCAGTAGTACAGTAGACCACACGATGACTGCTCCGAGTCCATGCGCATGTCTTCAATTCCCTACATGTGCCGCTGACGGAAAAGGCACCGCCAGTGTTGATCAGACTCCTAAATCCTAAATAAGTAAGTATTTTAAGTTTGCTTCCCAACTTCTTCTCGTCTGATCATTTGGTTATTTCTATCATTGTGCAACAAATCTTCAGACTAACGGCTTTCATATGTTTGAACTGCATCCGCATAGGTAGTTGATCACGTTCAAATCCAGCTGGTTAAGTTGCACTGGTTTACTATATCCGCCTCATGTTTTGAATTATGTCGTTCGTTTGCTTCCTTCTCCACCTTCGTTGTACTGTTGACGATGGGTTGTTTTGCAATCTGTCGCTTCCTTCCTTCCATTTTGTGTTTTCGCTATGTAATACCGTTTTTAAATAAATGAATGAGAATAATGCAAACCAGCTTTGGCTCACAACCCATGTATAAACTTTGTCTTCTAACTGTTCATTTATAAACTTTGTCTTCTAACTGTTCATGCAAACCAGCTTCCTGTAATTTAAAAAATTGAAAAGATGTATCAATTGTGTAAACAAAAATTATTAGAAATCTTAAATATTAAATAATTCCTCAGTGGCGTAGCTATACTATCTATGCTTCGCTCAGAGATTGATAGTCCGAAAAAGCTACACGATCTATGCTTCTCTCAGAGATGAAAGTCCGAGAAAGGCAAGGACACAAAGTTAAATGATAAATGAATTTATTGTTGAAAATTGAATGTTCACGGCCGTAGATATATTAGCTATGCTTCTCTCAGAGATGACAGTCCAAGAAAGGCAAGGACACAAATACAAATGTAAATGAAATATGAATTTATTGGTGAAAATTGAATGTCCAAGATGTATTGATTTAACACATTGTGTTGCAAGATATATCCAACTAAAATATCACCAACAAATGTGCCAACCTAAACTTGTATTGATTTAACACATTGTGTTGCAAGATATATCCAACTAAAATATCACCAAAAAATGTGCCAATCTAAACATTATTGACCCCATTTAAGTTAATGCAGGCCACTGATATTACAATTACAAGATTTTGGAGTTGAAAAGGTAATTACTTGTGCCTTGTGATCACAATACTAGAACACAATATCATTGAAGGGAAACCCATTAGTCTTCGATCCCTATGATGTATTATGTAGACAATATTTTTAGTGGCCCAAATTGGTTAGGTGGTATGATGTTCTTCCATAGCAATTTTGTATTTTTCTAGATAAATGATGTAGGAAGTGGGAGGGAAGAGTGATCTCTCCCTTTTTATTTTTATGTCCTGGAAAGGGATCATATATGGATCGATGAATATTTATTAATTTGGTGAAAGCCTATAAATTTTTTGCCAATACCTATAGTTTCAATAAAAGTTGAAATATTTTTTTATAAATTTGAATTTTAAAAATAATTTTTAAAAAACTTGATTGGCTGCATGACCTTAAGTCATCCTCTTTTTTGGTGCCAAGGAGGGGGAGGCACGCTGACCTTAGGCCTACAGATGACACAGAAGGGTAGCATGTTTTTAATGTTGTTCAGACTTTACAGCTTTATACAAAGTTTTTTTTAGATTTTCGTGTTCGCTGCTGAATCTGCATATCAGCCTGCATTGCATTAAAAACCTCTGTGTGAATTAAATGGGCCGCCTGTCACATAACATTTTTACAGTGCAACCTTTTATTGTGAGATCCGCTTTTCATTTTTCCCCTCGATGCACTTGACAATTCAGTGCACGTACAAACAACCTTGGAACTGATCTCGCGTGTTAGTGCATTGTGCAGAACACGTTTATTACAATCGATGTAGTGCATGTTACAATCGATGTAGTGCATGCAGGGAACGTGGCAGGTGCATGCCTCCTGTGCTGTGCAACTATCTGAGACTAACATTCCGGAATAGGTTGTAAGTGGCACAAGTATGGTAAGAAATTCACAAAGAACAACCCAATCTGAGGTGCTTACACTATAACAAGTCCTTACTGCATATTAAAATGCTTGTTTGCAGGTTCTATTTGATGGAAATTGTGCCACGCCAATCTATCGGCTCACGGTGATACTTATCTTTGTTGTAAATGATTTTTTTGCATTTAATTCAGAGGGTTTTAGTTTGTTGTTTGTCCATTTTGGGATCCAGGCTTTGCTTGCCCGAACTATAAAACAATGCCCAAAATGTTGTTGTTCGAATATTATTTCTGAATGAAGACAAACTTCACATGGGAACTTCAGTATTGACCTCGGGTTACGTTTTGTAGTTTCACTTAATGTTTTCCCTTTCAATCTGATGTGAAGGAAAATGCAGATATGTGTGTGGCGGCGAAGGGATTATACCCTTCTTTCGTTCACAGAGTGATTTTATTACAAAATTTCCAGGTAATATTATTTACAAAAGCACAAAATTTTCTTGGGAATTTCCAGCATAGTATGCAAAAGGTGGATGAAATTTCTTCGGAATTTCCAGCATTGTACATTAGAGAAAACTATAAAACCACGCTCTTCAATTTCACAAAGAATGAAACAATGGCGACTGGGCTTGCTTGTGCCCTCTCAGCATTGATTACTTGTGTCCTTGCGTTTTTCTTCACTTTGGGTTTCTTTTTTGACTTATTGCTAACCCTAGAGCTATTATTTGGCAGGTTTTCTGACATGGCAAAGGTACCCTTCGCAACCTGCTTTTCAGGGTACTTGATGGTAAAGCCGTCCATCTGGTGCAACCCTTAAATCCTCCAAAGGAAATCTATAAGTCTTTAGAAGCTCTTTATTGTTCGTAATAAGGTCGAGTTATCCATGGTTGTTTTTCAGCGCTTTTATTTTTCATTACCCTAGATTGATATTTTTATTTGGACTTCGGGTTTATAAAACCTTCTTCACTATAGATTCAACCAACTTGGGCAACTTGGAGTGTATGTTCAAGACCAGATTTCATAGCAAGTTGTCTAACTCAATCATGCAACGACAGAAGCATGCGATAAGTGACACATTTACTGTATGTATAGGCTTACCCAACATCATATTTTGTATTTTGCAACTCAAGCTTTTACTTTTCACAGCATTACAATTAATTAAGGTCCTTCAATGTCCACCTTCAATTTAGTCTATTTTATCAAACACTTCCAATTTCTTTTGAATAAATTTTTATCCATAATGCTTTAAATTAGTTCTTGCCGCTTTAAATTGGTTCTTTAAATTAGTTCTTGCCGCTTTAAATTGGTTCTTGCCTGGGAGTTGGCCAGGAAGTTGTTTCAATGTTCATGCAGGCACAGTGACCAGGATAGAACTTGACCCGAAAACCTCTTGCTTCTGATTATAGATGGCCTCCTTCTGTGAGAACCTGTTTCCTTCTCCTGATCATTAATTGTATCATTAATTGTAGTAGTTTAAATTATAATCCCTCGGAGAGCACACCCCTTACTGGTTATCCTATTTTCGCATCACATGAACCAAAAGAAGCCTCAAGCGAGCCTGCTTAAAGGTACTACGCTTCAGATACGGTATCCAGCTTACCTCACACGTAGGTGCCTAAAATATTTCCCTTCCCTACTAAATCCACTCAATTCGTTACTCCGATAAGCCCTGCCTTTACCAATAGTGGATATGACCACTTGAGTCTACCCAAAATCCTCTCTTCAACGAAGAAATAGAAACCTTATCTTAAAAAGGCTCCACAAATTTTAAAAAGTCAATGTTTTGGGGAAGCCCCTCTTCTTATTATTCACCTGGTCACTACGAAAAAATCATAGCAGGCTGATCACTGAGCAGAGGAGAACCAGATGTCAAAACCTTTTCCATCTGGATTTTTTCCATAGTCACAACCTCATTTCGAGTGGTTCGATGAAAACCAACACCTTCAACTTCAAAAAGAGAGTCTACAATGCTCTACGGAATAATTTTTAAAAATCCAAAGTCTTAAGCATGGCTAGAATAAAGGGCATTTGCAGGTGTGGCTTTCTTGGGACGGGGATGATTATTTTTTATTTTTTATTTATTTTAGGATAATCTTAAACAACTAATGCAAACTTATATTTGCATTGATCCTCCTAGGTCTAGGTCCAGGCAATAAGTTAGTTGGAACATAATTTACAAAACCTCTCCGTCCTAGTGTCCGTTCGAGTGCTCCACTCCTTTTCATTTCTCACATTTGGCCTTGGATTTTCTTATTCCTGAGATCTCGAAATAGAGACATTAATAGACATGATACTGCCATATCTACGTTTAACTTCGCCCTATGTTTATATTTTCCCTTGATAGAAGGGAGAAGAAAAGAAGTTACCACCTCCACCATTTTAAACCAGAAGACATTGGTTGGAGCTATGCTATTTACTTGAGCGTATACACCATTGGGTTAGGCTCCGTTGACCAGACAACAATCTTTATTTTGAAATAGAATCCCTGCCCTACTGGTTTGGCCTAGGCAGAACAATAAGTTTGGTTAGAACAAAAGTTACAAAATCTCACTCTGTTGGCCAATGAAGGAATAACTCAAACTGGTTCTGCTTTGTATCCCAAATGAAATAACATAAAAGAGAGAAAAACTAAAATAATACCCAAAATCAAAAAGCTTAAAACAACACTAAAATGTTTTTTACAAACGTAAATAAAATAAAATCACATTTATATTAATTTTGTTATTTTATATATATATTTTTAAAAAGATTATATATCTTATTTTTAATTAATTAATTTATATTTATTATAGTATAATATATTTTTTTTCAAAAATTTAAGATCTTCAAATACAAAATTCAATATTCTAATTTCTATATACTAAAATGTTCTTTTCAAACGTAAATACAATAAAATCACATTTATATTAATTTTGTTATTTTATATTATTTTATTTTTTACAAAGATTATATATCTTATTTTTAATTAATTAATTTATATTTATTATAATATAATTCATTTTTTCAAAAATTTAAAATCTTCAAATAAAAAATTCAATACTCTAATTTCTACATTCTAATGGTTAAATTGTGTAAAAAATTATATATTCTAATTGTTAAATTGTATAAAAATTGAAATATTCTATATACTTGCATTTTTTGCTGGTATGAGTCTTAAGTCTCTCATAGCATTGGTTCATCAAATCCATTATTGAGCTCGTGTTCTTCTATATAATTGTCATCTCTATTTGAATAGTATGGTGGGCCATATAAAAAAAAAATTGTCTCTTACGTATTATTTATCAACTTATCTTATAGTATTAACTATTTATTACTTCTATAATTATCCATGCATCACCATTTACCATTTTTTTATTCAATAATGTTTTTATACCTGTTTATAGAGTAATTTTGACCCAAAATTCTTGTGAACCAGTAAGGTAACATTATTTTGTCCGTCCATAAGAAGATTAATCAAGATTAAGGTATTGAACTTTGTAAATTATTGTTGTAAATGTTGTCAAATACACACCACTCTTGGAAAGACCGTGGGGTCTTGGAATTATTTAGCTATGAACAAAAGTCCTAGGGTTCAATCCTAGGTATTATTTTCTTTCCTATGCTATTGGTTTGCAACCTCACCAGAGCTATTGGCAATGTCGGGGACATTGGCACCTCAACATTGCCACCTCATGGCTCTTGTTTTAAGAGGTTTCAAGTAGCCAAACAATCATTTGATAACCAAAATCCTAGGAAAACTTACTAATGTATGTATGCATATATGTTAGGTTAGACATTCCCCAAGAGGGGTCAACTATAATTTATGTGTAGGGTAGTGAGTGCTAGAATGTCATTACCATGTTAAATAGTGGGGAAAATTATATATTTTGTCTTAATAACAATATGCAAGGTGGACTAGCTAGGAGGATGTCTAAACATCCTATTTAATGTAATTGAGTCACCAAAATAGAGAGGTAATATCATCATGATGTTTTAAGAATTATAATTTCATAATTACTTATCCTATTTAACATATTTAATGAACATGTTATTAATTATAATATTTTATTTAAATTGCGTAATTATTTTCAAGAGAAGTGAGAAATTAAGAGAGTTGTGGAGGCTAAGAAGAGAAGATGAGTTCGGTAGTTCATGGTTAAGGTAGAGATAAATAGCAATGGAAGGAAGCTTACTCAGAGGTAGTTTAGGTGGAGTGTTAATGGAGTCTTAAGAGAGGGACAAAGAAGCTTTGAAGATAGATACAAGCATTGAGATTGATGAAGAGGATCCAACCTCAATAGAATTAATGGATCAATTTGAATCGAAAGATATGGTTGAGGGTGAATATATTAATAAATCACATGACCTTAGTGCGGATGCCCACTAATTATTTCAAGAGTTAGAAACCCCCTGGATTGAAGTAGTCATGCTTGAATATGATAGAATCAGACCATATCCAACCACTCCTAAGGTTCCCTTACACCATAGTGTATTGTTGATATCTGATTCTATTTTGCATTTTCATTTTCCTTAGTAATCAAGTGGTATTCGTAGTTAGGTTGAAATACTATTGGGAGGCAGTGTCACTTGTAGGAGGTGAATACAATATCTAGATCTTTGATATTTTCTAGCAAATCCATCGAGGAAAAAAATCAGAAACCCTCTCGCATATTTTAGTTCCTTTTGAAACCCCATTATGTATTGTATAAAAGGGAAGTGACTCGCATTGTATCACAAAAGAAGCAAAGTATTGTATTTTTTTGTTGAGTAATAATAAAAGATCAAATTTCCATGTCCTCATGTTTTTACTTGCAAATAATAGGGTTTCCACATAAATATTGCATTTTATTTAATTGTTGTTTTCTTTTCTCTTTATATTTTTCTAACACAACTTAGATTGAAAAATTGCTAGGAAATAGTAACACTTGCATTGAAAAATTGTTTGGAAGTAGTAGTAGTAGTAGTTTGCGACAATCTAGTATAACCCTAGGGGTTAATAATCTAATATCAAGGTAAAATCATTGTTGGGTTGTTAAACTTGAACCTAGTGGTTTTATTCTAGTGGGTTTCCTTGAATTAATCGAGGGGAGCCTTGTGAGTGTGTTTGAGGAATCTAGAGATCCTCTAAGAATATTTTGGAAACTTTTAATTCCATTATTATAGCCTTGATTCCAAAATATCATAACCCTTACACATTTGAGGAATGCATGGTCATCTATTTATGTAAATATATCTACAAAATAATTTCAAATATCATAGCCACGAGATTCAATAGGATATTGTCCAAGTCATTGTCTAGTGAATGATTTGTCATTTTGGAATGAAGAAAAACCCATTAAGCCATTGGGGTGGCTCAAAGAGGGATACACACTATCGAAACTAGGATCCTCAAAACAATGGTAGTATTGATCTCTCTAAATCATATGGCATGTTTACCTAGATCTAATTAAGGATAATGTTGACACATTTGTGTTTATGTGTGTCCTTTATAAATTAGGTTATGATTCTTGTGTCTATTCTGCCCTTATTATTCTTGATTAATGGTGTAGATTTTTCTTTTTTCAGACCCAATAGAAGTCTAAAAAAAGTTTTCCCCTTCTCTACACTACTTTTCCTACTAGTTGTTAAAGTTCTTAGTAAGGCTTTAATTGTAGCAAAAATGGTTGGGACCTTTAAAGGAGTGGAGATTGGGGGTTTCTGTATTCTTTCACAAAGAAAGTTTGTTTATGAATACTTGTTTTCTATAGTGGTTCAAGAAGGGATGTTGAAAATCTCAAGGAGGTTTTGAAATTATTTTGTGTGGCTATGGAAATGTAGATAAATCCAGAGAAATCATCTATCTCTTTTGTTGGAATTGATGAAGAAAACATGGATTATTATGGCAGTATCCTTCCGTACAAACAAGTTGAACTAGAAGAAGGTTTGGAAAATCTAGCATTCTATCTAAAACCAAATGCTTACTCAAATATGTATTGAACCTATTTGATAGCCAATGTGGATAAAAGGGTATCAATTTGGCTATACTGTAATAGATGGTTTTCAAGGGGTGGGAATACATAATTGGTTAAGCCAATGCTTGAGGCTATTTTAGCTTATTGGATGTCCCTAGCTTGGATCCTAAAGGGGGTACATGAACATTTGAGAATGATAATAATATTCATATTTCTTTGGGTGGGGTGTTAGTATAAAAATGTAATCTTGGGTCAAATAGAAAAGGTTGCATGTGCTAAAAGCCTTATGTGGCTAGGGAATTAGAAATATTTTCCATTTTCAGAAGGTGTTGATAGTGAATAGAGCTTGGAAGCTCATATAAGATAAGTGTTTGTGGTGGAAAGTTGTTTTTTAGAAGTATATTTTCCAAAATACACTCTATCTAGCTAAGGAAACCTTAAAAACCTTTTCATAATGTGTTTATTATTTGGAAGGTTGTTGTTCATACATTCCCTTTGATTGGGGAAGACTTTGCTTGGAGTGTTGGAAATGGGAATAGTACTAGGTTGTGGGACAAACAATGAGTGGGTTATGGTTGAGAGTATAATATTCTAGGTCATATATATCAACACTCGAGGGATAAGGGTTATTATAAGCTTTCACAAATAGATGATCTAGAAACACTTCCATTTTAAGAAAGAGCTTGCGGTTAATTGTTGACAAGATTGGTTTAAAAATTGAACAAGATCATGTTGAAGGAATTTTGTCGGCTAAACTGATAGATCTGCATTATTAACTAAATAAGCTTGTGCAATTCATAAGTCACTTATTCTTTAAGAGATATATCCACTTTTTAAGATGATAATACGTAATTGTTCATTAAATATTTTTCATTGTCATTCATAGCTAGGGTTTTCCAATAGCTAATGATGCATAGTATGATATTCCTCTCTCAAAATTTATGGCTATTCAAATAGAAACAACACAAAACTAGTGACAAGAGATGAATTTATAGAGAAAATGCAAGATTACTCATCAATATCCATGCATTGAATTGTATAAGCATGTGTAAATAGCTTCTTCTCTTTATTGCTGAGTTGTCGAATGAACCATTTAAAATTCAAAAGAACATAATAGCTTCTTCTCTTTATTGTTGAGTTGTTGAATGAACCATTTAAAATTCAAAAGAACATTTTTAAAATGAAAAAATGTGTATCAAATGTAAACATAATTCATAAGAAATTTTAATCATTTTAAATGAGAGATGAAATTGAGTTAAACAATAAACAAAGGTGATGTTTCACTACTAAGTTGTTTCAAATGTCGACGGTTCTTTGAGAGTCCCTACAAAAGCATTCATAAAATTTAAACAAAGGGAGGTTCATAGCAACAAGTCCCTTAAAAACTAAAAGAAACTTGAGTTTTTAGTGAGTATAGGAATAAGGGAGAAGCTCTTTTTAAAGATGTTACAATTGGATCTATTAAAAACTTCTATTATAGAAAAGTGTAGAAAAGTGTACTTGAACTACTAGTAATGTCATATAATAATAATTATAAAACTAGCATTACACTTGCTCACTGTATCATCTCTATTATGTATCTCCTTATAGCTAATGTGGAAATCACAATGTTTAAACTCATTGTTACCAATCACATATCAATATTCAATGGAATTAGATTATGGATTTAACCTTTGTTATACTATGAACACTTTTATATAGGGAAGTCATGTTTCAAGCTTTGACCACATTTACTATAGCAACTCTGGTAACATAAAGCAATATGGAGAGAACCAATCCTATAATGAGCTTAGATATGACATGCTTATAAATCCATAAATCAGCTTCTACTTGAAGAGGGTGAATACAAGGACGTATTGGTGATTATTGTGCTTATAACTAAGAACAAAGCTATTTCAATGCAATCAAATCAATGAATCCATTAGCTGTAATCATTGTACTAGTATGAATATGACCATAATTACACTAAGATCATTAATAGTAGAACACATGGACTTAGCTTATAACTAGCATATATGAGCCTTGTTGAAAATATGTACTGAGTATTTATGTATAATCAACTTCAATGGATACAATGGATTCATGCCAACACGTTATAATGGTTACAAGATGTATAACATGCCTTATACTAAGCAGAACATTAGTGTAATCAATACTAAGAATAACATGGTATCAATGGCATTACATTAGTGTAATCAATACTAAGCAGAACATGATATCAATGGCATTACTATACATGTGACATCATCTTGTATTACTCGGTGTGATTCTTGTTTCATACATAAAGCAATTAAGCCCATGTAATCGTTATGTAAACTATGTGCTTGGATTAGAGATATAAGATTTATTATGATACTATGTTTGATACATCCTTTGTTATGCTTCTACTTATCTATGTTTCATCGTTATGGATACATATAAGGAGTATCCCTCCTTGAGCCTTCCTAACGATGAAACATGCTTCTACTTATCCATGTATTCATCGTTATGCATTCCTTACCATTGGACTATTACTTTGCCATTGTTTTTAGCATTCTAGAGTAGGCACATTTCAACCGAAATTCATAAATGTTCATGTACTTGGCATTGGATGAAATACGGTAGTATTGATGAAATGTGTAGCATCTATTAGCCTTCCTCTTAGTTTGTGAAAATGCCATAGGCTTACATTGATGATATGTGTAGCATGTTTTACATGACGAAGGTTATTCAAACATAGTATTTTGACTTATTTTGTTAACTTTTTTTTTCCTTGCAAGCATAATCCTGATTAATGGGTATGACCCCTTGGAGTTGACAAAAACAAAATTTTTAAATTAGATACCAAATTAGCGTGCATGTAATGAGTTCATTGAATTGTTGAAAGATATTATTAGTCTATTCCATTAAGATAATGTTTTCATAACACGGTGTCATGTTACTTGATCAATGCAATAAATGTAAGAGAAGAAATATTGCTTAAAAGCTAAGATGCAATGAGTGACTTAAGATGTAATTATATAAATTTCAGTAGCATAATTTATCAATTTGTAGAAGAGATAAATCATCACAAGAACAAGTGGAAACTCAAGAGAAAATATGCAATAAATTGTATCATGTATTGATGGTCGATTGTTTATAATACAAAATATGGCAAAGTAGCTGACCTTTAAATGACCTGTCAATGTACATGTATCCCTAAGTACATCGATGCACATGTATGTCAAAGTACATATATCCAAGACTAGGAAACATCAAAAATCAAATTTTCACTTGTTTTTCCACGACTTTTCTCTATCAACCATCTCCCTAAGATCGGTCTGCATCTCAGGAGTCTGCAAATCAAAGATATTTTTTTTTATTATCAAATAATTGCACTTATACCCTATCACTAACAAACTTAAAAAATTAACTTATGGCCAAATTATTTATGAGAAACACTCACCAAATCCAGTTGGGGTATAGATGCCTACAGTGGGCCCATGGAAGTCCTCTCTATAATTGTGCTCTGCAAATAAGAGATCATATCTCAATTAATTCAACAATTAGCAACATGTTTATGTAAATTGAATAAAAATACTTGGTCATTAATGAACATCTCACCATGGAGGGAGATCCGGTCACAACCATGGATTGAGGAGAGGGGCCAAGAACTGTTGCTGCTAATGGTTACAATCACCAAATCTTGAAATAGTTAGACATTCACGAATAAACAATATAGTTACATGATTAAATACAATGTACAATTGTTGAAATAGTTACTTTTGTATGACTTGTTTCTATTGCACATGTGGCACTAACTACAGCATCAATGAACCTTGTTGGGTTATGCAGAGATAGATATACCGTGCATCTGCTATAGAGGACATCCACAACCTTTCTAAGAGTGGAGCCTCTCTTATACACTTGTCTATTCTACACATTTGGACTACGAGGAGAGGAAATTGTGGACTGTTTTCTAAATATAGCAAGTGATGGCTACAATCACCAAGTGTTGACATAGTTAGAAATGCATTAATCAATGAAATAACATGTATTAACAAACTGGCAATGTTGCAATACTTACCGATATGATTGTATGATTCAAGCAAATCTGCGACACGTTCTGCCATATACTCATGCCCTGTGGACTGCGTACCACTTATCTCCCCACCACGGGGGAGATCACTAGAAGAATGATTTACCTTTGTGGGGGATCTACAACCTGCAATTTAGAAAATTGTAAATATTGGACCGTGTAGCATTAATTAACTAACATGTGATACCAAACTAACATGTATTAAAAAAATGAGACGTTGAAGTAGTTACTTTAGTGTGAGCTGTTGTCGCCAAAGGTATGACAACATCTTGTACATCAAAGGGATCTTGTGCATGAGCCTTTGGACTAGCCTGGGCATCGCCAGTGGTAAAGTCTTTCCCCACGTCCTCTTCTTGTAGCAACTACAATTTTTAAAGACATTACAAATATTAGCAATCTATATAGGTATAGAAAGGAAAAATAATTTTCAAACAAGACTAAATTCTTAACCTTTTACTTACCTGAGTAAAATACCCAGAAAAGCTACCATCTGTCTGGACAAGAGCAAAGCAAATATGGTTGCACGCTATGCATGGGTGGGGCTCTCAACTGCGCTCATGATATGTGGGTCTAGTCCCACTACTAGATGCTCCTCAACCACTGGAAGGTGGTGGCTCTACCCCACCAAGAGGTGTTGGCCCTTCCCCACCAATAGATGGTGGCTCTAATGGCCCTCCCTGATATGTACCTTGAAGATAAGTGCTATGGAGAAAAACCACATGTGCCAACTATAGGAATGACTCATGCGTCTATGGGACCAGTTGATGTACATGCAAGACATCTGGCTTAGGTATCCGCTTGCAAGGTGGAGCTACTGGGTGATTGGGATCTATGTGCCTTGCATTGGGACGTTGTTGAGGCATCCCCATCCCAATTCCCTGGTACTCCAATATACCAAAATAGTTGACATGATTCCCCAAAAAAAATTATCCGTGCATATTTCTTAGAAAATATAACAACATTTCTCTGTTGTTGTGTGGTGGTACATCAAATACCATGTACCATTGGTCCATCCAATTATCTATGAATGGTTTATATGTACACCACTAAATAGAAATATGTTTTTTTTACATCCAGTATTTCACATGTTTGTGGATCTCTAAAAAGGAAAATATATCTTGCTTTGTTATCTTCAATTTCTTAACTTCCTTGTACCTAAGTCCATCAACGTATTCTTGCATCTTTCTCTCTCTATATGTGGCAATGTCTTGAAGCACACCATTTGACCTACTAAAGGTCTCTATCATTGCATCCAAATTAGATGCAAGCATACAATGTCTATGATCAACAATAACAATTGAGGCTTGAATGTCTCTGAGCCTCTGGAATTATCTTTGTATGTCTATGTGCACATCCATGCTTCCACTACAATCAAAAAATAAAATAAAAACAAATCATTAGAAACATATACATGTGCTATAATGATAACTCTCAAAAATAAAAATAAAATGTAAAAATATCGTACAAGAACAATTACATTACAAACATAAATATCATCTCAATATACTATAATAACAAAAAGCTTCTTGGGGATATATGGTATAGATTTGTATGGACTAGTTGTTTGGGGATATTGTATTATATTTTCCTTCTCGGAGCTTCAAACTTAGATTAAGGACCTTTCTTACAATAATTATGGAGCTTTCTAGGATAAGGACCTCTTATGCTCAAGGGAGTGAAGCCAAGTTTGGCAGCAATTGTTTGTTTGGTTGTGTAATATTGTCCACAAAACACCCGGAGTTTGTACCTAACCCCTGAATTGACCATGTGTTTATTCATAACACCTGAAGTTTACATGGTGCTTCATAGTTGACCATGGTTGACCACAGTTACTCATAAGTTGTAAATCAAAGTGGAAGGTGAGGATCAACTACATGTAAATTGATCAATGATCGATGGTGGAGAGCTCTTGATTCAATGAATACTGAAGGATCGAGACAATGGGGGCCTTAAAAGCACTTTATTTACACCTTTCTAGAGACGAGCTATTGGAAAAGATGTTATTCATCATCCTTTACCTTTGAAAATTTCTCTTTTGTATCGAATTCATATAATGTTTGTGGCCCTTTCCTTAATCAGAATCTAGTGTCTGATGAGGAAGATTTGGTGGTGAAGTCCTTTGCATCATTAAGAGGGGGAAACATTTTGAATGTGAGGGTTGATCTATGCTTGTTCCATGAAGTAAAGCTCTTATCAGTTGATAGGGATGAAGACCCAAATCTATCACTTGAGTGTCTTGGTGGTGAAGGAGGTCGAAAAAGATGTTGTAGTTCATCTTTGCATCAAAGTAAGTGGTGTGTCTATAAGGAGAGGAACCTAGTCCATTGGGTTTTGGGGGATGATGTAAAATCCATCAATCCATTGTGTTGGCTTCACGAGCACTAGTTGGACATTTTTAGGGTAAAATAATGTGTGGGAAAAAACCTTAGGGTTTGGTTGAGTCAAGTCTGGAAACCAAGCCTAGGTTATGGTCCATAGTTCGTCCTCCTAGCCAGAGGGTGGATGGATTTTCTTTTCCAATCTGCAATAGATGTGGAAAAAATATTGAGGAAAAGTTGGCATTGGGATTCGACTCCCTTAATGCTTAGGTGGATGTTAGGTGGATGCAAATTTCGTTAAGGGGATTGATACAATGGATGAATGACCATGTTATAACAACTTTGGAAATTTTTTGTTTTGGGATTCATTTACTTGGATTTAAAATTTGGGCCAATATATAAATTTATATTTTAAATAAGGGAATGAGGCAACATTGAAGAGTATAGATGCCTACCTTTCCAATTCCCCCTCCTCTTCCAATCTAGCATCCATTCACTGCAAAAATGCTCGAGTAAGATGCCTACAAATTAAATAGTATAGATACCTACCTTTGCTAGAGTATAGATGCCTACCTTTCCAATTCCTCCAATGTTGCAGTGGTAAGCTCTATCAAATGTGTAATGCTTTTTGATGGTTCTTGAAAAGGCATCCACACAAAAATAAGTGAGAAGTTAAAAAGGTGGGGACACAAATATAAATGAGATGGATTTTTTTATTTGTTTTGCAAAATATGAATTTAATAGTGTTTTAATGACTATTTTGATGGTAGAAATGGATTTAACACCATACTTGGGGCACCCAAAATTTCAGAGTTTAACAGTTGTAACCATGATTTTTAAAAATTTATAAATCATGCCGGAGAAATCAAATTTAAAAATGATGTATTAACAGTAAATAGAAATTATGAGAAATTTTAAACGTTTTAAATGGTTGGATGAAATTTAGTCAAACAGTAAGTGAAGGTGATGTTTCAGTGCTACATCTGTATCAAATGTGTACTGCTCTTTGATGGTTCCTGAAAAGGCGTCCACACAAAAATAAGTGAGAAGTTAAAAAGGTGGGGACACAAATATAAATGAGATGGGAATTTACAAAGAAAACCGAGGCCAATTTATAATGAATCTGTCTGTGCATTGAATCATATAGTATCTTTTTTGTTGAATTCCTAACTTTTATTGGATAGCGTGTACACAAAAATAACTGAGAAGTGAAAAAGGTGAGAAGTGAAAAAGGTGGGTACACAAATATAAATGAGATGGGAATTTACAAAGAAAAATGAGGCCAATTCATCTATGCCTGTGTATAGTAGCTTGTTTGTTGAATTGCTATAACTTTTGTCAGAGAAACATTAAAATGAGAAAGGTACAAATTAAAAATAATAAAATGGGTACAAAGTGTGATGAATGTACCTTGCATTGGCTTTTACAATATAAATCTTGTTTTTTTATACATTCTAATTAATCTAATTCATGTTAAACAAGTAGTATTAATGAATGAATCTTTTGGATTTGTCTTTACAATATAAATATTTCTTCTTAATGCAATCAAATTAATTTTAATGGTGTAAAAAGGTAAAATGTTATTTAGTATTATAGCACAAAAAAAATAAAAAATAAAAAAATAGTATACTTTTTTAAAATAAAAATTATAAGGTAGCAATGTCTCCCCATTGTTAATAGCTATTGCTATAAGATAGAATCTATAAGATTATGATACTTTTATCACAAAATTATAATAATAAAAAAAATCTTTTAAAATAAAATTACTTAGTTATCAAATCAATTTCATTACTTAACTATAGAATCGATTTCTCAATGTTTTACTTAGCATCCTTCTTCATAATAAAAAACCCAATTTGTTACTTCTTAAATATAGATATATTCATGTAGACTATACGTGTAAACACACAAATGACTTCATTAAGGCCAAGCCCAAGGGTTATGCAATAGTTGAACAACCAGCTACACAAAATATATGAATGAAGTCCAAGAAGACAAAAGAAAAGTCCAAAATTCTTAGATAGCCTTCTTTTGATCCAAACTGCTCAGTGGGTTACTTTGATGGTGCACAGAAGGATGGTTTATGTGGAGCAGGTATGGTTCTAATATTAAAAGGGGGCATTGGATTTCTGGTAACTCCAATCTTAATGTTCTTCACCTATCTCAATGGCTGAATAGAATTCTGGACTTAAAGGAAGACTTTTCCCACCTTTCCTTCACTCATATCTAGAGGGAATTTAATCAGGTTGCTGATCACCTTTCGAAGGAAGTTGTGGGTGCCATGGAAGGGCTGATCTATTTTGATGAACAAGTTGATGGAAACACTCTGGATCAGGGTGTATACAAAATGTTCTGGATAACAGCTCTTCTTATTTGTATCGACAGGAAAGATATTTTGTTTTTGTTTTTTTACTTCAGTATGTTTAGATATGGTATATTGTAGATTGCTCCATATAGTATGATAAGGATCATCACCAAGCATATTGTAAATAGAAGGTCTTGTGGGTAAAGTGGATCACGTGTATCTACTAAAAGTCTTTTGAAACTGCTGTATCTTTGATTCCCTATGAATATCAAGTTATATTTTTTTAATGCTTGAAAAAAATTTATATAAATGAAGTGGCGGGCCATAGAGATGGGCTTGGTAATGAGAAATTCTCCCTCATATGGGATAGCGAGCTTGGACACTAATAACAATTCCATGTCTGGCCTCGTCCTTTGCATTTAAATGTAAAATAATGTTTGGGTTTGTAGTCTGTTAATTCTAGGTTTGTGTTTGTTTTGTTCTGTACCGATTTCATGACTGGTAGCCGTGTCCAAAATGCTTGTAAATAAATCTTCACCTAAGTTCTATCGATGGAAATTTTCAAAACTATTAATAATAAGTTATATTGATAATAGAGAGCTGTATTATGTTTACAAAATGGAGAAATAAAAATCAATGAGCGTTGTACAGACAAAAAGGAGGATCTCCGACGAATTATCTTCACAGCTCTCCCAATTCTCACAGGTGCAGCTTGTTTATCATTCGAAGAACTAAGAAAACGATTTGATACAAAGTTAGTTTTTATATACCTTATTCCTTTCCCTATGAAGCCATCTTTCATTGCGTTAGTATTGGTGCCTTCTCATCTACCCATGTTTGGATGTAGTAAGAACTGACAACCAAGGCATGTATACAACGTCAAGCCTAGTACAGGCTCTAAATTTTCCACCGACGAAGAGGGGGACCGACAGAGCGGAGTATGTAAGAGTATACGTCTACTGAATCCTCCAGAGAGAGTCTAGAGGCTTAAAAAGTCCACAGTGCATTGTACATTGCACAGTGCATGATATGATAACTACAACTCAATTAGAAACTTCCAGTAGTTAGTGGCAGAGAAGCTTCATAATAGTGCTTTACAACGAATGAGACGTCTGGAATGGATGTATGATGTCAGTATATGTATTTGCTTTCCCTTCAAAATGAGGGAGTTGTCTAAAAAGAGATTTGGTTGAGACTAGTTTTATTTTGCAAAATCTGAATTTAACAGTGTTTTAATGATGATTTGGATAGTAGAAATCTATTTAACACCATAAAAAACTAAAAACACCCAAAATTTTAGAGTTTAACATTTGTAACCAAAATTTTAAAAAATTTATTGAAAATTTTCAAAATCTTTTTGAAAAAATCAATTCAAAATCAAAATCATAGATAGTAAAACTTTTAAAATACACTCAAAACTAGTAACTTTAATCTCATTTAATTCCATTGATTGGAGAAACAAAATTCAATTAGAGAAAACGCAAGATTTGCCGACAGAATTGGGAATGTCAGCCATTCCCGATACTACACAAATCTGAAACTTTTACCAACATGTTAGGGGGATGGTGATGTAACTGTGTCACCACTTCTACTGTTACAAAAACCTAAACATACATCATTGTACTGCAACAATCAACTGCAAGAAAATTATAATTTAAAAAATTAAAAAAATATAAATTTTACTGATTACAAAGTATAACATTAGTAAAAAAAAATGGCTCTTGTACCGCCATGAGCTTGTTCGAGTTTGTCTATATACTAGCATTTGCCCCAAGAGGGGCAAAAGGAACGCCGAGAGGAAAAGAGTACAAGGTTATACTGGAGTCATTGAAACACAAAACAAAATCACAATTTAAGTATGAATCTTAGACTAACTAATAGAAGCACCTCCAAACATAAATCACAATTTAAGTATGAATCTTAGACTAGCTAATAGAAGCACCTCCAAACATGATGTAAACAATTTCAAAGTAACCCTAAAAGCTAACAAGGTGAGGCAACTGAGAATCAAATACAAATAGGAGATATGTAACACTAGTTTTTGGAACACATTTGAATCTTGGAATGGCCTATATAGTGGCCTATAGTTGTATTAGCTCTGGGTTCAGACAACAATCAATTGGGAAACATACCCTAAATAAATTTGTCCCTAAAGTGGATCTGGGATGGGTATGTAGAATGAATGTGTTTTTTGTGAATCTCGTAATGTTGTAAAGTATGATTCTTTTCGGTATCAGAAACCATCGCTATAAAGGCTAATGCAAAAGCCAGGAAATGAATACCACTAAGCTGTAAACAAGAAGACAAATTCAATTTTAAAAAGAGCAATCAGTTGACTGAGCATTAAATCCTACGATAGCCATAACAATATAGGGCTATTTGCATAGATAGAAGCCTCTATGCAAAGCAAAAAGGAAGCCTCTATGCAAAGCAGAAAGGTAACTACGGTATTATATCATAATACAATTATTGTAACTGTTCGGGCAAAAGATGAGAATGACATTTCTATTGCCTACATCAAAAAGATGGACACTTTAATTGTTATACATCAAGAGGGATTGACACTTCTAATTCACTTTTAACAAGAGTAATCACTAAATGAACCTCCTAGAATCTTCCACTTCATCACAAACAACAACCATCATTGCATAAAATATGATTTATCATTTATTTACAAAAGCATATTTCAAACTCATGAAACATCCAAGTTTTATTATTATATATGTATTATAATTAACAAGCGCTCCATAGATTTAGATTTGAAATGATCGCTCACCATAAATTTGTATGAATCATAGAACACTAACTTTATTCTCGTGATGAAAAAAAAAAAAAGTACATGGTATAACCGACAATAAAATTAATAAACAAAGAACCTTACCCTTCATTAGGGAAGGAAACATGCTTAAAATAAGTAGTAGCCATAGTGACCCTAAAAAGAACTATATATCTAGAATTTTTTTTATATTATATTTAAGGAAGCATCAATAGATTCGTGGTGTAAGTTATCCTTTGAATGTGTACACATATAGGGATATATATACCACTTAATAATTGCTTTGGTACTACTAATTCTTTTATAAACTTAAACACCTAGTTATATTATCCAATGTTTTGAAAATCGTGACTCTTTCAACAATTGATCTACCAACTACCATGTTTGTTATATATATATAAAATAATAATAATAATAATAATATTTATAATCATATTAATTATATTATACCTAATAAGTTTTGAATGTTTATATATATTACATAGAATTAGTAATGATTTTAATTATTGATGTTTAAATATTATTTATATAAATCCATAATAAATGTGATAAATAAATATGCTTAATTATTTAAATTTAAATTAAATAGTGATGTCAAAAATATTTATGTATATTTTTTAAAAAGAAAGTGTTACTAATTTAAAATATGAATACAAAACTTTCAACCAAAGTATTCCATAACTAAATATACTTGATAAGTAATTTTTCAAATAATATAGAAATTAACAATTTCAATAAAGTTTCAAACTCTTGTTTAAGTTAAATGACACATGTATTATACATTAGCAAAACAACCTCTTTCTAATGGATCGAACTAAAAATAATATGATACCAAGAGAACCATACAAAACTTAAAGCCTTAGCACTCATGAGCAATAAAACAATTCCAAAATAGGCAACATAGAGTCTCAAGACCTAATCACAAAGTTGTTAAGTATCAATAGTGAAACCTAACACCTAACGTCAAGAGACACTCCTTGAAAGGAAAGCTTTGGAAAACAAGAATCCATGCAAAAATCCATTATATGTAGGAGAGCCTAGAGGATCATACCGTGCAACCTTGATTTACCCACATAGCCTCCTCATATTAAAGTCCCCATCTTTTATTCAACTTCTCTTTGGAAAAGGATGTGATTACTAAATGTAGATAAATCTATTTAGGCTTATAGATCTAAAAAGGTTCTCATACCTCCACCTCCATTCTCCCAAATATGCTTCAAAGTAAACATGTGATCTCATTAGCTAGAATCATCTATTAAATACTTTGAATGGTCAAATTATCATTTCACATCAAAGCCATATTCACAGGAAAGATAGTGTGATATTTTCAAAAGCCTAGCACCCTCATCATAGAGACATTTCCTTACATAAATCACTTTATTAAAAAGTCTCTCATGGAATAATATGTTTAAATGGGTTAAAGTGAGAAGTTGTCACTTTTCAAAGCTAAACCGAATGACAGGCCAAATCCAATGCTCTTATAATACCATTCCAATGCCAAGAAAGGGTCATAACTATCTTCTTCCAAGCTTTCCAAATACTTCCTAAAATAGAGGAGACATTAATTTTGAAGTCACACGAGGATGGAGTAGTATAGTCTGCCACAACCCATAAACAATTAAGCCCGTGATGCGAAATTCAAACAAGGATCGAATTTGTCATGCTAGTTTTACAAATGGATGTTTTATAGTCTGTCACAACCCAGAAACAATTGAGCCTATCCTGTGGAATTACAAGAATTCTAGGATGGTTTGGGATTGTAATACTTCTGAATACAGTACCCTTTTTATCGCACCACTTCATTGGTAATGGATTATGTTTGGGCTTGAGTGGATAATTCAGTAGGCTAGAAAAAGTATGTGGGATGTGATCACACTAATCAGAGCCTCCTTATGGAAGAATTGTTGCCATGCAATTTTTCAAGAGCTGACTGTCATTCAACCTGGTAAAAGTTTCTACATTCAGATTAGATTTGGCTATTTGAATTTCGGACAGAGGGCACACCTTTTGGGAAATCTATCGATACTTTCTGAGATGGAGCTGAGTCAGATATGCTTGCTCTCCTTGTTTATGTAGGCACGGGGGAAACCAGATCAACCGCTTTGTGGCACCTGGATGTGTCACTGTTGTTACATATTGATTTATACTATAATATATGATGCATTTTAAATAAAGATATATATGGGACATATTTTGAATCAGTGGGGAATTTAATTGAACGCTTCATCAACCACAAACCAAGCAGAGGTTGATTTATGCATCAATATAGATAGGTGGCACTAAGCACACAATAGGGAGAAACAATGAGCTAGAAAAAACATTTAGACCAAAGCACCACAATGGTGATTAATAAAATTTTAAAAATAACAATTTTTGGCTCAGGAATTGTCTTCAATTTGATGGGTGGCATGATCATTATCATGTAATCTCCCTCCGTCCTTCCAAACATATGTGGTTTCTCACCACGTTTATCTTCAAAACTCGCCACCAAAATACTTATAAAAATTGCATGTCTTTACATCCTCTTCTATTTAAATCCTCATCGCATAGTCATAACTAAATATTATTATGCATGCACATCCTCACATTATAATATCAATTGGGTCAAGGGGTAGAGGCAGCCATAAATGATCAAATGTATCAAGACAGAAAGAGTAGGAGACAACTATAAGTAAGGCTTATATTCAATTTACCATATAAATCTTTAATTGGCACTCTCATATGATATTTGATGCATTGGGTTGTTGTGATCTTCTTATGACTTCTTACCAATGTGATTGTAAGGCCTCTTTGATGGTGAAGTCCATAATTTTAAGTCATCTTCCTCATTCTCATGCCTTCTAGTAAGACAATAAGGAGGGCAGTGGTCCACATCAGCATGGAAAATAGTTTCAACATATAAGTAAATAGATTAATTCTTTCATTAAATAACTTAAATTTCATTCCCATGACTACGAATTCAACGAGCTCTTAATTACTCATGTATCTAGAGTTTTCACAAATCGAGCCATTAACGAACTTATTTTGTTGTTCTGGTTCAATTTAAAAGGAAGACTATCGAGACTCAAACATGCAATGAGTTGCAAGGATCCAGTTGAATTAGGCTTGATTTGCTTATGAAATCCATCAAGAATTGACAGAGCAAATTTAATTCTAACACTCGTTAAAAAATTTATATACGTGTAGCAATAATTTGTAAACTTCATAAACCATTATTCATGTATTTTTTTGTTAATAAATATTGTAAACTTTTTTATTATATTTGAAAATAATTTTACCATTTTTTAGGCAGATTCAAATAAGGTAGATTAAGGTCGGTTAAGCTCAGGCAAGGCAAGTGGGGACCTAAGGCAGACTTGGATTACAAAGCTGGAGGCTATAAGAAAAACTCGGGTTACACAATATAAGATAACGTATATAAGCAACTACGTGTATAATAAGCACCACCCCAGCTAGCCACCTATTGGAGGTTCAATTGATTCAAAAGGTAATACTAAACCGTTTCCTCTGTACACCAACCCTAAGCCACAACCTGAAGGTAAGTTCGCAAAGTATTCTACCACGTGGATACACCAGCCCTGAGCCACAACATGGGTATACGATCCCTAAGCCACGACCGGAGGTAAGTTCCCAGATTATTTTGCAACGTGGAACGTAACATGTAAATTTTAATTTGCAATGTGGAGAGAAACATACAACAAAATTTTCATGAGATCCAATTTTAAGCTAATACAATTCTTAAAATGATGTTGTCCACAACAACGATGGTTCCTCAGCACCTGCAACGCAGTTAGATGGAGGAAATGCAATTGATAATTTTATCTCTCTCCTTATGTCCAGCTTCTGGCTAAGAATTTGTTGGTCACATGTGATAGTCCCAACTCTTTTTTTATTGCATGTGAATACAATTCTATAGCATAAGTCAAGTTGGTTAATTCCAACTTATGGCTGACAATTTGCTGCATCTTTTTTCTTGCATGTGAATAAAATTCTGTAAAATTTTGTAGCATAACTCAGACATTGTTGATTACATTTTAACTAAACTTCATTTCAATCCATTTTGTGATTTTCATGCTCAATCCTTTCTCCTTAATGTTGAAGGTCAGAAAAGGCAGGACAAAGATGGCTTTAATTATCGAACTTCAAATATCTTCATCATTGTGCAGTGAAAACCTTCTAGTAAAGGAGAGTCCATGCTTTGTTCTGGTAAACTGATCTAAGAAGAATATAAATTTCATATTAAGTTAAAAAAATAGGGTCTGAATATTTCAAATACTTATTCTGTAGAAGTAGCTATAAAAAGGAAGCACATAACCCACCAGCTTAGGGTGAAGAATGCATTGTGTGATTCAATGTAGTTGTGTTCATCCTTCAGTGCCACGATGATATCAAGCACCACCAAGTTGGGCCCCAAGGGAATGGCCACTGATCCACGCATTCTATCGCCCATTCACACACACACTTCTTAACCGTGTCGAATGTCATGTTGAACCGGGCTGAAGGCTACCATGATCTTGGGCATTCCAGATGGGCGAAATGGGGAACTCGGTACCTTCCTACTCCAGTCGTACAAGATGTTGAAGATGCTCCACTCGTACAAGATGTTGAAGATAGAGCCGCAATCGGTTATGTCTAACATAGAGTAAAGGAGCTACAGGTACAAGATCTACAACCCACTGGATATTTCAAGATCAACAACTTCAGAATTCTGCATATACCCTGACACGAACTTCAGAATTTTGTATGGGATCATGTCATCCACCTTATGCAAAGTTCAAGGTCCATATTAGTTTTAATTCCTTTGTTCTTATCTTCCCAAATGCTCCAATTTTGTTTTCCAAGCATCCTTTGAATGTTTTTCCTTTGCAAAATAAATGAATTAGTGTGTTTACTGGATGTAATTTGATTTTTCCT
This sequence comes from Larix kaempferi, assembly GCA_027924585.1. Classification (NCBI taxonomy): domain Eukaryota; kingdom Viridiplantae; phylum Streptophyta; class Pinopsida; order Pinales; family Pinaceae; genus Larix; species Larix kaempferi. Next base: position 42,533,205 of record BSBM01000370.1, on the reverse strand, counting down.
GGGATCCATACAGTAGATATCCATTCAACCATGGTTTCAAGAGTACCAATTCATTGTTTCAGCTACTCTTTGGCAAAGAAGAGAGGATGCAGGTATTATTCACACATCACAATCCCAATTGGCCATAGACATCCAGTTCCTCCATAGCGAGCTAATAATTGGCTCAATTTCATAACAAATTTGTTGCACAAAGATGAGATTGACAACCCTATGGATTCTCCTCTTGCCTTGGGTTGCTCTACAAGCCACTTTAAATCACCCATTTGGTCCAATTCCCTGAAATTCATAGCAATTGGGTCTTTATCTTGGCTTCCGGAACAGAAAGCGGATATCTCTGTTTTAATAGGAAGGATCTGAAGCTACGTTGGGGTTTCACCTTTTTCTATTCTCTGCACAAGTTTTTTTACTACAACTTCGGGTGACATCCTAGGGTGTGTAACATCCTAAAGTTTGTAGACTATGTTAGACCATAAGAAAATAATTTTTTTTCAAAGTACATCTGCGTGCCATGAACACAGAAACATGGCTTATGGGTAGCATTCTCTCACAACTACCCATTATCTAAAATTTGTATATTAGGAAGTATAGAGGACTGATGATCAGAGCCTTGAATTGGGTTCTGCGTAGTTTGAATTGGGTTTCCAAAATATGGATAACATCAGTGCTTCTTTCCTTTGCCTTCATGCCATGCCAATACTTCTTGTAGGGCGTTGCCGGAAGATAACCCATAGCTTTGGTCACATGTTCCATTCGAATCAACAGATCCAGAAGATCGAGGAATATGTCCATCAAAGACAGTCACAAAGCCAAAGAGCCAACACCGTTCACAAAATATCAATAGCAAGTGGCTTGAGACACGGGCTTGTTCACCACACAGAGTAGAAGACTGTCCAACTACGACAACTGCAGAGCCAAGAATCCAACACTATTCCAAAAATACATAACGAAAATGCCTTGAAAAACCCAGGTAAAGAGCAAAAAAATATGGCTTTTTCAGCTAGGGTTGATTGGTAGAAGTCGAAAGAGAAGTAATGGCTGTTAAAAACCGGCGTAAAAATAATTTGAAATCGTGAAAACCGGAAGAGTGAGGGAGTGAAGCAGAAACAACCATCCACGTGGCATCATTTCATTCGCTCTATGAGCGAGGAATATAGCCGACGTGGATGGTTATGCTTCTTCGCTGTGAAAGGCCTATGGCGTAATTAGTCGTAGCTAAGTCAATGCATCCACACCTGAGCTAGTTTGAGGGAAAATGTTGAATGCTTAGGTACATTTTATCATCCACAAAAAAAAAATATATCTCTTACACAACAATATTGCACAAACTAAATGTAGTTATAAATGTGAATCCATCTAAGCGGGATATATTTGTGACTGGTTGAAGCACATGAACCTAAGTGTCTAAGATCAATCAAGAACATGAACCTATAATAATGGGAAATCCCTAATTTGACCCTACTTGATGGTCTAAAACCCCTTGAGGACAATCCAACTCATCTCCCATTGAAATTACTATGTTGGAAGCATAAAAGAGGTCCCATGCTCCTTTTCTTACTATAGGGCACGTGAGCCAAGGGAAATGACTTAAAAAAAATATAAAATATTGAAAATTGGAAAGTTATGACAAGTTGTAAAGTAGTTGGTCTTGTTTGCAACTTCCAAAACCATTTGGTAACCATCACAACTATCCTAAACACTCTATAAAAAAGGATGTGATGGTCCAAGTGAGGGAGCACACCCATATTATTGTCATGCTAGAAAAATCCTTCTAACATTTTGAATCCATTCATCCCATTTTCCCTTAGTGACCCCTATCACTGAGCACTCCTTTCATAAGTTGTTAAAAGCATCCATCCTATATGACTTATATCCTATACACTATTGGAAGATCAAGTGTTTGGAAGTGGGGTTGCAAGTGACTCAAGGGAAGAGGGACCCAATCAAAGGCTTCAAAAGGTGCCTTAGCAACCAAAAGCTAACTTGTGTATCATTCATCTTGTTGAATTTTAATAGAAATTTGTTATCTTTCTCTCCCCCATATGCATATGTAAAACTTAATATGTTTGGTCTTTGTTGATTGATTGAAGACTACTAGTCCTTTCAAGAGCATTGATTAACACTAGTTGTGATTACGTGTATGCTGTTTTTTTTATTGAGGTATTTATTGAAGCCATAAGACATGTGAGGAGGGTATTTGGTTCCTTTTGTAGGTTTCTAGACACTGGAGTGGATATGTCTGGAGTTGAAGAATAGGAGCTATGACAGTCAAATTCCTGGAATAGGTTCCTCTCTTCCTCCCATTCTATTCTCCTACTTGCTTGCTTGTTTTCCTAATTGTATGAGTGGTGAAATATCTTTGTTGGTGTCCTAACTTTTTGCTTGAAGATTATTAAGATTATTTTTCTACCTTCTTAGTATGTTGGTGACCAAACCTATTCAATGGGAAGTTTTTTCCCACAATAGTACTAGTGTCTCCAGTAAGAAATTATATCTTTGTAGGGCCTTGGTAGTTTGATTTTATCAATTATTTTTTGGTGTATTCAATCCATTAGGTCCTTTCCATGGTCCACCAACCTTCAATTTCCAAGAATGTGATGAATTTCCAATTTTGTGTGTGTTTTAGGTCTTCCTAGGTGTCCCACGCTCCTTGTAGTGTACACAGGATCATTTATTAGGGGCCCCATGCACTCTGTTTCAGTAACAAGTGCGTGGCCATGCTACTTCTACTCTAGACATAAGCATGGGGGTCAAAAAAAGGCTGTTTACCCTATTTTGGCTTGATTTCTTTAGTGATTTTTTAGTTAGGGTTTATGAGTTTGATTGAGATTTAGCACCATTAAATTTGGAAACTTATGGTGGTTTTTTATTCTTGTATACCGTGGATTTATTGGTATTATAAAATATTTAGGGGCTTGTGTTACCTTGTTTTCCACTTTTTCATTGTTTCTTTACACTTTGGCGCGAAAGAAGAAGAGCATAAGTGTATGTTTTTGCCGAGCTATTTTTATTCTTGTTTAGGTGAAATAGATATCAAGGACTTGATTTATTAGTATACCTAATTGTACCTCTTGATTCTAAGAAAAAACCCTTGGTAGATTGTTCTCAAGTTGACTAGCACAAGATAAGCTAAAGGACAAGTCCTGGTTATTTTTCTTTTCACACACTATAGTGAATCAACGATTGGTTTCTTTTGTGCATTGTAGGTGGTTTTGTCAAATGAAATTTCCATATTAAACATGCATTCTTAGGTTTTCTTCAGTGGGAGACCATAAGTTTGTTCGACCCCAAGTGATATTCATAGGGAGGGGGGATGAATTAGTATCATGCACTTTTTATCCTTACAAATATTTATTTTATCATGTAATCATACATTAACATATATAACATGTATCATAAGCAATAAAGAACACTGCACAAGGAATATGTAAATAAATCTTATATATAAAAATATTTTTATTACAACCACCAATCTCCAATACAAGTGTGAACACCAACTCGCTGATTTTGCTAACACCGATCAGACAAGAGCATCAATCCATTTCAAGCACCAACTTGTTCTTTTACAAGCACCAACCTATGAGGACACTGATCCTCTTATGAGCACCAAATCATATTAGCAAGAACCAACTTGCATGTCCAGGCACCAACATGAGCTGCTAGGAACCAACTTGTAGAAGACAACAATCTTTTGTCCTTGCCCCGTCTAGCCACCCAAATATAAATTTATTATTGTGTACCACAATCAAAAACCACTCAACACTTCCTGAACTTTTTCCTTTGTTCTGTGCAAATTGTTGAACAAACTATACTTCACCTTTCCAACTCTTTCTGCACAATCATTCCTTGTATCCTTCTATTCAGATGCTCCATGTGTTCATCTAAAATGCTCCTCATATTTTAGTGCAACTGCACCTTGTATTTTCACTTTGTCTTGTACCCTCATGCACTTCCTCAAGTCATACTACCATTGATTCCCTTGAGCATTTAATCTTTCCTTGAACCTTCCAATTTCATAATACTACATCTTTTGTGCACCCAAGCTTATCTTGACACACATCAATCTTTCTCTCATTTATACTGAACTTATTCAATTGATATGTCCACAAGTTGGGGTTTCTCTAATTCAGTAACATCCCTTCTTCCTTTCTTCCTGATCAAGCTTACCACCCCTCTTATTCTTTCGTCAGTGCACACATTTGTCTATTCACTAACTTCACAGTAATTCAATCACTTGCCCTTATCTTGCACTGACTTGTTGGGTGTTGCGCACAAGAGTTCCATGGGGTGTTGTGCACAAGAGTTCCATGATTTAGTGGGACTTGTGCACTTGAGTGCCATTACTTGATGGGTCTTGTGAACATATAACCTTATTCTGTATATTTCTTCAAACTAGCTTCTAGACTTCTTCAACGCCATCACCAAGTTCAACAATCTCTTTGGAATTTGTTGAGTCTTGTGCACATATTTTCTATATAATTTTTCAAACTAGAATTAAGACTTCAATGCCATCACCAAGTTCAACAATCTCTTTGACATCAATGACAACACCAAGGTCAACAAATTCCCCCTTTGGCATTGATGTCAACACCAAGTAAAACTGAGCTCCCTCTGAAAGCTAACTCTTCATTGAATTCTTTTGGTGTGCAATCTTGTTTGCATATTTACTTGCTACTCTCTCCCCCTTTGACATCAATGGAAAAGGAATATTCAATTGTCTGTAAACTTGTATGCTCCCCCTGCGTAGTTGCAAGCTCTCCCCCTGAATATTTTTTGGTTGCTTCTGTTGATCCCAACCTTCATGCTGAACTTATCTAACTTCCTATGTCATCACATTGTTTCAGATGCTCCTCCTCAATTTGTATTAATATTGACGCGCTTTACTAGATTCCTGTGTTGTCGCACTGTTCTCCATCTTCTATGATTTGCACTTTTCATTGACATATCCAAGATTTGTAATGAATTGGCATAATTGAAAAATATACCAATTGGTGCAACATATCATATGACACAAGCTTGCGTACTTCATCACATTTAAGAGGATAGAGAGAACGTCATCAAATCATCCATACAGAGCAATCAATTCAGTCTCCCTTTTTGTCCTTTCAGATTTCCCGCAAGCATGTGAAATAAGTCACTTATGATGAATACTTGTCCACAATTTTTTACCAAATTTAGCATATGTGTTTGAATTCCATCGAGATCATCCAACTGTGTCCCTAGCGACCAATTATCCTATAAGCATTTGTTTTGTTTTCCAACCATGCTTCGAACTGTTAATCTATCACCAATCCTTGTACTATCAAGATGTCTTAGCAACAATAAGAAGTTAAATCTTTTGCAAGCATTATTTCTGTGGTTATTCAGGCACAAAGGATAGAATTCATTAAGCTCAACAATGACCTGGAGAAATGGGCATCGAATATCAAAGAGGTTGATGTCAAGGAGTGGTACATGAAAGTGCGGGTAAATTAGAGACATGTAGAGAAGATTTCATTTATGAAGCATTGAGTAGATCAATTAGATACATAGCAGCAGTCTATTATAGATCTTTTGAAATAGGCTCAAATAATTCCAGACGTTTAGAGCTTGGAGGAGTAGATTCACTAGCTTGACATGGAGCCGCGCTTGTCATTAAAGAAACTCAATGAATGAATTTTGCACCAATGCCTCCTTTTAAGATGAACATTTTTGTAATTCGGGAATCAAATTTTGTAGAATGTATATGTGGATATCCCTGTTGAACTGGAACATCTTGATGTATGTACTTAGCTTCTGTGACAGAGGTCCTTTTAGCTGAATTTTGAATATGTGTATCTCTTATTCTTATAACGGAAACTCTTTGAATATAATACAAATTCTGGCTATTAGAGGAATGCAAATGTACTTTGTGAGACTTCCTTGTATACGTAATTTGTGTTATGAAGGTAGTTTAATTTGTCATCCCACTAAATTTTGAAAGATGATACGACCTTTTAAAAGAGTGACTTGAATTTCCATCGATGTTGATATGTAGCTTCTAGATTCATCATTAGATAGTTCTCTTCTTTGTCACAATCCTTTTATGCGCAAATCCTTCTGTGATTTCTTCCATATTGACCCATGAATAATTTCTTTCATTAGTGAAGGAAGAAGTTTCCCCACGTACCTTTGATCCTCTGCTTCCTTTTGTTGCACGAATTATCCCTACCATCCTCTTTATTTCCCTTGCACTAATCATAGTGGAGCTCGTCCTCGGTCTATGGATAGGGTTTGAATTGAGTCTTGAATTATGCCATATGATGTTTCTTCTTATTGTCCTGTCTTTTCCACTTTTTCAATCATTAGTATTTCCCTTGTATTTTCTTTCATTTTTTCATAGTTCCTTTCTGCACGCATATCCTTCTGCGACATATTATCTCTTTTCTCCCTTTGTAAGTCGATACACTCTCCTTCATCTTCTGCGACATGTTTAGAAAATTCATTATCACTGTTCCAGTGATCCTTATGCAAGGCCAGATTGCATTCTTATTGGCATTGTTCTTTGGTCCTTTTCTACCAAATATTTGTATGGTATTTCTTATAGAAGGAACTTATGGTTTCATCCCAGTGCATAGTTGTTGACTTGTTTTTACAATCTCAATCTGTATTCCCATAGTTGTGGCATTGATAACATTCAATGTCCATTTCCAAAAGGATAAAAGGATTGATAGCTTCATTAGACTTCTTTTTTACATTTTTAGCTCTGAAATTCTTGAGAGGACCTCTATTTCTCTCAAACTTATTTTTTCAAGTGCTTTGCAATTTGCAACCTTATGGCCAAAATTATTGCAAACATAGCAATGCCCCAAAAAGATAGTTTGGTACCTGCTAGTGAGAGGTCTTTTAGACCATGCAGCTCCTTTGTTTTGATAGGAAGATTGTTGGTCATTATTTTTGTTATCCTTCTTTTTGATAGAACTCCTAAGTACATATGCAAATCTACTTGGACATGCTTCATGGTTAGGTCTAATTGAAATTGAATCCTTATCACCATTATCTTGTAAATATCCCAATCCAGACCTGTCTGAATTTTATCTTTGATTGTTGATTATTTAATCCAACACCTTAGAGCTTCTGCCAAAATTTTGTTGATAGTCTAAGTGAGTGTTTACCTTTTGTAGTTCCTTCTTTAAGGAAATATTTTCCTTCTCCAATTCGTCACACATTCTTTCTTGCTCTTTCATCTTTCTTGCTAGGTCTTCTTCTATTCTTTTGACCTTTTCTATCTGGTCTTCATACTTTATCAGTTGGTCCTTTAAATACTTATTCTTCTTTCTTGCATTTTTCAAATCTAAAGCATGTATAAGTTCTCCTTCATAGTGTACCTCATCATTTACTTTCCTTTAAATACTTATTCTTCTTTCTTGAGTTTTTCAAATCTAAAGCATGTATAAGTTCTCCTTCATAGTATACCTCATCATTTACTTCATCTTAAGAGTTCTCATTTTCACATTCTTCATCTATTTCCATAAAAAGCACTTCTCTTTCATCATCACAACTGTCATCTTCATCTGCTGAGCTTCTATCCTCTTTGGAGTATAGGATTTTCTTTTGTCTACCAAACCTTTTATAATTTTCAGGTCTACTTCCTTTGGATATCTTCTTCTTTTCTGCATAATCATAATCCTCCTCCTCATCACTATATTTATTCTCTTTGTAAGGACATTTACAAGCAAAATGACATATTTTACCACATTCAAAGTGTTGGAATCAATTTAATACTGAGAGGGGGGCTAAATCGATATAAGCTCAATTATCAACAATTTTTACTTTCTTTAACAGATTAGCCTTCACTTAATCTTAATCTTTAGTTATGCATCCAACATAAGCAAATTATTCATCCATATATGTAGCAAGACAAAGAACACATAACACACATGATTTTAACCCAAATGGGAGAAAACCACAAAATGATTCTTTATAGTGGAAAAAGAATAGATTCAAGGAAGCACCAACTTCCTGTGTTTACCGGCACCAACTGGAAGGAGGCGCCAACCCCCTGGTTTTACAGGCACCGACCTGAAGGAAGCACCAACTCCCTATGTTTCTCTAGCACCAAATGGAAGGAGGCTACAACCCCGTGTCTCCTTGCCCCATCCTGCCGCCCATATATTGAATATGAGATTATGACCTGCTAAACTTCAATTATGCGCACACTTTCGATCTTCTGATATGAGTTATGTTGTGTGCTACCTTCGTATGTGGATGATTCACTGTCACTGTGTTGCATACATCACTTGACTTCTCATTCCTCTCAATTCAACACTTCTCTTGATTCCTTACTTTGTGTGCTTGTTGTCTCTGCAGTCTGTGTTGAGGTATGCTTTATCAATCTGTTGTTGCTCAACTGGATTCACCAGTCAATATTGTTCTTTCAATTGATAGTTTGTTTCTTTGAAACAATGCACTAGTAACAGATGGAACCGCGCACTTCCTGATGTGTCTGTTCTGTTTAAGTGCCATAGTATTTTAGACAATCTGTGACTTGTCATGCATCAAATGATTCATCCTTTTGGTTTAAAACACTTGTCTCAGATCATCCTCATCATGACGCACTTGTTAGATCCTACTTTTGTTCTGTTGTCGCACATCAGATGGTCTTCTCAACTTTGCACACTTCACTTCAGTCTTTTTGCATCAACTAGACATTTGTGCATCACCTGATAAACTTCGATTCTATTTCTGCGCTTATGTCTTACTTACGATATCTGCAACTATCTGCGTGTTTTTTGCAATCCTGTCATTCAATCTTCACGCAGTTGCGCATACTTCATTATTTTTTCCTTTCAGTGCTTACGCAATCATCACATATCTACAACATCATTCTATGCACCATTAGTTCTTCATTTTGTTGTATGTGCACACTTGGCTCCTCGCTAGATCATGATGTTTTGTTCTCAAGCCCTTGATGCCCCAAATATCAAACTATAACTTCCACTTGAATCTCTTATTATCTCACCATCAAGATTACTTCAAATCTCCAACTTGCATCTCTATTTATACATGTCCTGCATGGATTGTATGTCCACAAGTTGGTTGTGGCATCCCATCTTCCATGTTTCACGAAATGTGCTTTTTCCACGTGTCATTTTCTATGTTATTGATTTGTCATCCTTTGTGGGTCTTGCGCATCCATGGTCCATGAATTAGTGGGACTTACATCTTGGTGGTGTACTCTTGCACTTCTTGAAGTACCATCACTTTGAGGTATGTGCACATCCTTACTCTTCAACTTGGTGAGTCTTCAACCTTTGTTGTACCACCCCTTGTGGGTATTGAGCACTTGATGTATAAATGCTTTACGGAATTTGCGCATACACCAAATTCTACTTGGTGGGACTTTGACCCTTGCTTTTTCATCACTTGTGGGACATGTGCACTTGATGTATTGATGCTTCACGGAATCTACACATAAACCAACTTCTGCTTGGTGGGACTTTGACCCTTGTAGCATCATCACTTGTGGGACTTGCACATCTATTGTACCATTGGCTTTGGATTTGCTCATAGACTAACTTCAACCTTTGTACACTTCTTGGAACTTTTTCGCTCTTTATAATTGAAATAATCTTTTGATTGGCTAGACTTGTGCGCTTTCAGGACTATCCAACCATAAGTTGTTTTTGCACTCACGATCTTTGATAAAGAAGTTCTTGCGCATTCCAGAGTCTTCTTTCATTATTCTTGCACACTTGTATCACTGCTTAACCAAATCCATGGCTGCTTGTGCACATGTACCATTGTCCAACCAGTTCTTTGATTGCTACCATGAGAGAGTGTAACTTGATGAACTTGACTTCTGTGCAGGTACCACATGTAGTAGGATACATTGCTTATGTGATTCTTTGAACGAGAACTACATGATGTACCTTCCTTATGTACTTCTTCAAACTCATCATGCACAATGTATCCTTGGACACAAATCTTCAAAGTGAATGCACCTTCTAGATATACTCTTTCAGATTGGCATCCATATCTGCCATTTTCACCATCTTGTGCATATACTTATGGCATTCATGTTCTTCATCATGTTGCATATATACTTATTCAAAGTGGATTCCATATACTTCTTCAAGATGCCATAGGAATGTTGTATCCACTTTGACATAGATTGCTATCATTGACTCAAGCTGAATCAGTTGACATCCTCTTTGACATTAGTTGACATCAATGAAGTTGTGCATGATCTTCTTTGAATTGTATGCTTTATCTATACCTTGTTGTAGTGCTACCCCTGTGTATATGCTCCCCATGAATTCTTTGGGCTTCTGACTTCTGTGCTTTCTATTGTCAATGTCATTTTTGCTTTCTGTCACTATTGCGTAGACCACATAGATGATCTACTTCATCTTTCATGTCTATTGTATCTTCATGTTGTACTTATGCGTAGACCACGTAGATTATCTACTTCACTCTCTTTCACGTCTGTTGTATCTTCATGTTGTTTCTTCAATGATCATCATGTTGGTTCTTCTACTACATTCATTTCTTGTACAACTAGCTTCATGCATGATACTTCAGTCCTGTCAGATTCATCCATCTCTCCTAGCTATTCTGTCAGCTTCATTTCTTCATGACTCAACTTCATGTATTCAACTTTATGCCTGACAGCTTCATGTATTTCTCCCCCTTTGACATCAATGGCAAAGAGGTTCCATTACTTGTGCAATGTATGTTCACATCGATGCCCACTTTTTTAACCTGGTTGGTACTAGACCCGTGAAACAGGTTTAACTCCAGGCGTGAAAGGGAATATGGTTACCGATCAGGAGAAAGACACGCATCCCCCATCATAGACCACATCCTAGCCACCATTTCCAAGCACTATCTCAGTCGATCCCAAACACCATGGTTTCAAAACTGTTTACCTATAGGCCCTTTGATTGAATCAACCTTCATTGTTCATGTTGCTCTTGTTCTTGAAATAATATATTATAACTTGTAATGCTTTGTATAGTAGAGATTGAGTTGAGTTCACTACAAAGTAGTTTGCAGGCTTTTGAAAATTGTTGTGGAAATTACCACTACAAGGAAGCACTATATTGTAAACTAGTTGTTGAGATTGTGAATCTAGATCAAAGGTTATCATTATTATAATTCTATGTAGTATATTGCAGTGCTTGTTTATTGTAGATTTTAAATCCTTTGAAGATGCATTCTCAAAGACAATGTGGAAGAAATAAGTTTAGGGGTAGGGGGTAGACAAAATCACAATGATCTTCATTGTGTTCATTGCGGTGGAGATGGACATGAGGCAAAGACATGCAGAATTCCATGGGAGAATATCACAAAGAAGAAGAATGAAAAAGACACAAAAGGTAAATCTTTTGAATCGGTTAGAGCCTCTAAATATGCTCATTCTATTGTTTCACACTGTAATATTGGTATAAATGAAGTTTTATTCAACACTTCATTTGCATCTTAAAGAGATAGCTGGTTTTTTTACACTAGTGCAACCTACCACATGACATTTAGAAAATAATTTTTTTGAAGAAAAGTATGACAATGTAGATGGTGTAGTATATTCTGCAAATAAGTCTAGCCCCAAAATGAACAGAATTGGCACCATCAGGCTTAAAGTGCTTAGATTCCTTGACTTTCTACTACATAATGTTATCTATCTTCTAGAGTTATAGAGAGACTTACTATCCCTAATGCACATTCAATGGCAAGGCCATTCTGTTTGTGCTAGAAGTTGTCTCCTGAGTGATGGAGAGACAAGCTTAACACATCTTAATGCTCAGTGAAAATGTTGATTAATTTAATTGGATGTTAAAGTAGGTTGTGCAAGGCGTCAAGAGACCTTTACAAACAGAGAAAGCATAGGACCACTAAAAACATCAGATTTCTGTAAATAGCATGGATTATCAGACCGAGGAAAGAAATATATCAATGATGATTCAGGTTCAAGACTGTTGATTAATAACATAAGGAACAAATAGTTCAATCATATGTTAAGATAAAGAACTATGTTCAGAAAAACATTCCAAACATAGATGGATGAACATTCAACCACAGTATTGAGCATTCATAAAGAAAACATCAATATGAAGTAATTCATTACAGTGACAATTTTAACAAAACCACGGAATATTCAAACTCAATGATCGCTAAACCGAGTTCATAAAAGACAAGATCTCATATTCAGATTAATAGGACTCCATAAGAAATTACAGAGCATGGTCTTTAGACTTTCCATAATAAGACTCTTGGCCATTTCTACAATATAATCAGCCTCACGGGCTGGAACCCCAACCTCCTGCGTTTACATTACAAGCTCATAGAATATATAGAAATACAACATAAAAGTAGTTTCTAATCATCCGGAGAAAATTTCTAAAAATAAAAATGATTTGGGATAAGTTGCAAAAGATGTGGAATGTTATGGTCAAATCCACATATTAGCCAACATTGAAGATGAATACGTTGACAGTTGTTGAAGAAGATAATCATGCATCGAAAGAGCTTGGAAATATAGGAATTGATGTTGATTGTTTGCCTTAAAGTGTGGGATGTTTGTTATCATATCTGGAGTTAATTCCAACATCAATCCTCTTCGAATGCTACAACTGATTACAAGACTCTGTCTCTTGATTTTCTTCCATCTTCAATCTCAACTGAACTTAGTTGCTTGTCGGAGATATAAATATGATTTGATAAAAGATTGGGCTTGTGTTTTTAAATATGGAATTGATTACAAAGCTAGGGCCTGCCCCTTGTCAAATTTGAATGCTAACATGATAGCCATAAAATATGAACTAATTACTCAATTGGTGGCGCTCGAAATATAGGATCATTTTTCACTGTAAACAACCCATAGTAATGGCGCTATCTGAAGGATGTGAAAATCACCACTTATTTTAGATATTACTTCTCCTTCAAATCTGGAACAACCCAAATCCTTTTGACCAAAATATTTTCTTTAAAACCTCAAGTTCTTCTTCACTGATGACAAAGAAATTCATCATCAATGTCAAAATCAATATGCACAAAAATAAATTTTCCTTTGAATAATTTTGCAGCTTCATTTACTTCCACGCGAGTGCCATCGTGGACGCTTCTCCATTTAGTCTACCATGACCACTGACGTGCTTGCATGATTGTTGGAGCATCTTGAGTAATTAGTGTTTGAACTTGATCTCGATCCCTTTGTATGCTAATTATGGAATTCAATAGCCAATCTTGAGAGTTTTTACAAAAATTGTGTGACACATCACTTGGACTCTTGCATTGTGATGATTGTCCCACATGCATGAATGAAGTCACAAAGAAATTAACACTTTTTATATTATCTTGTTTCCATGTCATATTAACATGTAGTGCATGGGTTACAAACCCGTAGCTTCCCTTGGGCACTTGGCAAGAATGCTTGTGTCCTTTAGGCTTGGATGTTTGTCTTGTTGAGCTTCACACTTCATTGGTTAATTGGATAAATGGTAAAGTCGAAATAATGGTTTAAGAGAATAAATTCGACTCCATATGGAACAAAAAAAACCCATTATTTTACATAACAACACTTATGTTTTTTTTTTTTTTTAAGAAAACCACATGACATAAGACTAAACCTTTTTAACAAAATAAATATAAAGTATTATTTTAAAACTATACATAAATAGTTTAAATATATATATTTTGTATTTTCTAATATATTTTCAATATTTGGTTTAGTCTTCAAGCAACTTGGTGCTTTTAAAGGAGACCGATGAAGTTTCAATTTGAAAAACAAAGACAGTGCAATACTCTACTAAGACACAGGTTTGACCTCGAGAATATGATAAGCATGGGTATTATAAATATTAACCAGGTGGAGGATTAGGGTGAAGAGATTGACCAAGCTTGACATGGACACTCATAGCTTTTGTGAAAATACTAGTGAACATTCTAGCAGGGAAAATTGGAGTCCTCTTTACGTGTGCGTTATCGGAATGCAAATTTTTTTATGAAGCAGACCTTGGTACCAACACATTCCATCCACATGTTCAATGGGATAATAGAGATAAGGAGGTACTGTGACAACCAGGTCATCATGACCAAATGTGAATATGAAAAGTTGTTGAAGTTGAAAGGAACATCTATAAGAGCTCAGAATTTTTCCTACCTCTCTTAGTGCGAAGAAGGTAAACTCTCTTCAGTCTTTTATGGCATGTTAGATATGGGCACATTAAATATGAATTTTTTTTGTTTGTTGAAGAATAATGGTTTTTATGGTTTCCCCACCATTCCAAAGAAGTTGACACATTGTAATGATTGTATTCTTGGAAAACATAGTAAGCAGCCTCTCCATGATTCCAATTCCATAGCATGTAGATAGCTAGAGTTGATACACTCTGACATGTGTGGCCCCATGCCTATTGTTTATGCAAATGGTAACAAATATATCATGACTTTTATCGATGATTACACCAGGATGTGTTGGATGTATTTGTTGAATGATAAATCTCAAATCTTTGAAACTTTTAAAAAATTTCATGCATTGATTAAAAATGAAGCACAATTGCATATTGATTCCATTTTGTACTGATAATGGAGGATAATACACATCAAATGAATTTGAATCCTATCTTATACAACATGGGATTAGGCATCAAACAACTGTTCCACACAATCCTTAACAGAATGATGTGGTAGAAAGAATGAACATGACTATTTTGAATATGGTTTGTTTCATGATGTTTTTCAAGAATGTAAAGCTGATGTTTTGGAATGACACAATTCTATGTGCAATTTATTTGAGAAACAAAAGTCCCACTCATGCTCTAGCAAACAAGGATCCATACGAAATGTGATATGCATGCATTCCTTCAGTGAGGCATCTCAGGGTATTTGGTTCCACCTGCTATGCCTTGATACCAAATGATCAACGAAACAAGTTAAGTGCACGAAGTTGAAAGTGAATTTTCTTGGGGTGCTCAAATACCACCAAGACATATTGTATTTATGATGGGGTAAACAAAAAGTTTATTATTTCTATAGATGACATTTTTCTTGAAATAAATAAAAATGACAAGTCTATTGAGAGGCAACTTGATCATCTGAAAAAATTTACCCATGTAAAGACCTTTCATGAATTTGATAATGTGATTCCACATCTTGAAGGGGGGATCCCTATCTTTGATCAATCTCTAAAATATCCTTTTGAAACAACATATCCCTCTCATGCACAAGTTCCTGCCACTTCACCAGAACATGAGGTTCAATTGGATGATGTGATTAAGAGGACTGGAAGATTGAATCTTGAAGAGAATGAAGTACCACCAGCTGAGCAACCTATACCTTCATGGAAATTTCTGAAGTGAGTCACAAAGAAACTTGAAAGTGTCCATCCTAATGAAGTAGGAAATACAGGAATGAGAAGTTCGACCAGACAAGATTATTGATAAGATGCAAATAATTCAAATTGTGGTTATGTAGAATATATGGATGTCTCATATGATTATGAATTGAATTTATCTACCAACCTTGAACCAAATTCCTGTGAATAAGTTTTTTCCCATGATGTGTGGAAAGAAGACATGCAAAATGAGTATGATTTTGTCTTTAAGAATATAACATGGAATTTGGTGGACCCTCCATTCGGAACCAAACCAATTTGTTGCAAGTGGGGCTACAATAACAAGTACAAATCATATGGATCACTTTGCAAGAACAAGGCAAGGATCGTGTTGAAAGAATTTTCATATAAGGAAGGCATTGACTATCAAGATACTTTCTCCCCCGCAATAAAATGGGATACCATCTACACTTTATTGTCTTTGGATGCACATAATGGTTGGAAAGTTCATTATATGGGTGTGAAGACTGCTTTCTTAATGAAGACTTGAAAGAGAATGTCTCCATGTCTCATCCCAAAGGATTTGTTGTGAATGGAAAAGAAAAAAAGGTATACAAACTTCACAAGTCATTGTATGGCCTGAAACAAGCACCTCATGTATGGTACAAAAAGTTAACTGGGCATATTCTAAAGCTAAATTTCAAACAGTTTAATCTTGATGATCGAACACTGTTTGTAAAGAAAGTTGTAACATATGTTGCATTTCTCCTGGTCATTGTATGAAATGGATTATATTTTGATGATAGGGTACAATGAAAGGTATATTGCATCCATAAAGAAAGAATTGAAGAAGGGATTTGAGATGACATATTTGGGACACCTTTACTACTACTTGGGAATTGAAGAAAGTTGTAACATATGTTGCATTTCTCCTGGTCATTGTATGAAATGGATTATATTTTGATGATAGGGTACAATGAAAGGTATATTGCATCCATAAAGAAAGAATTGAAGAAGGGATTTGAGATGACATATTTGGGACACCTTTACTACTACTTGGGAATTGAAGTTACCCAAAATATTTAGTACATATTCATCTCCCAAAATAAATACATTGGAGTATTTTTTAATAGGTTTGGAACGACGTAATTTCATCCTCTCTCAACTCCAATGGAACAAAACTTGAAGCTTACATCAAAAGAAAGGAATAACTTTGAGGATGAAACCAAGTACATACATCTTGTATGGAATCTTATCTACCTTGCCACCACCATACTTGACAGTTCATTCAATGTTTGGATCCTTTCTAGGCTCCTGAAAAAACCTTGTGAAGGACATTGGTCTATTGACAAAAGAGTTTGAAAATACTTGAAGGGGACTCAAGATTTTGGACTCAAGCATTCTAAGGTGGATGACTTTTAACTTGAATGCATATTTTGATTTAGACTTTGATGGTAACAAATAGACTAGAGTGTCTACTTCAAGCTACCTCATGAATCTTGAATTATCATTTGTCTCCAGGAGATCACACAAGTATCCAATTATAATAGATTCCACGATAAAGGTAGAATATGTGGTTGTGATAGAAGCAACAAAGGAGATTGAGTGGATTAGGAAAATACTTGAATATTTGTAGGAGAAATAGGTGAATTCTACTCCTTAATTGATTCAAAACACTTATATAATCAAGTTGGCCAAGAATCCTAGATTTGATGACCGAACCAAGCATGTCAACACGAAGTACCATCTGATTAAATATCATGTAGATGCCAAGACAATCCATTTGATACATTGTTTCACCAATGAACAAATTGCAGACATATTCACCAAAGCACTTGGAAGAGAAAATCTTGAAAAGTTTATAAAGATGCTTGGACTCATGGACACCCCTTTCGATTAAGGGGGGGAATGTTGGAAACTTAATCCATAAGGATTGGTTCCATATGAAATATTGTAAATAATTACTTTCCAGTTATTGAAGAATAAGACGAAGAGTCATTGAGAATCCTAAAGGACCTCTTGGAAGATGAATTACAAAGGTCACTTCTGATGTATTAATATGGTATCCACATAAATGAAAATCAATCCTAGGATTTATTCAACTCCAGTCCCTACTCATACCTCCAAAGTGAATACAATGCAATCTACACAATTACAGAAATATGGAGGAAAGAAGAAGAAAAATAAACAAAAAAATCCTTCGACTGAGCAAAAGACTATGCAAACCCCAAAAACTGATGTTGGGGGAAATACAAGGAGATGAAGTTGAAATTACCTTGTACAATTTGTGGTGGTCACCATATGACACATGATTTTCCTCATAATTTGAAAGAATTCAATGAGTTCATTAGTAAAAAAGACTCCATATCATAACTTCTTGTTTTGAAAAATCCTTTCCCTACTGAACAACAACATCAACACATAGTTTCCATAAATCATGCCCCTCCACAAGTGCCGATGGAAGGTCATCTCCCAAATGGGGATGGATATTTGAATGTTTTTCTTAGTGAGTAGATTATTTATTTATACATAATATCTTATAAATATGGAATTCCTGATGGAAATCCTCCTGAAAATGATCTCCCTTCTTCCTCCCAACCTAATATCCCTCTTCAAATGGAGAAACTTTCCCCTAACATAGTGATATGCCCCACAAGGGTGTAATTCGGTGAGAGACACATAACCTTAATGCCCAAGCCACCCATAATTACAATATTGTGGAGAATTTAGCCCTCATCCCTTGTGTGATGTATTCTCTTGAAGTGTTGCAAAGTTGTCCTATGCAATGTAAATCATCATTTCCATACATTGGTGGGATTGATCCCATGGAATTGTGTTTGGACACATTTGATATGGAACATAGTCAACCTAGGCTCTCCCACTATATTTATTTTCAAATATAAGTATTCATATGTGGGAATATCATCTTTCACACAATCACTGATGAAGGAGCCTCTACTTGTGTCATGTCCATTTCCTATTGGTGAGATATTGGATTTCCCGCACTGGTGTAGTCCAATACTACCTTGAAATAATTCGACATACATACTTTCATGCCTCGAGGAATTATCACCACTTTTACCATCAAGTTAGGGGGTAAAACTGTTTCTCTTGGTTTTATGAAATGAAAGTTGTATCCTCATCGGTCTTTCACATCCTTCAATTCCCCCATCAATGGAAGTTCATTAATATATACCAACTTTATTAATATACACCTAATTTGCACCAACACTAACAATAACGTGCCATTTGAGGGTGATTCTATGAATGCTTATGAGAGTGTTTGTGCCATCTGTTGGTAGTACGGTTGTCATTACACCAAAACCCACAGGTGATTGGTAAACTCACCACCGCTAGATTTCAAGGATCCACGAGAGGCGATTAGTCCCTTGTCACGATACACCAGGTAGCGCTGACTACTTGCAATTTCGTGCAACAATATCCCCCTTAGCGCGAGCCAAGTGTGTATTGAACTCATGACCTCTAGCTCTAATACCAATTGTTGGTAGTACGGCTGCCATTACACCAAAACCTGTAGGTGATTGGTAAACTCACCACCACCAGATTTCAAGGATCCACGAGAGGCGATTAGTCCCTTGTCACGATACATCGGGGAGTGCTGACTACTTGTAATTTCGTGCAACACCATCTTGTTCAAAGATTCATCTTTGATGGGTTCTTTCACTTTTCCTATGCCTAGTACTTCCATTAATGTTGTTCCAATTCTTATGATCACTTCTGGCATCAATGGCTCCATCAACTCTTTTGATCCTTGGGTGATACCTCAAGCTTCAGAAGATGAATCCTATGGAGAAAAAATGTCACTCATCACATTTGATATTTCCTATCAGGTGATCCAGTCATCTTCTACTACAATTGATTTAGACCCCTAAAACGTTTTCAATCACAATTAGTATCATTTTCCCTCATGGGCCACTTCTCCACCTATTTCACATGATTTTATAACCACTATCTTACCATCAAACATGAAAATTATGAAAGTTATGACCGTTAATGAGAATCCTTGGGAGGAGATGCATCAACATGCATCTTTTCTCCCTAATGAAGAAATGGTAGAGAAAATTTTACAAATCCTAGTTGTGAATGTGGATGTCGATTACCCCTCTTCCCCTATTATGATTCATGAAATTCTTTTGAAAGGGAACTTGGGAAATATTTCAAAGACCATTCTTATCAACATTTTTGTCAAAACAGGTGTCATGAAAATGGTTAGCGCTTGATATGGTTCTAGGCTGGGATAGAACCTATGCCAAGCCACTGCCAAGCACATCTTGAACCAAACTCTAGACTAGAAGCTAGCCCTTATAGTCGGAGAGGGTTCTCTTAGAGATCAGAATGAAGCTCTTACTGCTCATTTTCAATAAACAATAGCTTGGACATTTAGCACAATGACCAAATTTAAGAGATAAATGATTGGGTGGATAGGCTTAAGAAAGAAAGGAAAAATACTAGCTTTAATCCATTGTTCATAGATTCATTTCTCATATTTCATATATCATAGGAAAGCGAACTAAATACTAGACAAGTTGGATTGTAATCATGAAAGGTATAGGAAAAAGAGAAACAAATATGAAATATATAAGTTTCACAAGATGATCAACCTTATGCATTCAAAGGGTAGATCATTCACTGAACAAAAATGTTTTTTGTAGGTGAAGAGATAGTAGTTGAACAATTTATGAATCATATGAAACTGCACTAAGGATTTATTGCATAGGAATTCTATAATCCACAAGAAACTATTTCAAATAAGATGAAAATGTATGAAACACACAGGAAAAATAACAATATGATAACTCAATCCATAGGAATTCTTTAATAATAAAATACTATAGAAATGTTTCCCATAAGGCTTACAATAGAAAACATAGTCTCTACCTAGGACTAATATAAACCCTCTTTCTTTCTTCAAAGTAACATCTCCCTCTCTTCTGAAGTCTCCAATGTAATTTGAATACTTCAAAAGGATAAGATAGTGGAATTACTCGACATGGGTGACTGATGCTTTGTCACCCGAACAAATTAAGAATTCACTATAATTGCTAAGATTTATTCAAATGATAATTTCCTCCACTTTTGTTCCCATCCTTTGCATGGAGACTTGATAACACCCTTTTGGATGTTGTTGATAAGCTTCCAATATTCATTGACTAATTGAAGTAGTTCAACTTCACAATTGAATCTAGATCTATGGTTATAAAGTTGGTCCTTTTGCAAACAGAGGTATGCTTTGCTCATAATCATATCATAAAGTGAATCTTTTGAGCTGACAGGATTTTAACCACAAACAAAATCAATATAGTATTTTCATTTGGTCTTCATGTGGCATCTTTAGTGATCTTGCAATCATGATCCATCACGACCACCTCAACTTGAAACCCTCGATAGACCAATTTCCTCTTATCAAAACCATCAAGATCAATGGTGTTTCAAATTTTCCTATTGTTCATGTTATTCGGTGAAAAAGGAACATATATATGGATATCATCAATGTTCAACCCCAACAATGCTCTATATCCAATATGAAATGATAATGCACATCCTAGTTTAGAAGTGAAAACAAAAGCCACTGGTGCACTTGCAAGGGAAAGCACTTCTTCTAAAATTGTTGTTAATTTGTGTACACATTTCCATCTAACCTCGGCCCTATGTGATGTTTTTGACAGTTGGGTACCTTGACATTTAGGCGCACCTCTCCCTTGACACTTTCCTTCACACCTAAGTGTGCACCTTAAAACTTGGTCACTGCTCTTTATTTGTATCTGCAAGAATTATCCCATGTGTATAAGGTAAATGAGCTTTGAAATGTTAATATATACAACTGTCTCTGCCCTTATCGACACATTGTGCACCATTATGTTCCTATGGGATCTCCCCTTGGCACTCTTTTGGGTTCTAGTCTTAACACTTAGCTGCTAGCTGTGATGCATCATGGCACGAGATTCGTTTTGAATTGGATCATGACTTGGAGATTGGGATCGATAATCAAAGCCCAATATTTTAATTTTATTTAAAACTCCTTTTCTCAGTACACATAACAATCACACCAAATGCAAAAATGAGATGCATCAGCCATACATCTGCATATGAGAATGCAGTTAGAAGGTATCTAAATTTCATAGAAAAAGGAGTAAAATCCCAAGCCTTCCAGTTACCAACAAAACAAAGAGGAGCAAGAGCCACAACTACTCATCTTTGAACAACTAATTGCTGCTACGAAGCCACCGAAACCTGCATTCATATCCATATCATCGTGTAAACTCAAAGATACTGGCTTTAAATTCAGCATGTTCCTATAGTATGCCACTCTCCATTCCATCACCGTGCATCAATTTTAAATATATTCAAAGAATTATTTATACCTACAACGCTGAGAATGTTCATTCAACCAGCATGGCTACTATTTAGTTCTTGAAAAAGAAATTTGAAAAAAACCATTTTATCTATGATGTTCAAACCATATGTACAAATACCTATAAGATAGCTAGGAAAGATTCCCACGGTGATCTTATTCATCTACATTTGGTTTCTGCTATCAGAAGTTTGAAAACTTCCTGTAGAGGACTAATCCTTATGCTAACATAGGGGGGATAATGCTTTCTTGCAAAGCACTAAGAACCGTAGACCAATGTGCCTTTTTTGCATTTCCATCCCTAGCCGTTGTGACCTATTATGCTCTGAAATCATCCCTGCTCATTCTTCAATTGGAACCAACAATAAGCTGAAAACAAACTGTAAATTGAAAATGAAACCAAATGCTCGATCTTACGAGCTTATTTATGTACACTAATACCTACGCTAATCAGCTGAATCTTTCTTCTCATGTGTAATCACATTTCCAATGTAACTAGGTAAGAATTTGATTGGTTAACATAACTTCATGTATGCAATTGTTTGGGAAGGCACAAAAAGAATATAATATATGCAATAAAGAGTTCATTGGCAGCTTCTATTCACAGTCTCCAACTAGTAGTCTAGTCAAACCTACAATCCATGAGATTTTGAAAAATATAGACTCCATCCAAACTGATACTGGATCTTCAGGAGCATAAAAAATTTCCAAAAGAAACAGGAATCCCTCATAATTAGTTGATCCCCGTTCCATGTTATCAAGATTTTCATTTGATTGATTTTCACTAAGATTTTGCTCGTCCTCAAAAGGAAAGGGAGTGATTTGTTGAATAGAATTTTCATTTTTGTCATCCAAGAGAAAAATTTGAAATTTCAAAATTTTCATAGGCATTTGTATGAGAGTTGTTTGGATGTGGTTCTTCATGTAATTCAGATAAAGCGTCTCCTCCACTATCATAGATATAAGGAGTTTGTCCTTGAATTTATTCATTGATTTTCTCACATAAATATTCACACTTCTATTTATGCAAATCTATATAATTTTCTGATATGGTATGAAAGATCTCATGGTATTTATTTCCTCTCTTGTTCCATCAAAACTTCAGGAAAAATAGGGTTTGCCACAAACTCTATCATCTTTATCCATGTATCTAATAAAATGTCCCAAATTCTTATAACGGAATATATGGATTTAGGAGGTAAGTTGTTAACCCAATCTCTACATTGTCCTTCTAGAGAATCATAGAAAATCCTCATATACACATCTTTATGTTCAACCTAAAGATTATCAGTAAAATATTGTTGGACCGGGTTTTTCAACCAATTTTGGGAGTACCGTACCGGAAGTGGACCGCGTGACAAGTCAGCCAAAGGACCAAAGCACACAATAGGAAGAAGTTAGTTAGAAGTAGTTGGGTGTTTGTGTCCACTTTGCAACAAACTCAACCCATTTTGAAATGTATAAATATGTAAGGGATATTCGAGTTAAGGTGTTGATGTATTTGTAACTTCGGAAGATATTCTTCCATGTATTACACTTGTACCTTATTATATTCATGATGGAGATGTATTATTCCTCCAATCAGAAGTGTTGTCATTTGTATTTGTAAGTGTCGCAAGTGTTGCAAGTGTCGCAACTTATATTTGATGGGTTATTAGACCACCAATGTGGGGTCGGCCCTAGTTGAGTCATGTGGATGGGTTATTAGGCTTCCTTAAAAAATCAGCCCTGTTAAGTTATTGGCAGGTCAAGTTAGTGTATAAATAGAGAGGTTGTGTCTCTCATTCTATTCATTCACTCACTCATCCAACTCACATTAGTTGAGAGAGGAGTGCGCACTAGTGGAGGAGGAGTAGCTATTGGAGACATCTATCTTTTGGGTTTGATCATTGTGATCTTGTATTGTGGCTTATTCTATCTTTGAGGAAGGAAGTTGCAGGGTTTTTCACCTTCTTGGTTTTCCTCGAGGAAACTCTGTGTCTCTTGTGTTTATGATTGTTATGTTGTGCATGTTATTCTCTTAGTAGGATCCTAAGATAATGTTTGATTGAAATTATCGAAAAAATAACATGGTATAAGAGTCGTGCTAAGAAGAAGACACTATGTAGCTGCGGAAGCTAGGGCTTCTTAATATTTGGGTTTATCTCCTCATATCATCAAAGGAAGGAGACTAGGCTGACACTCCTTGGAAGGGCGCATCTTTATGTCGAGACAGAATTCAATTCTGAGCACTTTCAATTTTTGGCCTGTCACTGCTGCAGGAAATTAGGGTTTTGGAGAAAGTTGAAATTTTTGGAATATGTGACCATGGCTGGATGCTCCTCAGAAAAATCAAAGTTTAGAGATCAAGATCAAACTTTTTGTTTGGGAAGAAGGTCGAGCTTCATCAAACCCTAAATCGGGATTTTGATCGGAAAGGTGGAAAATTAGGGTTTCTAAAAAAGTTGAAATTTTTGGAATCTATGACCACAGCTGGATGCTCCTCAGAAAAATCGAAGTTTAGAGAACAAGATCGAACTTTTTGGCTGGGTAGAACCCCGGGCAATATCAAACCCTAGTTCAGGATCTTGTCGAGGAAATCCGGAAGTTTCAAAAGCAATTTTGAGGGGTCAAATTTTGCATATTTCAAAATTGAAGTATACTAGCTTGATCAGCTCAGCAAGGTGCATATTTCCATCCTTTTAGAAGTTTGGAATTCAAAGTTTGAATTTTTAGGGTTTCTTCGACAAACCCTAATCCAGCTCCAAATCCAGTTTTCAGCAAATCAAGTGGTAAGACCTGAATCTTTTATTTCCATTTGAGTTTCTCATTAAGATGTCTCACCACACCAAGCTTGAGGATAAGCTTGAAGGAGCTGACAACTTCTGAGCATGGAAGTATAGGATTGGGTTAATCCTAGAAGAGAATGATTTGGACACCTACATAAAAGAAGAGGTTCCAGTTCTAGAGGGAGATGAGGCTAAGATCTTACACAAGAGGAACTTGGTCAAATCCAAGAGGATCATTGTTGATTCTATAAAAGACCATATCATACCTCATGTGTCTTCCCTAAAGACACCTAAGGAGATGTTTGAATCCTTATCTAATTTGTTTGAAGGAAAGAATATAAATCAGGAGATGACTCTGCGGAATCAATTGAAAGGGGTAAAGTTCCAGACTGGAGAGACCATCCAATCCTACTTTACAAAGGTCTCTCAAATCAAAGAACAACTTGAAGCTGTGGATTAATAAGTGGAGAATGGATAAATTGTCATGACCACATTGAATGACATACCTAGGTCATGGGACTCCTTCATCCAAGGTATTTGTGCTAGGAATAAATTGATCTCTTTCAGTATACTATGGGAGGAATGTTCACAAGAGGAAGCTAGGATTGTGGCCCGAGAAGAAAAGATGGAAAGTGAATACCAAGCCCTCACAACACACACTAAGGGAAGTAAGTTCAAGAGGGAGAAATATTATAGCAAGAAACACCATCACTTCCATCAGAAGAAGAAAGATCTCTCCCATGTTCGATGCTTCACTTGTGATGAGAAAGGACATTATTCCTCAGAATGTCCCAAGAATAAATAAAGCTTCAAGAAGAAGAAGAACAACAACAACAACAACAAGAGATATCATGCTCATGTTGTTGAGGATGATGAACCTCCCAGAAAGAAGGCTAGGGAAGAAAGTTGTAGTGTCCCCTTTCCTACCATACAGCATGATAGAGAGGACGTGGTGCTCAATCCGGGCAATTAGCCCCATAACAATTTAACCAAGCATTCACACAGTATAAAAATTCATATGGGAATGTAAAATCATACGGAAACACAGCGGAAGTAAATAAATAGTGTTGATATCTAAGATAAGTTCAAGAAATCTGTGACAGCCATTAAATAAAGACCCTTGCAGAAATTATGAAAGGATCATATGGAAATGCATAATCATTTGAATACACAGCAAAAGAAAATTTATTAGCAGATCCATGATACATTCAAAATATTCATCAAATGATAATTGCAAACTCAACACAAGAAAAATACTTATCTCAATAAGGTAGTCCCACGCAACTGGCTATGCAACTGCAACGTTCCACCCAACCGTAGGCCATTGTGCTCCTCAATCTCTCAGCACCACTGCCACCCCCGAGCTGGGCATGATCTCTACAAGGAACCAGGGAACAGCAGACTCACACATAGCCAAGCATACACCAAAATGAGCCAAGCCAATCTACAATTGGGTTTATCAGGCTGCTAGGATATGGAAGGGAAGAATTGCTAAGCTAGTGAGCTCCAGCACAGAGTCAGGGATAACCTTGCAAGATCTATCTAGCTTGGCACCCACAATACCTACACACCCAGCACAAGGAAGAATTCTTTTCTCTGCTATACAGTCCCTCAAGCCATACCTTCCCTATCTAGTGCTCTCAAGGTATGCATAGAAGAGTAACCAAAGCCCTCTTGATCTTCTTGAGAGGTTGTCTCCCCCACTAGGTTTATCAAGCCACTTCTGTCCACTACCACTCCAAAACTTCAATTCACAGGTTCAAACCGAAAAACGAGGATGCACCCAACAGCAGAACACAATTATGGGGCAGGATAAAACGTTTTTACAGTGAGATGCATGAGATGGGGGTTTCAGCTAACTCAGAAAAACGTGGGAACCCACAAAAATGAAATGGAAAGTTGGTGAACAACCCAGGAAGCCAAATCCATTTTTTAGAAAAACGTCCCTGGACATTCAGGGGCAAAAACGACCTCCCTACAGTCCCCAAAACGTGGCCCTTCTCTCCCAGGCTACTGCATATGCAAAAACGAACTCCCAGGCATGGAAAAATGCAGGATTGGGATGAAAAACGTGTAGGGGAAGACCCAGCTAGCTCCAACTGCGTGAATGAGAGAAGACTGCCCATTCAGAATGGCTTTGGGCACCATTCCGTGGGTGATTTCTTGCCCAAGGAGACAAAACACGAATTTCCAGGTTGATGGCTTGCCCATGCACGAAATTGGCTGCCATACTTCTTCATTTCCAAGGCATTAACTGCCTTAACCAATTTCTTGGAAGAATTAAATGATTGGGTGCATGAGACAAAATTGGTAGTTGGTGGTTTATGGGTTTCCTCATTGACACATGGATTAATACCATTGGCTCAAGGGTTTGAATAATTTCCCTCCCTTTTCCTTGTAGAGTCATGCCCCATCTCTTTTGTTGCATTGCATAGCCGGTTGTGGGTTTTTCATTAAAAATTCGTAATTACATGATGTCTTATATACATTGTGCCCATTTCGCACAAGAACCATGGGCATCTATTTTTAATTGCCGATACCTGAAACGCTAAATCAACGGTGGGGCCTTGGCCTTGAGCTCCTCACCATGATTAAATTACAATATTTACATCATTTACGATTTAATACAAAGGGGGTCAAAATGGGGACATTACATTCCCCTCCCCTTACATTAGCATTGTCCTCAGTGCTCATCAAAATTGAACAAAAATGGATATGCCACCCTCATGGCATCCTCCAGCTCCCATGTAGCCTCATCGGGACCGTAGTGCTTCCATTGCACCTTTACCTGTCTGATGGCTCGGTTCCGGAGCAATGTTACTTTCTTGTCTAGGATGCACAATGGATCGGTTTGGAATTCTCCCTCGGGTTCCACCTGGATCACATCCCAATTAATCACATGGTTAGGATCATGTACATATTTCTTTAGCAAAGAGACATGAAAAACATTATGAGCTTTAGTGCTAGCAGGAAATGCAAGTCTATATGCAACTGGTCCTATTCTTTCAAGCACTTCAAATGGCCCACAATATCTAGGTGATAGCTTGGCACAACTCCCAAGCTTCAAGGAACTCTTCCTTGATCTCACTCTAAGATACACATGATCCCCAACATTGAATTCCCTATGCACTCTATGCTTATCTGCATAGCTTTTCTGTCTATCCTGGGATGCTTTTAAATTTTGCCGGATCCTTGCAACCTCTTGTTCCATTTCCTTAAGCAATTCTGGCCCAAATACAATTCTGTTCACTGGATTGTCCCAAGTCACTGGTGTCCTACACCTTCTGCCATACAAAGCCTCATAAGGACTCATACCCAATGATGCTTGTTTCCCATTGTTATATGCAAATTCTACCAAGTGTAGATAATCCTCCCACTTGGATGGTTTGTCCATTACATACATGCGGAGCATGTCTTCAAGCACCCGATTTACCCTTTCGGTTTGCCCATCTGTTTGAGGATGGTATGCAGTACTAAAGCTTAGTTGTGTACCCAAATCTGCAAAGAGACGTTTCCAAAAATTGGAAGTGAACTTGGTATCCCTGTCGGAAATTATTACCTTAGGCAGCCCATGTAATCTGAAAATTTCCTTCATGAAAATATTTGCAATGGCATCGGCTTTATGTGTGGACTTAACCAGTATAAAATGTGTTGCCTTTGTTAACTTGTCCACCACAACCATGATGGAATCATGTTGTCTCTTAGTCATTGGCAATCCTGTAATAAAATCCATGGAGATTACTTCCCATTTCCATTCTGGAATTGGCACTGGAAGCAATAAACCTGCTGGATGTTGGTGTTCACTCTTCACCTGTTGGCATTCCATGCACTTAGAAATGTATTCAGCAACATCCTTCTTCATGCCTGGCCAGAAATAATATTTCCTTGCTGTAGCAATTGTTTTCTGATATCCTAGGTGACCAGAGTATGGAGCTTTATGGATTTCATCCATAACCATTCTCCTTAAATCTGCCACATTTGGAACATAGACTCTATTCTTGTAAGTAAGAAGTCCGCCTTCTTCCAAATGATAGCCCTCATACTTCTTTTCAAGGTTTTGCTGCTGTAATTTTCCCTTTATCTGCTCATACACTTCATCCTCAACCATATGGTTAACAATCTGTTGCCTCAAATCTGGTTGGCAAGTACTAAGCGCTGCCACATGCATTTCACGTACCTTCCTGCTGAGTGCATCAGCCACCTTGTTTTCTTTCCCTTTTATGTGCTTGATTTCGAAATCAAATTCACACAAAAATTCCAACCATCTAGCTTGCCTAGCATTTAAAGTTGGCTGATCAAACAAGTATTTCAGACCACAATGGTCTGTTCTTAACTCAAATTTTCTTCCCATCAAGTAATGCCTCCACATCTTTAAAGCATGTATTATGGCTGCAAGTTCTATATCATGAGTAGCGTAGTTCTTATCATGCTCCTTCAACTTTCTTGACTCATAGCATATCACGTGGTTGTCTTGCATAAGAACTCCTCCAAGTCCTTGATTGCATGCATCGGTGCACACAACAAAGTCTTTTTATGGGTCTACAATCTTCAAAATTGGTGCACTTGTAAGAAGATTCTTCAACCGTTGAAAACTTTCCTCACATCTTGGTGACCATTCAAATTTTATCCCCTTCTTTTGCAAAGAAGTGATCGGGTTAGCAACTTTGGAGAATCCTTCGATAAACCTCCTGTAGTAACTAGCAAGGCCCATAAAAGATCTCACATCAGTCACATTCCTTGGAGTTGGCCAATTCATAATGGCTTCAATCTTCTTAGGGTCTACAGATATTCCTTCGTCGGAGATGATGTGACCCAAATAATGAATTCGATCTTTATAAAAGTCACATTTGCTCAACTTGGCATACAACTTATGCTCCCTTAATAATTGCATTGCCACTCTCAAATGTTCTTCGTGCTCTTCTTCATTCTTAGAATAGATAAGAATGTCATCTAGGAATACAATAACAAACTTGTCCAGATACTTGCTAAAAACATTATTCATGAGACACATGAATGTAGCTGGTGCATTTGTGAGACCGAATGGTACCACTACAAACTCATAGTGTCCATACCTCGTTCTAAAGGCGGTCTTATGAATATCTTCTTCTTTGATTCTTACCTGATGGTAACCAAACCTCAATTCAATCTTTGAAAATACCTTTGCTCCTCTCATTTGATCAAAAAGGTCATCAATTCGGGGCAATGGGTATTTGTTCTTCACCGTGACTTTGTTCAACTGCCTGTATTCAATACATAACCTGAGTGTCCCGTCTTTCTTTTTCACAAATAGAACAGGTGCTCCCCACGGGGACACACTTGGCCGAATATATTTCTTTTCCAGCAACTCTTGTAATTGCATCTTCAATTCTAGCAATTCTGGTGTACTCATTCTGTAGGGTGTCTTAGACACTGGTGCCGCTCCTGGCACAAGTTCAATTGTAAAGTCAATGTCTCTCTTTGGAGGGAGTCCTGGAATCTCATCAGGAAAAACATCCCTGAATTCTTACAATACTTGATAGTCCTCCAATTTAAGAGTTTCATTCCCTGCTGCCTCTAAAACGTGAGCTGCATACAGTTGACATCCCTTCCTACAGAACTTCTTCAGCTGCATGGCTGAAACCTGTCTAACAGAAGTCATCTTTGGAATGCCTTTTACAAACCTCGAGTTTCCTTCATCGTCCATGCATTCAAACGTCTTGTTGTAGCAATCAAGTTTGACCCTGTGTGCTTCTAACCAATCCATTCCAATGAGAATATCATAGGAACCCAGTGGCAAAATATTCAGATCTGCATAGGTGAATAGCCCATCCATCTCTAATGAACATTTCTCTACTATTTCACTAACTTTTCTCTTGGTTCCAGTGGCTAGTTGAACTAACCATGATTTACTATGCTTTAATTTCTTGAAATCACACATCTCAACAATTCTAGGAGTGACATAACTGTGAGTAGATCCAGGATCAATCAAAATAGAAACAGATTGCTTAGCAATCTTACCTTCAACTTCAACCACAGTTGATTGATGATCTGCTTGGCGGTCGTCTACTGCTGCATAGATTCTAGGGATTGTCCTCGCCACTTGACCCACAGTTCCAGCTCCTTGGATATTATGAACTTGATTTGCATTCCCATTCCGATGTGGACAGTTCCTAAGCATGTGGTCTCCTCCACAACCCCAACATTGAAGTGGTTCTCTTGGCTCCTTTGGATCTCTTGGCTTGTCTCCCATCATCCTAGTTGGCTTAGTCACAACCTGTGATGGCTGCCTTTGCTGATTCCTGAATTGAGGAGGCTTGAACCCCTTCTTCCTTTGATCAAACTTTTCATTTTTCCTATCTTTCCATGCCTTATAGAATTCTGGTTTGCTTCTGTTTTGATCAAAGCAATACTTGGCCTTTCTTATGGCCTCCTCTAGAGTTCGAGGTTCATCAAACTCAATTCTGTCTTTATATGACTGGGGCAGTCCACTTAGGAAACGCTGAATTTTGACCTTATCATCTCGAATATACTTAACATACCTCAGCAGCTCCAAGAACTTGTTTGCATATTCTTCCATGGTCGATTGTCCCAATCTCAGCTCATGGAACTCTTTGATCTTATCATCATAGTACCTATCAGAGAGGTACTTCTGCTTGAAGTATTTTTTGAACTGCTTCCACACAATCTTCCGTTCATTGATCCTCTTCACTTGCCTGGTGTGTTCCCACCATATAGATGCTCTTCCATTCAAGTTGAAGATGGAAACCCTTGCCTTCATATTTCCCAAGTAATCTTGGACTTGGAAATATTTTCTCATCCCAAGAAGCCAAGCTTCAGCTTCTTGACCAGACTTCACTTCTCCATCAAATGTAGGAGGTTTTGCCTTCTTAAATTCCCCATGTGAATTGTTCTTGTGGTGCTTCTTCCTCTTGCTCCTGTGGGATGAAGAACTTGAACCCTCAATGGATTCTTCAGAGTCAGATGATTCATTAGAAGATATTTCTGGAGTATATGTGATGTCTGTAGAAACTCTTCTTGGGCTACTGGCCCTCTTGCGGGAATTCCTTCTAGAACTACTCCCACCCCTTTCTGGATTTGATATCTGATGCCCAGAGTTTATTTGCCTTTGGATGTCTGTTAAACTCTGCAGCATGGCTGCATTCAGCTGGTTTTATTCTTCTTGAGCTTTAATCATCCTTTCATTATCTTCCCTACAGCTTTGCAACTCCACCCTTAGGCTTCTCATAGTGGCTGCAACATCTGGAGGGGTCTCTTGATTTCTTCTCCCATTAGATTCTGTTTCAGCATTCTCAACCTGTATGTTCTCCCCCATGGCATCTGTCTCAGGCTCATAGGGATCCTTTGCATCATTCATGATGTTCATTTTCTTGGCCCAACCAAGATCCAAAATTTTCCAACTATATTAACTAGAGTGTTACCCTGCTGTAACTGTGGCTCTCTGAAATGTGTTCATCAGCACAATTGTTAGCTGCATTATATTCTCAGAATTCATAACTTACTTCATGCACGTGGAAAAATGCCATACTGACAATTCGTCAAATCACAACAACGAAATATGAGGGGAAAAAGAAAAAGGGGGTCAAGGGGCAGGGCGGGTCGAGGGCAGCGCCCTCGGGTTTTTTTTTTTTTTTTTTTTTTTTTTTTTTACGAATCATGCCGCAATGGGCAGTTCGCAACGTCTTCTGCAATGGGCGGGGCAATTGGCTGAAAGCTTCCGCAATGAGCGGTTCACGGCTTGCCTCCGTTGCGGGGCGCTTCACTATAGGATTCCGCAATTGCGGGCCGGTTGGCTGAAGCCCTCCGCAATTGTGGGGCATTTGGCTGAACCCTTCCGCAATTGCGGGGCGATTCGGCGACGGCTTCCGCAATTGCGGAACAGTTCGCCGAACGCTTCCGCAATTGCAGAGCAGTTCGCCGAACGCTTCCGCAATGGCGGGGCGATTGGCCGAACGCTCGCGCAATTGCGGAGCCATTCGGCGAAGGCTTCCGCAGCTTCGGAGCCGTTCGCGGAATGCTTCCGGGGGTTTCGGGCGGTTCTTGCGAAAAGCTTTTGCGGAACGACTTGAGGAATGCTTCCTCAATTTCAGAACGATTCGCCGAAGTCTTCCGCAATTGAGGAACGATTCGGCGAAGTCTTCCGCAGTTGCGGAATGATTCTCCGAACTCTTCCGCAACTTCAGAACGACTCGCCGAACTCTTCCGCGTTGCGGAACGATTCGCGGAATCCTTCCGAAATTTCGGAAGAGAATTCCTTCTGCAATTTCGGAAGAGATTTCCTTCCGAAAATTCCTTTTCACGCCAACACTTAGAAAATTTTTCACTTAAAAAAATTTTCTCCACTGTTTCGGAGCGGTTCGCGGAATCCTTCCGCAATTGCGGGAAGGTTCGCCAAACTCTTCCGCAATTGCGGGAAGGTTCGCGGAACCTTTCCGCTGTTTCGGGACGACTTCCGCAAACTGACTTAAAACAAAAATTTCCAGAAACAGACTTAAAACAGAATTTTTCAAAAACAGACTTAAGAAAATTTTGAAATTTTCCCCTGTAATTGCTATCAGGTTTGGCCCATAGAGGCCCAATGCTGCAATGCAGCTCTTATACCATAATGTAGTGTCCCCTTTCCTACCATACAGCATGATAGAGATGACGTGGTGCTCAATCCGGGCAATTAGCCCCATAACAATTTAACCAAGCATTCACACAGTATAAAAATTCATATGGGAATGTAAAATCATACGGAAACACAGCGGAAGTAAATAAATAGTGTTGATATCTAAGATAAGTTCAAGAAATCTGTGACAGCCATTAAATAAAGACCCTTGCAGAAATTATGAAAGGATCATATGGAAATGCATAATCATTTGAATACACAGCAAAAGCAAATTTATTAGCAAATCCATGATACATTCAAAATATTCATCAAATGATAATTGCAAACTCAACACAAGAAAAATACTTATCTCAATAAGGTAGTCCCACGCAACTGGCTATGCAACTGCAACGTTCCACCCAACCGTAGGCCATTGTGCTCCTCAATCTCTCAGCACCACTGCCACCCCCGAGCTGGGCATGATCTCTACAAGGAACCAGGGAACAACAGACTCACACATAGCCAAGCATACACCAAAATGAGCCAAGCCAATCTACAATTGGGTTTATCAGGCTGCTAGGATATGGAAGGGAAGAATTGCTAAGCTAGTGAGCTCCAGCACAGAGCCAGGGATAACCTTGCAAGATCTATCTAGCTTGGCACCCACAATACCTACACACCCAACACAAGGAAGTATTCTTTTCTCTGCTATACAGTCCCTCAAGCCATACCTTCCCTATCTAGTGCTCTCAAGGTATGCATAGAAGAGTAACCAAAGCCCTCTTGATCTTCTTGAGAGGTTGTCTCCCCCACTAGGTTTATCAAGCCACTTCTGTCCACTACCACTCCAAAACTTCAATTCACAGGTTCAAACCGAAAAACGAGGATGCACCCAACAACAGAACACAATTATGGGGCAGGATAAAACGTTTTTACAGTGAGATGCATGAGATGGGGGTTTCAGCTAACTCAGAAAAACGTGGGAACCCACAAAAACGAAATGGAAAGTTGGTGAACAACCCAGGAAGCCAAATCCGTTTTTTAGAAAAACGTCCCTGGACATTCAGGGGCAAAAACGACCTCCCTACAGTCCCCAAAACGTGGCCCTTCTCTCCCAGGCTACTGCATATGCAAAAACGAACTCCCAGGCATGGAAAAATGCAGGATTGGGATGAAAAACGTGTAGGGGAAGACCCAGCTAGCTCCAACTGCGTGAATGAGAGAAGACTGCCCATTCAGAATGGCTTTGGGCACCATTCCGTGGGTGATTTCTTTCCCAAGGAGACAAAACACGAATTTTCAGGTTGATGGCTTGCCCATGCATGAAATTGGCTGCCATACTTCTTCATTTCCAAGGCATTAACTGCCTTAACCAATTTCTTGGAAGAATTAAATGATTGAGTGCATGAGACAAAATGGGTAGTTGGTGGTTTATGGGTTTCCTCATTGACACATGGATTAATACCATTGGCTCAAGGGTTTGAATAATTTCCCTCCCTTTTCCTTGTAGAGTCA
This sequence comes from Larix kaempferi, assembly GCA_027924585.1. Classification (NCBI taxonomy): domain Eukaryota; kingdom Viridiplantae; phylum Streptophyta; class Pinopsida; order Pinales; family Pinaceae; genus Larix; species Larix kaempferi. The sequence goes on along the minus strand of BSBM01000370.1, from coordinate 42,498,673 downwards.
TGCCCCATCTCTTTTGTTGCATTACATAGCCAGTTGTGGGTTTTTCATTAAAAATTCGTAATTACATGATGTCTTATATACATTGTGCCCATTTCGCACAAGAACCATGGGCATCTATTTTTAATTGCCGATACCTGAAACGCTAAATCAACGGTGGGGCCTTGGCCTTGAGATCCTCACCATGATTAAATTACAATATTTACATCATTTACGATTTAATACAAAGGGGGTCAAAATGGGGACATTACACTAGGGAAGAAATTGAAGACTCATCAAGTGACGATGAATATGTCTTAATCTCTACTCTCATAGGTACTATTTCCCATGGGTGTGATGATTGGCTTATTGATAGTGGGGCTTCCAAACAAATGAATGTGTTTAAATAATCTTTTATAGATCTATCTAAACACGAGTCACCTCATAAGGTGAAACTTGGGGATGACTACCAATATCCTATAAAAGGAAGTGGTGAATCCTCCTACAAACTAGACTCTGGGAAGTCTTTAAAGATGCAAGATTTTCTATATGTACCTAGACTCAAGAAGAATCTTCTCTCCATATCATCTTTGGATGAAAAAGGGATGAGAGTTGCATTTGTGGATGGCCAAGTACTTATGTGGCCTAAAGGTAAGACCATTGATGATGCAGTAGTGATTGGAGAGCAAGAGGGAGGATTTTACAAATTGAAGGGACAACTTGAACATGCCATGGTACATGAATCCATGGAGCCAAGTGAACTTTGGCATAGAAGGCTTGCTCATGTGCACTATAGGGAACTACCAATTGCAAGCAAATCAGTAGAAGGTCTTCCTGAAATCCAGTCAAAGCATGAAGGTGTTTGCAAAGGATGTGCAAAAGGAAAGAACACAAAGAAGGCATTTCCAAGCAGTGAAAGCAAAGCAAAAGGAATCTTGGAGATTGTCCACTCCAATGTATGCGGACCAATGTCATCCAGTTCTCTGAGTGGGTATGTATACTATGTTTCCTTCATTGATGATTTCTCTAGGAAGACTTGGGTTTATTTCTTGAAGAACAAAGATAAAGTGTTTGATAAGTTCAAGGAATTCAAATCCTTGATAGAAAATCAAACTGATAAGAAGATTAAGATCTTTAGATCTGACAATGGCGGAGAATTTACTTTAGGAGACTTCAAGAAGTTATGCAATGATTCAGGGATTAAGAGGGAGTTGACCACTTCCTACAATCCACAACAAAATGGGGTTGCAGAAAGGAAGAATAGAACAATCATGGAAGCAGCACGGGAAATGCTTCATGACCAAGATCTACCCATGCACTTATGAGCAAAAGCAGCAAGAACAACGGTATATGTACAAAACAGAACACCACACAAGATACTTGACAATAAGACACCAGAAGAAGTTTTCTCTGGTAAGAGACCAAAAGTTAGCCATTTCAGAATATTTGGCTATCCAATATTCACACATGTTCCAAAAGAAAAGAGGACAAAGTTAGATCCTTCAGGAAAGAAGGGTATATTTGTGGGATACAGTGAAAGCTCGAAGGCATACCGAATCTACTTTCCAGGTTTCAAGTTGATTCACATCAGCAAGGATGTGACTTTTGATGAAAACTCAACTTGCATCAAATCAAGGAAGACACCTATTGAAGACTATGAAGAATGAAGGATACCCATAACACAAGACACCACTATCAATGAAGCAATACCAAAAGTGGATTGTGAAATAGAGGATCCACAAGAAACTGTAGATCCACCCTGTGAGAAGAACTCTCACAAGAGGAAACCTGCATGGGCTAGAGAGCTCATTAAAGATGCAGAAAGGTATGGTATTCCAGAGGAAGAACACAGAGAAAGGAAAAGGACAAGATCACACACCAGCTATGTTGCCTTACTCTGTGACATTATGAACAAAGAACCTTCCATCTATGAAGAAGCAGCGGAAAAGAAAGAATAGAAGGATGCCATGGTCTAGGAATACCAGTCGATCATAAATAATGATGTTTGGGATGTGGTCCCAAGACCATATGGGAAGTCTGTTGTGACTTCCAAGTGGATCTATAAGATCAAGCATGGTGTAGATGGTAGCATAGAGAAATACAAGGAAATATTTGTTGCTCGTGGCTTCTCCCAGAAAGAGGGGATAGATTATGAAGAGACTTTTTCTCCTGTAGCCAGATACACTTCCATTAGAACAGTACTTTCCCTGGCTGCAGTGATGAAGTGGAAGATACACCAGATGGATGTCAAGACAGCTTTCTTGAATGGTGTAGTCGAAGAGGAAGTGTATGTGGAGCAGCCACTTGGTTCTGAGACACATGATAGGGAGTCATATGTGTGCAGATTGAAGAAAGCCTTGTATGGCTTGAAGCAAGCTCCTAGGACATGGTAAGGTAGGATAGACAACTTCCTGTCCAGTTTGGGCTTTACCAAGAGTAAAGCGGATTCCAACCTTTACTACACGGTTGAGGAAGGAAATCCAGTGATACTCCTATTGTATGTGGATGACTTGTTTGTGACAGGTGAGGATATGTTGATTGTCGACACAAAGAGGAAGCTTGCTGTTGAGTTCGAGATGAAGGACTTGGGCATGATGCATTACTTTCTAGGTATGGAGGTGTGGCAGAGTGCAGATGGAATCTTCCTTAGACAAGGGAAGTATGCAGTAGAGATCCTGAAGCGGTTCGGGATGATGGACTACAAGGCCATGGCCACACCTAGGGCATCGAACCTGAAGCTATTGAGTGATGCTTCATCAGAGACAGTTGATGTCATGGTGTATCGTCAGATGATTGGGTCCTTGATGTACCTAACGAACACAAGACCAGATATTTGCTTTGCGGTGAACACCTTGAGCCAGTTTCTGACAGATCCTAGACATGTTCACCTGACTGTTGTAAAGCATATTCTGAGGTACCTGAAGGGTACGATTGATTATGGGCTCAAGTATGATGTGAATCAAAATTTTAACCTAGAGGGTTATGTTGATTCAAATTGGGTAGGCAGTGCTATAGATAGGAAGAGCACTTCGGGGTGCTGCTTCAGTATGGGATAAGGTGTGATCTCTTGGTTTAGCAGGAAGCAGTCCTACGTAGCACTGAGTACAGCTGAAGTAGAGTGTCATAGCTTGTTCGGCCAGTTGTTAGGAAGCATGGCTTAGGAAGCTACTGTCTGAGTTATTTGATCTCCCATTGGATGCTACATGTATCTTCTGTGACAACCAAAGTTGTGTGAAGTTGTCTGAGAACTCGGTGTTCCATGACAGGTCGAAGCACATTGAGATCAAATATCACTATATCAGGGATATGGTGCAGAGAGGAGCAGTGAACCTCCTGTATGTTGTGACGGATGAGCAGATTGCAGATGTGTTGACCAAACCACTAGCCAAAGTGAAGTTTGAGTACTTCAGAGAGAGGCTTGGTGTTCTTCAGATAGAAGATACTTCGAGGAAGAAGTGATGGGACACATTTGCAGGACCCATTCCAAGCATGGTGGTAGGAGGATCCTTCCCATGGTTGTGGATGTAAGGTTGTGTGATGAGCATCAGGACGATGATGCAGTTTCTGCTATGATGATGATCAAGATGATCATGTGATGTTGATATGCATTAGGATGATGCTGTGTATATGATCAGGATGATCATGTGATGATGATGTGCATCAGGATGATGTACTATATGATGATGATCAGTATGATCATGAGTATCAGGATGATACTCCATGGACAGATTGTATAGGTAGCATGTAAAAGATCCTAAGAGATCTGATAGTTTGTGCTTGGATGCGCTTTGGAGGTTTTGCTACAGGTAGCATAGAAAATATCCTGGGAGATCCGATAGTCTGTGCTCGGATGCTCTTTCGAGGTTTTTATATAGGTTGTCCATGGACAGGTTGTGCAGGTATCATAGAAAAGATCATGGGAGATTCGATAGTCTGTGCCTGGATGCTATTTCGAGGTTTTGCTACATGTAGCATAGAAAAGATCCTGGGAGATCCTAGGAGATCCCATAGTCTGTGCTCAGATTCTCTTTCAAGGTTTTTCTACTAGAGGCATGTAATCATTCCTAGAGATTCGATAGGTTGAGCTATGTACTCGTAAGAGTCCTGGGATGCTCTTTAGAGTTCTTGCAGGTTGCAAGACACTCTTTTAAGGTTTTGCCTAACCACATAGAAAAGATCCTGGGAGATCCTATAGTTTGTGCTAGGATGCTATTTCGAGGTTTTATGATGATAGTCACATCGAAAAGATCCTGGGAGATCCTATAGTCTATGCTAGGATGCTCTTTCGAGGTTTTGTGACAGTCACATGTAAAAGATCCTTGGAGATCCGATAGTCTGTGCTCGGATGCTCTTTCAAGGTTTTGTTGATGCATGTAATTAGTCCTGAGGATTCCACAGTATGTCCAAAGATGATGAATACCTACAGGAGGCTAGGCCTACAACCAACATGAAAGAGGGATGGCTTTGTAGAACTTCCTATGACGAGAAGAATTATGAGATAGCCCAGTGATCGAGATGTCGATGTATAGCAGCAGTGACGATGATGCTCCATGATCCAGTGACGATGATCCAACTCTAGAATTGAAGACTTGTGCCGATATTTATTGATGACCTGTGTCTAGATAATACCTTCCTAGTTAATAGGGAGTGTTGATGTATTTGTAACTTCGGAAGATATTCTTCCATGTATTACACTTGTACCTTATTATATTCATGATGGAGATGTATTATTCCTCCAATCAGAAGTGTCGTCATTTGTATTTGTAAGTGTTGCAAGTGTCGCAAGTGTTGCAAGTGTCTAAACTTATATTTGATGGGTTATTAGACCACCGGTGTGGGGTCAGCCCTAGTTGAGTCATGTGGATGGGTTATTAGGCTTCCTTAGGAATTCGGCCCTGTTAAGTTATTGTCAGTTCAAGTCAGTGTATAAATAGAGATTTTTTGTCTCTCATTCTATTCATTCACTCACTCATCCAACTCGCATTAGTTGAGAGAGGAGTGCGCACTAGTGGAGGAGGAGTAGTTGCTGGAGACATCTATCTTTTGGGTTTGATCATTGTAATCTTGTATTGTGGCTTATTCTATCTCTGAGGAATTTGCAAGGTTTTTCACCTTCTTGGTTTTCCTTGAGGAAACTCTGTGTCTCTTGTGTTTATGATTGTTATGATGTGCATGTTATTCTATTAGTAGGATCCTAAGATAATGTTTGATTGAAATTATCGAAAAAATAACATAAGGGTGGTTGCTTTTAATTACAATTTTAGAGAGAGAATAGTTTCTTTTTGGTTGTTGGTTGAGTTGATATTTCCCTGATGCTATGTAATGTTGGGGTATTTTGGATTTGTGATAGAGATCTCATGCGCATTGCACAGGTTTTATAAGACTCTTTCAGAAGATACTAATGTGAAGTGAGCCTATTTTGGATCATGTCTCTCTTGTGTTGGATGTAACGGATGCTATATTTATTGAACACATGGATGTTATGTTTCTATTGTTTATTTGAATGTATTATCTATTATTTTGAATATGTTATTTGTTTCTATGCATAATATGAATGAATGGTAAGATGACTGGAATGAATAACTTATCCCCCTTCAACGTGATGTAATCTTGTTTCCTGCAATCCCCATAGATTCCTTAGGTGAGACTTCATCTGCTTACAACTCATGCCAAAAGGGACAGTATCTAGGGTTTTGTTGGTGATTTTATATCGTATCCCGGGTCTACCCACTGCGTGCCAAGAAATGGTTCCATTTCTAGGATCAGGATCTATGATTGAAGGGAAGGTTGAAGTCAACTAATGGTTCCGTGAAGGATGACTAAAGAAGAGATAGAAGTGTGGTTGAAAGGGAAGGATTACAAATTTTCCAAATATCATAACAAGAACCCTTGGATCAACAAGGAATGATGGTTATAAAAGTACATATACATTGATCTACATGAGATATTCTTCTATGAGTTCCCCATAATTTTGGATGAGTGGTTGTTAAGGCTAGCTGGGAAGAACCCAACATTCCACATTGTGAGACCAAGGAACTAGACCCCTAAACTGATCTAGCAAGCCAATATTGGAAGTAACCCGATCTCGCACGTAGTAGATTTCTGGTTGGATAGTGTATTGAAGGGTTGTGTTACAGAGTTTGCTATAGATTACACTCAATCATGTAGCCCTGCTGAGAGGGATTTCTTTAAGAGACTGTGTGAAAGGTACCTTAAGTCATTGTATATTTGGTTCAGGATGTTGTTGTGTAACAAAGGGACTATGGTATTGGAATCAGATCACCCTAACAGCTAAGAAGCTGTGTGTGCATAGGGGAACTAGGGGATAACCAGAGGAAGGTCTGAGTAAAAGAAGGAAAGAATGAATAAAGAACGTATGAGATGAGAATGCTGAGAGAATAAGAACATGCAAAAATAGAAGAGACTGGATTATTGCATGGTGGGAAAATATTTTGGAAAGATAGTAGGAAGAGGATTATGATTGAGATAGAGGAGTAGTGTAGTGTGTTTGAAGAAAGAAAAATCTTCGCAAGATTCTAGATCAAAGGATTATTGCACCCAAAAAGGGAAAAATACCGTTATCTTAGTCCGACGAAAATTTTTTGTCCTACTCAGGTCAATATCTACATCAAACCCACAACCCCGTGTGTGTCCCCAAAGTCTGAGGTAAGAACTCAAATTTTTTCACTTATAGTTAGTAATAGTAGTAATGGTATCCAAAGTAGTGGAAGTAGTGCGACAAATCCTATTCAACCAATAGTACCAACTCAGAAAACCACATAGAACACAATGGTGTGGGTAAGCCCCACCTTGCGGATGCATGTCTTCCATGGAGTGAGGCCAAACGATCTCGGCCAACATTTGTTTGTTTGTGAGGAAATATGGAAAGTAAAGCAAGTCTAGGATGAGGCTATAATGATTGCGCAGCTGGTAACAACATTAAGAGATCGTGCATTGACCTGGTATATGAAGTATCAAACCACTGAAAAATCCATCAAGTTGGATAACATCAAGAAATCCTTACTCAAAGAGTTCAAGAAACCAAAATCTTAGTCAACTTGAGAAAACCCTTTTGGATGTTGTTGATAAGATCCCAATACTCATTGTCTAATTGAAGTAGTTCAACTTCATAATCTAATCTGGATCTGTGGTTAGAAAGTTGGTCCTTTTGCAAACAAAGGCATGCTTTGCTTATAATCAAATCATATAGACTTATTTGAAATCTTTTGAGATGGCGGGATTTGAACCACAAATAAATTCAATATAAGATTCTCATTTGGTCTTCTTATGGCATCTTTAGCGATCTTTCCATCATGATCCATCACCACCGCCTCAACTTGAAACCCTGGATAAAGCAATTTCCTCTTATGAAAACCATCAAGATCAACAGTGTTTCAAATTTTCCTATTGTTCATGGTCTTCGGTGAAAAATGAACATATATTTGGATATCATCAGTGATAAATACCAGCAATGCTCTGTATCTAAGATGAAATGATCATGCACATTCTAGTTTAGAAGCAATAGCAAAATTCATTGGTGCATCTGCAAGGGTAAGCACCGCTTCTAAAGGTGGCATTGATTTGTGTACACACATTTCCATATGACATTGACATTGTGTGATGTTTTTGATAGTCGGGTGCCTTGAAATTTAGGCACACCTCTCCCTTGAAACTTGGCTTCACACCTAAGTGTGCACATTAACACTTGGTCAGTCCTCTTTATTTGCATCTGTAAGAGTTACCCCACATGTATAAGGTAAATGAGCTTTAAAATGTTAATATGTACAATTTTCTTTTCCCTTATCGGTGCGTTGTGCACCATTGTGTTCCTGTGGGATATCCCCTTGGCGCTCTTGTGGGTTCTTATATCTTAGTACACATAGCAATCACAATAAATGTAAAAATGAGATGCATTAGCCATACATTTGCAAATGGAATGTGGTTAGCAAGTATCTGAATTTCATAGAAAAAAGGAGTAAAGGTACAATGCTTATGGTTATCAACATAAAAAAGAGGAGCAAAAGCTAAAGCAACTTGTCTTTGAACAACTAATTGCTGCTACGAAGCCACTGAAACCTGCATTCATATCCATACCATTGTATACATTGGAAGATCTTTGATTTAAATTCAACACATTCCTATAGTATGCCACTATCCATTCTATCACCATGCATCAATTTTGAATATATTCAAAGAATTCGTTATACCTGCAGCACACTGAAAATGTTCATTCAATTGGCTTGGCTACTATTTAGTGCCCAAAAAATAAATTTTAAAAAAAGCATTTTATCTATTATGCTCAAACCATATGTCTGAATACAATTAACTGAGGGATAGGAAGGAAAGCTTCTCGTAGTAATATTATTCATATGCATTTGGTTTCTTCTATCAAAAGTTTGAAAACTTCTTGTAGAAGGCTGATCCTTGTGCTAACAGAGATCATCCAAACTGGTGTAGAGGGCTCTTCTCAAGAGGTAGCAACTTTTATCGCCCTATTTCAAGAATTATGTGACATATTTGATTGGTCTTATTAAATGCTTGGCATTGATCCTCAAATTGTTGAACATGAGATTAAGATGTAGCCCAGAGCTAAGCCTATTAGGAAAAAAATTTGACATGTTCACCCTCACAAAGCTACAAAAATCAAGGTGAAAGTAAAAAAATTGCTTGAAGTTGGTTTTATATACCTGATTCCTTTGACTAAATGGGTATCCAATCTTGTTCTAGTCAACAAGAAGAAAGGAACAATTCATGTCTATGTTTATCATAAATATTTGAATGTGTCATATCCCAAGGATAATTACCCTACCCCCCTTCATTGATAAGATTATCGATGATTTCATCAATTGTGAAATATTTTCTTTCATCAATGGTTTCTTTCGCTATAATCAAATTGAAATTATGTTAGGATATTTAGACACTTAGGAGTTAGTTAAGATCAACTTGTGTAATATATCCATTAGGGATAATGTGTTTCTTTAGTATGCATTAGTATGCATTTGTAAATACTTAATCCAACGGTCACGATATGTTCCCGACATAGAGTGATCCGATGGCTCAACTTCTCTTAGATCAAACCTAACCTTGATCCATGGATTAACACCCGATTGGTCCATGATCTCTATTTAAAGAGCATGGAGGGTCATTGTTTAGTTGATCAATTATGAGAAGCTCATTTTGTATCTTTCTTTCTTTGCATAATAAATTGTTCCGTAGAAGCTATTTGGTCGGGGCCGTGGAGTGTTTCCCTCAAGAGAGTTTAAACCATGTCAAAACATCGGTGTGTTGATCTGTGAGCTGTTTGTGTGAAGTGGTTTCTCTTGGTGTTCGGTCCTTTGGTAGTACCCTGTGTATCCGAACATGGTATCAGAGCTTTTATGAAGTGTCACTTCCGGTTATGATCTAGATCTTGAACTGTTGTTGCCGAAACTCGAAAGGGTTTATAGTTCTGGTATTTATGTGCATTTCTAGACTATGGGAGGTGTTCCATTACGTCTGGAGCGTCGTTTCCATTGGGAAATAGTTTTCGTTTGATCGAAAATGGTTCCCGGTTGCTCCAGAAATGCATATATCATCAGATTTGAAGGTATAATGTTATAGTGACGCGTTTTTTATTTTGTGTTTTCAAAAGAAACACATCTCATATTTTATCATTTTTTTTTTACTGTTAGATTTTTTTTTGTTCGGATTGTTGTTTTCCCATCTGCGTATGCGCTTTTCCATGCACCTTGAGCGATCTCGGCAAATCAGAAACAGTAAGGGAAAGGGTTTTTCTCGGCTGCGTATGCTCTTTGCCGTGCACCTTGCACGATCTCAGCAAATCAGAAACAAAGAGAAAACGTAGACTTTCCGAACAAGCTAACGAGATCTAAATCCACAAGTGTGGAAAAGTTTTTTTGTTTCGATTTGTGGTGTGTTTTGCAGGAAAAAGGGCAAGCACGCAAACCGAGCAAGAAGAGTAAAAAAAAAAAAAAACCCTTCCTCATTCTCATATTTTATATACCTTTTAATCTAGCTCACTTGGTTCAAAGTTGTTTTATTCCTTAACAGGTCTTGAATTCAAGTCTTAGGAAGTTACTTTTAAAAAAAAAAGTGCATGCAATTTTTATTTTTCAAGTTACTTTATTGTAAAAGTGCATCTCACTTAAATAATAAAAAAATAAAAATACAAGTGAGTCACTTAAGTTTTTTTTATTGTTGCACTATTTAAAAGTAATATCATTGTAAAAGTGAAATCACTTATTTTACAAAAGTGGTTAACTTAAAGCAAATTTCTTGTAAAGTGATTGTCAAAAGGTTCATCTTGGGAAGAGGGGGGTTCTTTTTTTTTTGCTGGACATTCTCTAGCTGCCACGTCACTATTGGGGACATCTTCAACAATTTCTTTGTTCAAGCATAACTTCATCATACAGAGTCAGTTTTCAGTGCCGTTTTTTTTTAAACCGCCTATTTTTTTGAGCTCTTCACATTCAGACTATTGGTTTCTACTTTTACAGCCATTAATTTACAAATATGGCCACGCCTTGTGATATTCTACTTAACAGTTCCAACTATTTCTCATGAAAATATCGTATGGAGGATGTTCTACGAAGTAGGGGACTTTTTAGAATTACCTTAGGGAAAGAAAAAGAACCCACTGATGATGATAAGAAAATAAAATGAGAAAATATATGTGATGAAGTTCGTGGATTGATTGGGATGCCAATCTCTACTGATTTGCGATTCCACATATCTGGAATTGATGAACCTAATGCTGCTTGGGACAAGTTGGAATCTGTGTTTGGTAAACACAATGAAATTCGAGGTCACCAACTCGAAAATGAGTTGATTTCTTTAAATCCAAGTGACTTTTCATGCATTCAAGATTATTTATCTAAGTACAAAACTCTTAAACTCTTATGTGCAGAATGTAAGATTGAGAGGGAAGACAAACAATGCATTTATTATATTCTTTCCAAACTTGGACTTACATATTCTGTTTTTGTATCTACATTTTACTCCATGAAAGCATCCTTGAATGCAACTAGCTATCAAGAGCCTAGTCTTGAATCCTTTTGTGAATCCTTAATTAGAGAACAAGATAAACTCATTCATCTTGGAATAATCAACAATGCAGATACATCTAGGAAAGCCTTATTGTCCCAACAGAAAGAAAAGTCCAAGCCTTCCAAGAAACAAAATTTTCGCAATAATAAGTCAAACAAGGGTCCAAAACCCTCTCAGTTAGCTCCTTCTTTAAAAAATGACAAAGGATCCAAGCCAAAAGGCAAGAAGACTGAGCATCATTGCAACTATTGCGGGAAAGATAATCATGATGAATCTAAGTGTTTCAAGAAGATGGTAGACTTGGAAGCAGCAATGAAGAAGCACCACATCAGCCTAGATTTTCCTTCAGAATCTGCCTCTCATGGACATGCACTTTGTGCTTCTGGTTATTCTTATAATGCATATTCTTCTTCTACTTCAAATGAATGGCTCATTGATTCTGGAGCATCTTATCATATGGCTAAGGATCAAACCATCTTTTCTACTATGCATGAATGTAATACCAAACAAATATTTGTTGGTGATGATAGATCTCTAAATGTTGTAGGAGCTGGAACAGTTCCAGTAGATAATGGTCATTTTAGTGATGTACTATGTGTTCCAAGAATTTCCTGCAATTTGTTATCAGTCTATCAGATCACTCATTCTGGTGAAGGTAAAACTGTGACCTTTACACCTCACCAAGTTGTACTCAAGGATTTTCAAGATCCTCAACAGGTCCTAGCTACCGGAATTGTTGATGATATTACCAGGTTGTACAAGTTAACAACTTTGATTCATCACCTTTCCCTTCAGTTTTTGTTGCTCATAGTGATAACTTGAGCAAACTTTGGCATGAGCGATTTGGTCACTTAAATTATCGCTCATTGCAACAACTATGTAAAGAAAATATGGTGACAGGTCTTCCGATGGTATCTTGCAGGGATGGTGTTTGCTCCGGTTGTGTACTCGGAAAACATCATCGGGACAGTTTTGACAAATGTACCTCTTGGCACGCCTCGGTTCCCTTGGAGCTTGTGCATAGTGACTTGTGTGGTTCTCTTCCATCTGCTTCCTTTTCTGGTTTCAAATATTTCTTAAATTTAATTGATGATTACACCAGACGCACTTGGGTTTATTTCCTAAAACTTAAGAGTGAAGTATTTAACATGTTCTTGGCCTACAAGGCCCTTGTGGAAAAACAATCTGGTCATCAAATTATTAAGTTAATATTTGACAATGGAGGAGAATATGTTAACAATAAGTTCACTACTTTCTACACTGAACAAGGCATCCAACAACAGCACACTGTTCCATATACACCACAACAAAATGGTGTAGCTGAGCGGAAGAACCGCACTTTAAAAGAAATGGCTAATTGTATGATCCAATCTAAGGGACTAAGTCTTCAATTTTGGGTTGAAGCCATTAATTGTGCAAATTACATAGTTAATCGCACCCCCACTAAAGCATTACAAGGTATAACACCGGAAGAAGCATGGAGTAAAACTAAACCTGATGTAAGTCACTTCCGTGTGTTTGGTAGTGAAGCATGGGCTCACATTCCGGATGAAAAATGGAAAGCATTGCAGCCTAAAAGTGAAAAGTGCATATTTGTTGGATATTCTGAAGATGTAAAAGGTTATAGACTTATTCAACCACAGTCTCATGATATAATCATTAGAAGAGATGTTAAATTTGATGAAAATCTCTTGGCCTGCGAGCCTAACTCGGCGATTGTGCCATCTTTGGCCTGCGAGCCTGATTCGGTGTTTGTGCCTTCTTCTTCTTCTCCCAACTTCCTTGACAGGTTTCCAACTCCATTTTCTGATAATGACAGTGAGAATGAAAATCCACCTCCGTCTGCTCATGTTCCTCCAGTTGCACCAGCACAAGTGCTTCCTCGATGAGTCCGTTCAACATGTGAAGCAGCTGGTGATCTTGCCGGTGATCCTAGAGATCAACGTCGAAAACGTTCTCAGTTTCAGTGAGCCTCTTCTCTTTTGGGTCAAGTTTCCGAGAATCATGATCCAAAAACTTTTGCAGAAGCTCCAGGAAATCCAGATTGGGATGCATCCATGGATGAAGAATATCATTCCTTAATGGCGAATGATACTTGGGATCTTGTACCTCTTCCAAAAGGAAGAAAACTTGTCAAATGTAAATGGGTCTACAGAACTAAGTATGCATCAGATGGAAGTGTTGAAAGACTTATGGCAAGGTTAGTTGCCAAAGGTTTTTCCCAAGTTGAAGGGATTGACTATAATGAAACCTTTGCTCCCATCGCAAAAATGAACTCCATCCTCCTTGTTCTTTCCCTTGCAACCTTACACAACTGGGAAGTCCATCAAATGGATGTCAAGTCTGTCTTCTTACATGGTGATTTACAGGAGGAAATTTACATGGAACAACCTCCTGGCTATGTTCAGAATAACTCTAGCCTTGTCTGCCGCCTTAAGAAATCCTTATATGGCCTTAAGCAAGCTCCTAGAGCTTGGTATGCCAAAATGGATAACTTTCTCCTTGACACTGGTTTTTCTAGATGCCATTCTGACCCCAATGTCTATACCAAGAAAGTAGGAAACCATCTCATCATACCTGTTCTATATGTTGATGACCTTATTCTTACTGGTAGTGAACCTAAGCTTATAACCCATGTGAAATCCAATCTTAAACAAAATTTTAAAATGTCAGACTTAGGATGTTTGCATTATTTTCTTGGTCTCCAAGTCCTGCAAACCAAAGAAGAAATCTTTCTTTCTCAGTCTAAGTATGCTTGTGACCTTCTTCGTCGCTTTCACATGGAAGATTGTACACCAGCCCCTTCTCCCTTCCAGTCTGGAGTCAAACTTTCTGCCACTTGTACTTCACCTGAAGTCGATGCCACCTTGTATCGTCAGCTTGTTGGTAGTCTCTTATACTTGACTCATTCCCGTCCTGACCTTTCCTTTGTCGTTGGTCGTGTTGCCCGTTATATGCAGACACCTCATGAAAGTCACTGGAAAGCAGCTAAAAGAATACTTCGATATATTCAAGGTACAGTTTAGTTTGGGATTTATTACAGTACAGGGGGGAAACCTTTGTTAGTTGGTTTCACTGATTCAGATTGGGCCGGCGATCCTGATGATCGAAATTATACTGCAGGTTATGTTTTCAGTCTGGGATCTGGACTTATTACTTGGGCTTGTAAGAAACAACAAGCTCTTTCTCTTTCTTCAGAAGAGGCAGAATATCGAGCAGCAGTTAATGCCAGTCAGGAAGCTTTATGGCTTCGACAGATCCTTCCAGAGTTTGGATTCGAGCAGCAGCAGCCTACTCCACTTTGGTGCGACAATCAAAGTGCCATCAAGCTTGCCAAAGATCCAGTTCTACATCAACGCAGCAAACACATTGAGCTACATATGCACTTCATCAGAAATCTTGTTCATGATCGTGTTCTTGAAGTGCTCTTTTGCCCTATAGATGATCAAGTTGTAGACATTTTCACCAAGTCTCTTACAGAAGTGAAGTTTTCTAAACTTCGATCTATGTTAGGAGTTCAGGAACTTGTCATTAAGGGGGGATAGGCTCTAATGCCTCCTTCCTTTTCCTAATAATGTCACTTTTGTAAATCCTTCAATCCTATCCCAAGTTGTTCTTAAGGGGGGATGTTAAGATATTTAGACACTTAGGAGTTAGTTAAGATCAACTTGTGTAATATATCCGTTAGGGATAGTGTGTTTTTTAGTATGCATTAGTATGCATTTGTAAATACTTAATCCGACGGTCACGATATGTTCCCGACATAAAGTGATCTGATAGCTCAACTTCTCTTAGATCAAACCTAACCTTGATCCATGGATTAACACCCGATTGGTCCATGATCTCTATTTAAAGAGCATGGAGGGTCATTGTTTAGTTGATCGATTATGAGAATCTCATTTTGTAACTTTCTTTCTTTGCATAATAAATTGTCCCGTAAAAGCTATTTGGCCGAGGCCGTGGAGTGTTTCCCTCAAGAGGGTTTAAACCACGTCAAAACACCAGTGTGTTGATCTGTGATCTGTTTGTGTGAAGTGGTTGATCTTGGTGTTCGGTCCTTTGGTAGTACCCTATGTACCCGAACAAATTAAACTAGTTGATCAACAAAAAATGACCTTATCGTAAGTTTCCTTTTGGTATTTAAAATGCGAGGGATAATTTCCAATGGGCCATGTCCTATTCTTTTCATGAAATCAACATATTTTCGAGGCATATATTGATGATCTTCCTTCTCATTCCAAGTGACAAGTCAATCATTCTTCCGATTTATGTGATATATTTATCCGTTTCTAGTACTATAATATATGCTTGAACCCACCAAGGTATTTTTTAAGGATTATAATAGTATACTTAAGTATAGTAATCTAGGTAATTATTTTGGTTTGTAAAAACATATATATAAATTGGTAGGCGAATATTAAATATGAAACATATAATTTACTACTGAAACTTGTGAATTTTGGTGAATATTATGATTAAAAAAACACATTTTATGTAAATATAGGCGATATTAGAGACTAAAAATGACAAAATAGCGAATTTATTTTTCGAAAAAAAACCTCAAAAATAGCCAAATGGTGAAATTTTGCCCCTAAAAATTTCCCTAGAACCCACATAAGTCCATATTTTGTGTGGAATCCGGTAGGCTACTAGGATTTATCATTTCAAAATATGGTATTCACATTGATCCCTTAAAGGTTAAGACGATTCTTCATTTACCTCCTCCTTTCAACATGACCCAACTCCAAAGTTTGCAAGGGAAGGTCAACTTTTGCAGTTCTTTATCACTAAGCATGTGGAAATCACCAATGGCTTCCTACATTTTCTTAAGGGGTTCCATTTGTGTGGTATGATAAATCCTAATGATATTTGAAATCTTTGTAAAAGGTTTTGACCTCCACCCCACTTTTGATCCCCCCTCATTACACCCATAATTTCATACTATATCACACAGCTTTTGAATCCACCATTGTTATGGTGTTGGTCCAAGAAGATGATTTGTGCCAAGAACATGTGGTTTATATTCTTAGCAAAGGACTTGTTAGTGTATACCTTTGATACTCACATGTGGAGAAACTTGCCTTGGTGGTGGTTCATGCCATCCAATGATTCTGACATTACATACTCTTACACAAAACCATTTTTATTGTAGACTCTAACCCCATGTGACATATTCTTTCACAAAAAATCATTAGGGGGGAATATTCAAAGTGCATTGTTATTCTACAAGAATTTGATTCAGAGTTTGTCATGGCCAAGTCCAAGAAATATTTGATTTTTGAAGAGTTGATATTTAATCTTCCTCGAGTTGATGAGAAATCTATAACACACAATTCATTGCTCGACACACTAGTAGAAAAATTGGCAGTAAATTACCAAGCAACCAAAAAATTTGGTCACCAAGTGAAATAAATAACTAAACCACCAAAAAAGTTGGTCACCTTAGTGTTTTTAAGTGAAATATGACCAAATTTGAGCAATTTTAAGTGATCACAACTAAAAATGACTAAAATAAATGACTAATTTAGTCATGGGATAAAAATATGACTAATTAAGTTATGAGATAAAAAAAGATATGACTAGGAAGTCTAAGTTAATAATTATATAAGATGTCCATTGTTAAAATTTACGAAATCGTAATAATTGTTTTTACAATTTCCTAAATTTTAATGCTACACATGGATTCAAAGACCCCCCTTAAAGGGGTTCAAACAATGGATAATTGTCATTTTGACAATAAAATTTTACAATTTTATAAATTTTAACATTGTCAATGGATTTAGAAGCTCCTCTATCTGCAACATTAAAATTTACGAAATTGTAAAAAAACATTTTTAAAATCGCAATTTATATCCATTGTTAGATTTCATCAAATAATTTAACAGAAATGGAAGAATGTTTCATGATATTTAGACTCCTCCATCTACTTGACTATAGAGCACCTCGGTACTCGTCATAGAATAACTAGACTAGTCAAAACGTGAAACCTCGATTTAATAATGTTTAATTATTATATATATATATATATATTATAATTAATTTGTAATATTAATATAGTATGGTTATATATATTAGTATAATCAATATATATGATATGTTATATATAGGTTAATATTAACATATAGTTACTGTATATTTATATAGTTGATACATAGTAAATATATAATATGCTAATATATATGTCATGTATAGTTATAATTTTTTTTTTTTACACGAACGGGTAACGAGCTTTTATATTAAAAAGAGAAAACATATTACAAAGCGTAGGAGAGACTGATCCCAAAAAACAAGAGCTGTCGACACAAGCTCTTCACACTTCAGTCTCTGATCTTCAAACATAGCCTTAGGCCTGCTACAACTGAAAATTTTAACAAACTACCCTAAGAGAAGATTACAAAAGTAATACATTTAAGAAGTAGTGCAATATCCAAACCAAAAAAGAGCTGCCAAAACACAGAGACGAGAAGACAGAAAGAGAGGCAGTTGACATGATGGGGACGAGCGTTCTTATCCTTGCTCCCTGTTGCTGCAAGGACTTTTCAAAGTTCACTTTTCCATTGGAGGCCTTGAGGAAAGATGTGAGGACAAGATTGAATTTGGAAGCAATAATAGCTGAGGCTCCTCCAAGTAAGATTGTGTCATCAACAAACTGAGAGTGGTTAACAGGTCTGATTCCTCTAACAATTTTGATTCCTTTAAGGTCTCCTAAGGCTTGCAGGGAGTGGATTTTCCTACTCAAAGGCTCAACAACTAAGAGATAAAGGAAAGGGGACAAAGGGCAGCCTTGGCGAAGACCTCTAGTGGCCAGGAAGAAGTTTGTTGGTATTCCATTGACAAGGGGGTCTATCCAAGGGCTGTTGATACAAGATTTTATCCACCACACAAACCTTTTAGAGAAGCCGAATTTTTCCATGATGGAAAAGAGAAAGTTATGATTTAATGGCCATTCCTTGATGATTTTTTCCATGCTGGAGTGTATAGCTTCCTGCACAATGATAATGTTATCCAGTATTTGGCGTCCAGCAATGAATCCCCCTTGAGATTCAGAAATGAGCTTTCCCATTATTTTTTTCATTCTAGTGGCGAGGATTTTATAGTAGGTATTGCAGAAGGAAATTGGCCTGAAGCGACTCATGGAGTAGGGAGCTTTCTCTTTAGGGATTAAGGCAAGAAAGGAGGAATTGGTGGCCCCTCCAATTTTATCTTTTTTCCTGGTCCAGTTCAGCATGCGTTTCAGATCTTCTTTGATAATATCCCAAGCTACCTGATAGAAATTGATGGTGAATCCATCGAGACTAGGAGCCTTGTCAATTTCAAGAGACCAGATGGCATTCACAATTTCATGGTCCAAGATCGATTTAGCTAGCTCTCTGTTTGCACTTTCCGAGACAAGGTTGGGGATTCCAGCTAAAAGGTCTGCTTGAGCTTTGGGATCGGTTTCTCCACTATCCATAGAGAGCTCCCTGAAGTGGTTGTAAGCATGAAGCTTAAGATCCTCTTGGCTGCTAATTTTGTCTCCGTTGTTATCTTTTAATTCCCTAATAGCATTCTGACTGCGACGTGCTTTGGATTAATTGTGAAAGTATTTTGTATTACTGTCGCCTCCTTTAAGCCATAGCTTCCTGGATTTGATTCGCCAGATTTCCTCTTCCTGCTTGGCCACACTAAGGATTTCAAGGTCTAAAAATTTTTCCTTGTTGAGAGAGAATTGTGTAACTTCTTCCATCTCCATTCTTTGGTGCAGATTGGCAAGCTTAGCTTGGAGATTGATTATGGAGCGGGAGGGATTTTTGTAGGAGTTCTTGGCCCAATTTTTTAGTGCAAATTTAACAGCTCTGAGTTTGGATTCCTAGATGAAAATAGGAGATCCAAAGAAGCTTGAGCTCCAAGCTTGATTGACAATATCAAAGAAGCCGGGATTCTGGACCCAGAGGGGGTTAAATCGGAAGGGTATAGGTCCAATATTTTCAGGAGGGGAAAGGGAAAGAACAATAGGCTTATGATCAAAGGAGGACCAAGGGATGGTGAAAGAGAAAACTATGAGATCGGAATGAAAGGAGGAACATAGGAGGAAACGATCCAGTCTGGCCGCAATGTGCCCAACTCCGCATCTCCTATTCCTCTAGGTGTACTTGGCACTTTTTAAAGGAATGTCAATAAGATCCAAGTCAACGAAAAGGTCCTCAAGATTTTCACCAAAGGGGTTGCAAACAATGCTTCCACCACACTTTTCATGATGAGACTTGGTAACATTAAAATCTCCAGCAATGATGAGCTTTTCCCCTTGCATGCTATCTTTAAAATTGTTGAGATCTCCCCAAAACTTAATTTTGTCCCTATGATGAATGGGCCTGTAGACATTACAAACATAGATAGAACTGTTGTTTTCTTTGGCTTTTATTTCTGTAAGCAGCCAATGGTTATTTTCAATGGAAGATAGGATGGAAAACATTGGGGAAACCAGAGTAGCGATTCCCGCCAAGGCCCCGCGGGCACTAATAGCCACGCCCTGACTTTCTTTCCAAAAAGAACGTGAGAGAGCCAAGACCTCATCATTTTTCATCTTAGTCTCTTGTATTAACACAAGATCCGGTTTTTCATATTTTATCATATTTTTAATAGCTTCAACTTTATTCATCCCACCGAGACCCCTTCAGTTCCAAGATACGGCTAGCATTTCTTCTTGTCTAGATTAGGTCCTGATCGGGACTTACCATCTTTCGCTCCACTTTGAGTTTTGAGTTGTTGTAGTAACTTCATATCTTCTAGACTCTTTTGCCTCCCCAACTCAATTTCTCTTTCAGCCTCGAGTTCTCTATGACACCTCAAATATTTCCTACCTCTGGTGTTTGGAGGTTGCACCAAATCCCTGTCTCTGAGAGAGTCAGAGAAGACATCTAGGGACGAGGAAGACGACACGAATTTATGTTTTACCTTGTCTAATTCCCATGATCCACGGGGGGTGCTAGATCCACCAATGTTTTCACCAATCGGCTCTTTTTCAAAAATAGAGAGGGGGATGACTTCTTCCCTATCTGGTTGCACTGGGATTTCCTCCAAACAACAACTTCTCCTTCTTCGGCCTACAGGTCCTGGAATCTATTGGTAATTGAAGCCTCCTTAGGTTCTGAGGCAGTTCCTTTAACAGAGTGGGGCTGGGAACTTTTAGTGGGTTGTGGAGCTAGCGTGGTTTTTTTTCCCTTTTTGACCTGTTTCCATCCTTCTTCTTGAGCTTTCTCTGTGGTTTCTTGAACATTTTTGGGGAATTTTTTGACAAAGTGTCTGTATTCATGGCACTTTTTACATTTAAAGGGAAGTTGTTCGTAGTCAACCTTATGCATATGTTCCCATCCGTCCATTAGTAGATTCACTTATTCTGGCATACCTTTCTCCAAATCTACCTCTACACAAATTTTGGCACATGCGAACATGGATCCTTTTGGTTATGATTTATCAATATACTTTCCAAGAGCATTTCCAATGGCTTGCAGGGTATCATCATTCCAACAATGCAGTGGCAAATGGGGTAGACAAACCCAGACATGGACAGATGAAGGAACATCTTTCTCGGGATCAAAGGATAAGCTCCAACGGTTTAGATAGAGACCACGAGGGCCCATGAAATATGGGCCGCTTCAAAAAATAAGATCCTTGTCAGATTTGTTTTCAAACAGAAAAATAAAATAACCCTTACCGCAGAAACAATGTTGCAAACCTCCAGTGATCAATGGAATCCAGTTTTTGTTTATCCAGACGTCCATGGATTTTGGTGACAGCCCGATTCTAGTAAATTTCCCGATCAATCCACGTTCACTTAGGGCTATGGCCTTTAACTTGGAAGCTGCCGATAGGATTTGGATGCAGGGGGCAGCCGCACGCTTGATAAAACTTTCATCAGACGGATCAAAATGGGCAGGAGGAGGGGGGGTGGAATCCACCAGGGAACGGAAAGTAGCGTCCAGGACACACCTATGTTCCTTAGGAGAGGGGGGGCGGTGGTGAATCCATGGCGGCAGCTCAGGGAGAGCTCGTGGGAGGGCCGAGCGCGAGGGTTCACACTGAGCGCATCAAAGCACTAGGGTTTCATATAAAATGCTATAGTTAATATATTAATATACTATGTAAGATTGATATAATATAATTATTATATATATTAATATATTATATTAACTATTAATATACTATATACTAGGTAAGATTAATGTAATGTAATTAATATATTAATAAAATATTTAATATGTAAGATTAATATAATATAATTAATATATGAGATCTGTAGCCCCATTACACTAAAGAATGACTAGGGTACTTCTAGGCATTCAATTAAATTTTGTGAGCGAACCGTTCAAGCAATTTAGAGATCCATATTGCCCCATATCTGTGATAATCCAAGATATATGAGATTTGGATATCCCCCAAGTGATCTATCAAGTGAACAATCCAAGATCTCTACGATTTGGAGATCCAATCTCAAGCGATCTAGGGTTTAAGCAAGTAAAGTGAACAGTCTATCAAGTGGACAGTCTATTAAGCAAACTATTTATCGAAGAAGATCTGCGTCCTCATTACACCATAGAATTGCTAAGGTATTTCTGGGCATTTAGGTATTTATGGGCATTCAAGCAAATTTTGGGAGCGACCCATTCAAGGAAGCCCCATTACAAATTCATGTTGATCTAGATCTGTGGACCCATTACACCAACGAAACTATGAAGTGATCTAGTATTTAAATCTAAAGCGATCTAGGGTCTAAGCAATTCGAGTGATCGATCTATCAAGTGGATAATCCAAGAGATCGGTGATTTGGATATCCAATCTCAAGTGATCTAGTGTTTAAGCAAGTAATGTACCTAACCTAACTTGAGTTTACTACACCCTCATAACTAGCTTCCTCATAACTAACTTGCATACCTAACCTTATGGTGATTTATATAATTTGAACACCTCTAATGCTTGAACCTTGACCTTTAAACTTTAAACTCTATTTGCTAACCTCTAAACCCTAACCCTTAATCCTTGAACTTTAAGCTTTAAACTCTAATTTCCAACCTCTAAACCCTAACCCCTTACTCATAATCCCAACAAAAGGGACTAAAATAGGACACTAAATTTATACTACATCATTGCAATAGATAGATTTTTGGATGTCTAGATTATGCTTGAAGGACATAATTTAGTATTATAAGATGCACATGACAACATGAATTACATAGTAGATTTAACAAAGATGTTAATATGACATAAAGAAAACATTAGAATGATGCAAAAGTGGATGTCATAAGCCAAAAATGGGACACTATCTAGTCACAAAATAAAATAAAAACAAGACCCCAAAGTAGATGCTACAAGAAATTTCTAAATCAACAAAAACTAGATGCAAAAGTAGTAGAAAAAGACAAAAGATTATGTAGAATGATGAAAAACACAATGCTAAAAAACTATTGTGCATCCCTTTTTTGTTTTTTAACAAATTGAGATGTAAAAAAGGACATTAGAACCTTGTATTGTAGAAGTGTTAGTAGTATCCACAACACTCCATTTTTTTGGTTGGCAAATGCTTTTGGTCAACAACGTGAATGGTGCCTTCCGTTGCATGGGAGTTTATTACATGAAAAAAGTGCATATCACAATAGAGTATCATTCAAGCTAGAGGCCACAAATGGGGGGTATCTATTTTGCCAAATTCACCTAAGACTTGCACTTGAACCCAACCACATGAGTTCACTCACTTGCGCAGATAAGATAACCCAAGAGAGGCGAGCATATAATTTGGGAGAATCAAACCTTAGTGTAGGTAATAACAATACCTTGCTTTTACCAACCATGCTAGCCCCTATTGACAACATAACACTACAATTGTTCTTGGTGACATTGAAATTTTACAATAAACAAACCATCTTTTCTTAGCAAATTCTTAGTGCGACATATAAACGCATGAGATGACAAAGACACCTAAGGGTCTCATGTGACATTTATTGAATATAAATTGATCATTCTTGTCCATCACCAATGAGTTGCATCATAAATTAAGGATATTTGCTTTGATGAACTTTAATTTCAGACACAGTTTGAAAATTTTAATTGATATTGAGTTATTTAGTAATCACTTTGTCCACTTTAAATACTATACCATTATTTTATATAATACCCTTACTATTATTGTAAATGAATCTTCAAAATATTATTGTGGTACAAAATCCCATTATACAAAGACTTTGAGAAACCTAACTTGTTTTTTGTATTAAAAAACAAAATCCCATTATATTTATGGATATCATATAACAAATCACCACAAGTCAAGAAATTAGGAGCATAACAACTTATAGAATAATATAATAATGTAAAAAACTAGATGTCTTTTTATATATAATATATTTAATTTTGAAATTGTAGATTTGGATTAAAAAATTGCAATATAGAATTATCCAAATAAAAATGGGTGAAAAAAGCCATTTTAATCTTTAAATTTGTATAATTATAATTTATTTATTTATTATTAAAATAGCCAATTTTTTACCCAATTCCATTTAATTATCATATTTTTCAAGAAAAAAAACATAGTTAGAGAGACCAAATCTATGATATTATCTTTAACTTTGTCTGGGTAAATCACTTTTTCTAACTTAGAGATATAAAGGTATTTGTGGATTCCTCAAATTATAATTTTATAGGGCAAAAGGTATTCATAGTTTCCTTTTCCATAAGGGTTTGTGCTCACTCTATTCATCTCTCTCAATTACACAATCGACCTGAAATTAGCCACAATATCCCATCTTGCTCTTAAAAGAAGGTTGTGGTGGTTATCATTTTGGTTAATCGATGATTTATTGATCGAGGAGTGACGTTTCAAGTTGTGGAGTAGAAATTGTAATGTCCTTTGTTAGGAATTTTATTAAAATGACAAATTTTCACTTTTTTCCCTAGTTAGACCTTTGACTAGTTTTGAGCTCTAGGTCCCCAAATTGCTCCAATTGCTCCCAAATATTCTGAGAAGGTATATGGATGATGTTAGAACATAAAAATGTGTTTCAAGGATGCTTTTGGACCTTTAAAATACTTCTGCAAATCCTCTTTCAATTCTAGCCAATGTAGGGAATTTTACTAGTAATTTCCCTTTGACTAGTATTGGTCTCTAGGTCTCAAATTGACTCCAAATGCCTTCAAATATTCAAGGAAGGTGTATGAATGATATTATAACTTGAATATGATGTTCATGGATGATATATGGCCACCAAAAGACCTCTGCAAACTCTCTTAAGATTCTGGACCAAGTATGCAATTTTAATAGTAATTTGGGGTTCAAATCCCCCTGGGATAAGTACTGAAAATGGCTTCCCAAATGCCTCCAAACCCACTCAAATTTCTGAACATATGTAGGGAATTTATTAATTATTTTATTAAGGTCTCATGTACACCATTAATTTATTATTATATATGTTCCAACCCTCTCCCATTCAGCTGCAAAAATCACCCATTCGACCCTTGGGGAAATGACACTATTTCTTCTCCCAATGCAATTAAACTGAATAAAAATACTTCAAATTCTCAAGTACAGTACATGAAACTTGTAAAATACATACATGGAATTCTATTAATCACAAATTTATCATAGAATCATCCATTCATTCAAAATCATCAGCATTACATTGGTTCACAACAAGGTAGTGGGGAAATGGCACTATTCTTTCATTAAAAATGAGATTTACACACTTCTACTTGGAATTTCGACCTGAAACTTTTTGGAGATGAAGAAAAGAGTATTTAATTCATATGAAAAAATAAATGGGGCATTATAAGCTCCCCAAAAGAGTACAATAGCTCACAAAAAATGCCCTCACTCAAGCATCAAGAATATGCCATCAAAATTGGAAATGGTTGAAGGAGTGAGATGCAATAGAAGAAACCATGATCTTCCTTGTAGCTTACACCTGCAAATAAATACTCCATTAGAGCTCCAAATGAAAGGTCTAAATGGCCTTTCGAATTACCAACTTGGATGGGAATCTTTCACCCTCAAAATTGGCTAAGGCAAGAAACTAGTCATCCACTAGCTCTCCCTCTTCACAAATGCAATTGCAAATTCTACAAATGATCAAAATCTGGTTTCATTCTTTGTTATTGGCATTTATAAACTTCTAATGTCCTCCATGGGTCGAATTCCTTCCAAGAGACTCATGCCAACTCAAGTTGGGAAGAGATTCCAAAGAACGCCACTTGTACAACACTTCCTAGTCTCCCACTTCCACCAAATCACATGTGGAAGCATCTTAGCTGCCCTAACACCCTTGAGCGCCCTCTTGGAATATATTTTTATCCCTGACATGTCATATATGTTATATGTTAGGATTCAGGTCTGATTTTTTTCATAGGTGTCATAGCATCTTCATCATTGTTGTCATAGAGCTAGGGAATCTAGCCCAAGTGTCTCACTAGCTCCAAATTGCCTCTTCCTCTTCCATGGGAGTTACTCTTCCTTTATATTTCGACCTCATTGACTCATGACAATTATTATTGACCTTATAACTCATCCCAAGAACATTAGGCTTCCCATAGATTCGAAATTGCAAGAAGAGGATGCCATGTGGCACATACATTCTAGCTTGTGTGGGTCCCACTTCCTCCATGTGTCTTCATGATCAAATGCCACTTTGATTTTCACTTGTATATATTTATTTATATCCTTTATTAAATATTTATTTATATCCTTTATTAAATATTTATTCCATCCCAATGTTCCAACATCATTTATTATCCCCATTATTCACAATCCCAAAGCTTCCACCCCAAACCTAGGAAACTAGTAATTTCCCTCCTTGGCAATTATTTGACCTTTAGAATCAATTTGACAACTCTAATGAATATGGCCAATGTGATTAGGCCATTGTGACCCAATGCCAAATTTGGGACATGACAAATCCTCCCTTCCCAATATTGCTTGTCCTCAAGCAATTTCAAACATGGGTGTTGAAGAACCTGCTTTTTGTATAATTCTCTGAAGTTGCCATTGAATTGCCCAACCTTGAGTCTTTGAGTTTCCATGAATATTTTAGAGAGGAACCACCATGCTTTCTGCTGCACTACTCTGATAAAAATCACTTTATTAAGTGGGAAATCCATCTCCCATACTTCTTGTTTCCCCAAAAAATTGAAACCAATGAGACTAAGAATTATTCCAAGGTCCCATTGCTTGTATTACACTCCAACAATTAGAAGTGTTCTCCAATTCATAGTTCCTGCATCCCATTTTCTTGTATGCATTCTTCCAAACATCATGAATACAAAATATATATCATCAAATTACATAACAACATAATGAAAATGAACATCAAGAATATGCTTCATCAAATAATCATGAAAGTGCTTATACCTCCAAGCAAGTAGACCACCATTTTCCAAGTGCATTCAAGCATCAAGTAACCAATCAAATATTCTCCAATGACATAGGTGAGGATCCCATGTCCTATCATGCTTCTCCAAAAGGATGTGATATGCATCAAAATATTCAACCATGTATTCTTTCATCCGAGAAGTGAATGAAGTTCCTCCAACATCAATTGAACTAAGCAAGGAGCAAGGAAAATCATGAGTCTTCAAGTGACTCAAGTGAACATCATAAGTGCATCCAGGAATATATGTATCATCATAAGGTAAAACAACATGCTGCTGCAAATGTAAATAATGAGGTGCTCTATTCATGTCATCATCAAAAAGAGAGGTAGGAGTTTCATACCCCTCATGTGGCACCATTAGAAAAAAACCTTTCACCCAATTTTCATCCCCAATTGGTGGGCTAAAAAAGAAGTATGGGGTGAGGAATTATGAACCAACTTTAAATATTTACAACTCTTACCCATCGAAATATTTAATTCATCTTCTCCATAATTGGCTGGTCCAACTATTGTGAGATCATGTGTCTCCTCCAAGGCATTACAGCTCTCCCCATGAGGCAACGCATAATCCATCTCAACAAAGACCATTGCTTGTTCTTCTTCTTGTTTGAGTGTAGCATCTTCAAGCACCTGCATATCAACATGTACCTCATGTTCCACCATTACATGAGGTTCCCCCTTGGAAATTATTTCATCCATTTCCTTCTTTTCCTTAAAAACGAAACCATTGCTCATTCTTTTTTCCAAGTTGCTTTCAAGTTGACTAACCAACAATTCGAACCCTTGCATTAGTTGCCTCCACTTGTCTTCAAAGGATGGTTTCAGTAATTTTATAAACTCGTCATTCTCCTCTAAGGTTCCTTTTTTATCCCTAGTCATAGGTTTCTCAAAATGCACTTTTTTTCCTTCTTTTTTTTTTCCTAGTTCCTCCTCTTCAACAATATTACTTCTGATTCCAATGTATAAGATTGGTCCCTAAATTTTTGTCGTCATAAATATCAGACCACATCAGGTGCCAAGATCATGCTCTGATACCACTATAATTTCTCTTTTTAGGAATTTTATTAAAATAGCAAATTTTCACTTTTTTCCCTAGTTAGACCTTTGACTAGTTTTGAGCTCTAGGTCCCCAAATTGCTCCAATTGCTCCCAAATATTCTGAGAAGGTATATGGATGATTTTAGAACATAAATATGTGTTTCAGGGATGCTTTTGGACTTTTAAAATTCTTCTTCAAATCCTCTTTCAATTCTGGCCAATGTAGGGAATTTTACTAGTAATTTCCCTTTGACTAGTATTGGTCTCTAGGTCTCAAATTGACTCCAAATGCCTTCAAATATTCAATGAAGGTGTATGAATTATATTAGGACTTGAATATGATTTTCATGGATGGTATATGGCCACCAAAAGACCTCTTCAAACTCTCTTAAGATTCTGGACCAAGTATGCAATTTTACTAGTAATTTGGGGTTCAAATCCCCCTGGGATAAGTACTTAAAATGGCTTCCCAACTGCCTCCAAACCCACTCAAATTTATGAAAAGAGGTAGGGAATGTATTAAGTATTTTATTAAGGTCTCATTTGCACCATTATATGATTACTATATATGTTCCAACCCTCTCCCATTCAGCTGCAAAAATCACCCATTCGACCCTTGGGGAAATGACACTATTTCTTCTCCCAATGCAATTAAACTGAGTAAAAATACTTCAAATGCTCAAGTACAGTACATGAAACTTTTAAAATACATCCATGGAAGTCTATTAATCGCAAATGTATCAGATAATCATCTATTCATTCTAAATCATCAACATTACATTGGTTCACAAAAAGGTAGTGGGGAAATGGCACTGTTCTTTCATTAAAAATGAGATTTACACACTTCTACTCGGAATTTCAACCTAAAACTTTTTGGAGATGAAGAACAAAGTATTTAATTCATATGAAAAAATAAATGAGGCATTATAAGATACCCAAAAGAGTACAATAGCTCACCAAAAATTCCCTCACTCAAGGATCAAGAATATGCCATCAAAACTGGAAATGGTTGAAGGAGTGAGATGCCCTGTAGCTTACACCTGCAAATAAAGACTCAATTAAAGCTCCAAATTAAAGGTCTGAATGTCCTTTCCAGTTACCAAATTGGATGGGAATCTTTCACCCTCGAAATTGGCTAAGGCAAGAAACTAGTCATCCACTAGCTCTCCCTCTTCACAAATGCAATTGCAAATTCTACAAATGATCAAAATCTAGTTTCATTCTTTTTTATTAACATTTATAAACTTATAATGTCCTCCACGGGTTGAATTCCTTCCAAGAGATGCATTCCAACTCAAGTTGGGAAGAGATTCCAAAGAATGCCACTTGTACAACACTTCCTAGTCTCCCACTTCCACCAAATCACATGTGGAAGCATCTTAGATGCCCTAACACCCTTGAACACCCTCTTGGAGTCTATTTTTAGCCCTAACATGTCATATATTTCATATGTCAGGCTTCAGGTCTGATTTGTGTCATAGGTGTCATAGCATCTTCATCATTGTTGTCATAGAGCTAGGGAATCTAGCCCAAGTGTCTCACTAGCTCCAAATTGCCTCTTCCTCTTCCATGGGAGTTACTCTTCCTCTATATTTAGACCTCATTGACTCATGACAAGTATTATTGACCTTATAGCTCATCCCAAGAACATTAGGCTTCCCATAGATTTGAAATTGCAAGAAGAGGATGCCATGTGGCACATACATTCTAGCTTGTGTGGGTCCCACTTCCTCCATGTGTCTTCATGATCAAATGTCACTTTGATTTTCACTTGTATATGTTTATTTATATCCTTTATTACATATTT
Source organism: Larix kaempferi (assembly GCA_027924585.1). Classification (NCBI taxonomy): domain Eukaryota; kingdom Viridiplantae; phylum Streptophyta; class Pinopsida; order Pinales; family Pinaceae; genus Larix; species Larix kaempferi. Next base: position 42,469,417 of record BSBM01000370.1, on the reverse strand, counting down.
ATGCCATCCTAATGTTCCAACATCATTTATTATCCCCATTATTCACAATCCCAAAGCTTCCACCCCAAACCTAGGAAACTAGTAATTTCTCTCCTTGGCAATTATTTGACCTTTAGCATCAATTTGACAACTTTAATGAATATGGCCAATGTGATTAGGCCATTGTGACCCAATGCCAAATTTGGAACATGACAGAAACCCTCATATTGGCTTCCTCGTTCCATTAATGTCCTATATATTTTCTCAGTGGATCGGCTCTCACAGCTTATTTTTAGCCTAAACGAATTCAAGGAACCAAAGATTGATTCTTTTTGGAAGCTAATTCAGTGAAGGAAATGTAAGTTTTTTTGGATCTCCTTATTTTAGTTTTTTCTTTTCATATTTTGAAAATCTATGCTTCCAATCATTTAAATGTGTAGTCGAAGTCGTTTCTCTATATTTGTCTAAGTTCCTCCATAATTTAATTCTTAATTTGTTTAGGCTTTGTTTGAGTATTTGATATATTCCGGCAAAAGCAACAAAGTATTTAGGCATAAGAGGACTTATCTGTGTGAGAAGACGATCTTCGTAGTCTGAATGGGTGAATCCCGATCCACTTGAACTTAAGCTTGAGTAGAGAATATAATCCTACTATTCTCTGTCAGCTACCCCAAGATGAGCCATAGTTCCCAATCACCAAGAAGACTCTGCTATTCTTATTGTGGAATTTCGACACTAATATCTAACAGTGAACTTGCCTCCACTGTCCAACCATTAATTATGAGCTCAATGAAAATCCTAATCCCTAGAGAGCGCATCATCGCCCAGACCCCTAGTATACCCCCCCTTACCCCAAAGTTCTCTTATGTATTCAAGCTTCTTTTTTATGTATTGCATATCCCCTTTGAATTTTTGTAATTTGTCCTTTCTTAGCATGGTATTTTCAAGGTTAACTACTCTTTCATTAAGTTTGAACATTTCAAACTTCACTTCATCATGCTTGTATTATGTCACACTTGATTCTTCAGGAAGTTTATTGGGCATAGTAATTTTTCCTCCACCTCTTTCCATTTGATCCCACTGGTAATTACTAGAGTTTCTCTATTTACTCTTTGTCACACCTTTTGAATGAACCAAAAAAATATTCCAATCAAAATCTATCCAATTTTCAATTTAACATACCTTTAAAAACCTTGGTGTGTAGGTTGTCTTGCCAGCCAACCTTGCTCTTAAATTATCTTTAACACTTTGTCCCCTTGGAGTTTGAATTTTTTTCTTCTGTAATATCCTGGCATGTCTTCTCTACAATGACACAAGTTTCACACAATTCTAATGTGCTAAGTTAAAGTTATGATAAATTTTCCAAAACATGTTAGTTTTGTCCCTTTCATGAGAGTGAACTTGTATGAACCGCCACATGTTTGATTCCCTTCTCTGCTTCTGAAATTTTTACCAAAAGCTCTATGTTATTTCTTCCTTTTGATTCAACATCTAGCAATCAATTTGGTAAGTTTTACCCAAACTTGTTTGAGACTAGTAAAAGACCCTATCTTCCATAGTCCATAACTCCAAACTTATAATAAAACAATATCTATAAATTGTACCATATATACTTCACTATGTGCTTTGATGCTCCTTCAAATTTCGTTGTTTGATATGTCTCCAAATTTTTTTAATAGGGAAAATGGCTATGGTACAAAATGTTATGCACCAAATTCAAAAAAAACATAAAATAAGAAAGAGAGAGGAATCCAATGCCTTGAGAATGAAGTAAACAGATGAATAAGAAGCCTCTTCGGGGGAGCAATCTCCTTATAATGTATCAAATACATAAGACAATATGAGATGATCTTAAAATTAGATCTCTTTGATATATATAGGAGATAGAAAGTACAATTACAATTAAGGTACTAATAAAGATAATAATAATTTATTAATAAAAATCTAATATCACTAGAGGTATTCATAATGGTTGACTTGAGATATTTGTCATAAAAAAAACTACTTTTTTGTTCGTATTTTCAACATACCTCCCTATGTTTTTACTCAAATTTCGAGCTAGAGCACTCGTTGGATGTGGAATTTAATTCCGCATCCAACAAGTACCTAGACTGCATACTTTTGACGAATCCCGCTGCCTCCCAAAAAAATAAATACCTAAAAAAACGTCATGATGACATCATCATGGCATTTTTTTAGGTATTTATTTTTTGGGGGGCAGCGGGATCCGTCAAAAGTATGTAGTATGGGTACTCGTTGGATGCGGAATTAAATTCTGCATCCAACGAGTGCTCCCGCTCGAAATTTGAGTAAAAACAAAGGGGGATATGTTGAAAATACGAACAAAAAAAATAGTTTTTTTTCTTTCTTCCTCCAAAATTAATAAATATTATTTTATTATTTTAACTATTAGTTCATTATTGTAATTATTATTTTATTATTTTCCTTAGGAGGCCCATTTTAGACCTCAAATTCCTCTAATATATTGAAAAATATTCACAAGCATCCATATTTATGGAACAATTGTAGCGCCATATTTTTTACCAAACTTTGTGCCATGCAAATTGTTACTAATGGAAGTCCCTTCTCAAATTTCTATTAATAGTTTCAATACATATTTGAAAAATGAAAAAATAGAAGTCATTTCAATCTTACTCCATATACATAGGTTCTTATAGCCTTAAAAACCCTCTTTTTGTTAGAGGAGAAGCTATAACTATTGTAGAGTACGAGTTTCATGATAGAAGATTCAAAAGGCATGACCCAAAAGGATGAGTAAAAATTCATGCCAAATGTGAAGGTATCTTATGGCCATACTCTCATGATCATTGGCAGGAAGAAGAAGTCAATGAAAGAGATAGATCTTGGGAAGATGCTGAAATAAGGTGATCAAACAAAGTGATCATTTCTTAACACATAGAGAGATGAAGAGGAGAGAGGTAAGCTTGAAAATGAATCCAATAATGAGTTTTTCTCTACTGGGGTTTGTTAAAAGTATGTTGAGTGGGTACTTGTTGGATGCAAAATTATTACACTCAAAATTTGAGTAAACCTATAAAGAGATAAGTTGAAAATAAAATATAAAAAATTAGGTTTTTACCTTTCCCTTCAAAACTATTTACCTTTATGGTTGGCATAATCATCTTGAATCTTATTGGTTTTTATAAAGTGAATTTTGATAGTACACTTTTTTTAGGCCTATTTTTTACCTCAAAATTTGTCTAATACTTCAAATTGAACAAAGAGCTAACTTTTTTAGCACAAATTGGTAGGTGATGATTAGGTTCATCTTAGAGATCTTATTCATACCTGACATTACAGGTTGAATTGAAAACAAAAACCCCCTATTCATCGATCTATGTGTTAATATGGTAAACATTTGCTCATATAATTTCGTTAGCCATATTGATTCAAAGCTACCACTGACTGAGACGATGGGGCTAATTTTATTTTGAATGAACGAGTGAGAATAGGTGGGTTGTTTATTCATGGACCACTAGCAATAGATTTGAGCATAGGTATCATGGGAATTATTACAACATTTTCTTCGTGGAACCAATCATTCATATCAACAATCACCTACGGCTATGTTTTAGAGGGCCTCTGTGCACTCTAAAATTTGGCTTGTCGCCATTTCAATTAGTTTGCACAAAAACCAAAACTAGTTATAAACATTTACTCTAAATTTTCCATTGCATAGTAGGATAACACTTTTAATCAATGAATCAATATACATAACACTTTTTGTTAGCCAATCACTCACTTTGTTGTCTTATTTGGCCTCATATTGAGGTAGAGTGCCCATTATTCTTAAAATTCCTTGGTTAAAATCGAAATCGTTGAATACTTTTTTATCAAACCAAGTAATGACAAAAATTAATCTAGCATTACTTCTAACATTAAATGTTATCAAACAAATAATCTCCACTCTCCATACTTCTAGTAAGTTGTCCTTGCTACACTGCCTTGCAGTTGTGATGTGGCACCTGTGTGTTGCGACACATAGAAGGAAGCTAGTTTCCACATGTCTTCAAAGCTAAGCGATAGGTATTAGGGACCCTTTACAAATGGAGAGTCCCATGGAGAGCAAGAAGAAGACCAAATTTACACAAGCCTTGGAAGAGAAAGAAGACCAAAAGAGCTTATCTATTTAGGTGTTTGTTCCAGGGTACAGGTAATGCTCCATTTCATGAAGAGAACCCTCACATAGTTTTACATAGGCTCAAGTTGTATGGACCCAATCTGTTTGTAGGTCACCATGTTTCTGCAATCTAAAATTATACATCGAATGTCACCAAGGAAAGTTGCAATCAATGCTTCTTTTGCAGGAACTTGTGCCTCATTTTGAGTATGTTGCATTACTATTTTTTTTGCAACAATAGTTTATGTTTCTTGGCCTCTTGCTACTCAGAATTTCTAGGCATTTTTTTAAATCTTTGTGCATCCAACGCACTTGCTAATTCCTCATTCTCTTTAATCTATGCTTGTTCCTTCCCCTCCTCATGTTGCACGTGGTCTAGTTGTTGGGGCTTCAATATGGAACGTTGCCCTGCTATCACCTGCTTGTCTTTGTTTTTTTTGCTCCAATTGATTATACATCCTTTATGTGCCTGGTGGTGCTCTCTTGGGCCGAGCTCTTGCCACCATTTTTGTAGTTGTGTCTGGTGTATATCCCTTACAGTAACCAAGTATATCATTCGTTCTTTGAATTGATTCATAGTGAAGAAGAATCCCTACTAAATAAAAACCAACAGGTTCGATAAATGTGTCCTTAATTCAAGTTTTAAAGGTGGTAGTGTGTTTTCTACATTCTAATCCATTCTCTACCCCTTATGGGAAGTAGTTCAGTTTCCCCAACCCTTTGACGAGACTATTGTTGAAACCATGCATGTTGATGGATGGTGTTATCGATGGTGAAGCCCGAGCCGAACGCATTGCTTATTCTTTTTCTTTAATGGATCCCGTCGACGGATGGTTTTATCAAGGGCAAGACAAATCCAGTTCTAAGTCCATCCTTTGTCACAGACAACCATATGCATACGATGTATACTATTTTCGTGAAACACACAACACCATCACCACGGATGTGTCTCTCAAGGGCGAAGATGGCACCACCTCTGCTTATACTGCTATTGGTAATGTTGGTTCCAGATCAATGGGTTCAACTACAATTGTTGCTTAGTTTGTTTTTTCCTAATGATACTAGGTTGCAACTCAATCTACAATGGGATATCCTACAAATACTTAATAATATCACTTTCCATTCAAGCTTTTAAATAATATTATTAGTCCCTGTTGTAGGCATAGACTATATGTTCCACCATTCTTAATTACTTAAAGAACAATATATCACTTAACATCATTTTTAATCAAGTTAGCAAAAACAATATTATTTTTTGATATTTTTATTATTATTTTTTTCAAAATTCATCATACAACTGTTCAAGATTTGACATTTTTTATCATTGAATGTATTAACAAAATTAATAAAATAAAAAAATATCCATATACATTAGGAGCACTTTACAAACTTTGAAAATATTTATGACATTGTTGTACTCAACATATAGTACACTATCGACACATTTAATTTGGCTTTTCTTCCCTTATACCTGCAAATGGTTGTCACATTTAATTTGGCTTTTCTCTTAGGCTAAATGAAGAGCCTTGATACTTGCAAATGGTCTGTCACATTTAATTTGGCTTTTCTCTTATGCTAACGAAAGAGATTTGATAACTGCAAATGGTATGTCGTTAAGATCTTTCGAGAAACACTAATAATATCGAATTTCTAGAGACATCCAAGCCATGTCTATCTCTTCCAGATACAATGTTTCAAAGGATTCTCAATGTACATTATTATCTCTTACATTTTGTATCCTTTGCATCCAGTTTGGATATTGAGATGTATATCGAGGTTATTTCTACCAATGTAGCTGGGTCCAAGCCTTTGGATTTGTATGCAGATATGATTCTCAAGAGGGATTTTGATCTTGGTTTCTTTGTGAATCATTTTGTTAAGGACCTGGGAATCAACTTGAGGGAGTGCTAGCAGATGGGCCTTTCACTTTAGGGTCTTTCATTGGCTCAGCGGATTTATGTTTCCTTGAAGGCCCATGGTGAAGGTAATCTCGTCACCCAAGCTCTGGTTTTGGCTTTTGATCGCCGCAATAATGTGCAGCTCCTCAAATCAATTAGCTTTCTACTTAATAATTTGTCCTAAAAGGGTTGTTTTTAAACATTTTTCTCAATAATATCACTTGAAATATATATTTCTTAAACATTTTTTTAATATATTTTGTTACAACATACCATTTGCTTGGTGTCTTTCTTGCAAGTACGTAGCACCTGAGTATGCGAATACTAGAATGCTCAATGAGAGGATTGATTTATACAGTTTTGGGGTGCTTATCATGGAGATAATTTCTAGTAGAAACCTAGTTGATTATGATAGACATGCAAATGAGGTTAGGTTAAAGTATTTAATGTTGTTTCCCATTGTATTCAACACAACCTGTGTGTACAACCTGTGATCCAAATACCAAGCGGACAGTTTCAGGTTCTAAGACTCCCCAAGAAGTTATGGAAGACAAAAAAATCATATTCACTTATGATGTTACTTTTCGGGTAGTACCTAGTGTCCTATTACTATAGTTGCATCTTATTTATGGTCTTTTCAAGATATGCTGACTTTTGAGTTTTTTCCTTTTAAGCCTATGCATTTTTATTTGCTTCTAATTATAGTTGGATCTTGCAGGATAGCCCTATGAAATGGGCATCTTGTTGGGGTACTTACCTTCTTATGACAGATGATCAGATCCATTGGTTCTCTATCACCAACTCACTGATGATCATTTTATTTCTATCTAGAATGGTTGCAAATATGATCATCATGCAAACATTGTGCCGAGATATCTCAAAATACAACCAATTAGAAATACAACATGAAGCTAAGGAGGAAACATGATGGAAGTTATTCCATGGACAATCGAGATGTGTCTAGGGCTCCAATGAATTCAAGTTTACTCGGTGTCTATGTGGAAATTGGAGTACATTTTTTTACGATGAGACTAGTGACAATGATATTTTCCATCCTTGGTTTCCTTTCTCCCTCGAACCATGGAGGTTTGATGACAACTATGCTACTTTCATGGGTGTTTATGGATCTCATCACATCTATATAATATGTTCAAGGGCACAAAATGGAAAAAGAGCGCGCTCAAGACAACATTATTGTTTCTACACATTGCTTTTTGCATTTTTTTATTCTCAATGCACTGATATGGGGTGAGAAATCATTTGGTACAATTTCTTTTGGGACTATGTTTGCTTTGGTCCTTTTATGGTTTGGAATTTATGTGTATTGACATTCGGAAGTAGGAAACAATCCACTTATGGTACATGAAATAACACCATAGAACATGAAAATCACTTCTCTAGCTTAATTTGAATTTGCATAAGATTTATATGATCTTTCACAAGCTTGTTGTCATTGCAAGATTATTATACTTTAAGCAGGAAGAGAACGTTTTCCATAACTACTATCCAATGCCAAAATATTTATGGATAAAATCTGAGTTTTTACTTGAAACGGCTTGGCAACCCCTAGTAGCAGGAAGTAAAGGCATTACCATAAGTGGTGTATAATTTTATACAAGTTATATCAGTGATGTTTTTCCCTTTAATTAATCTGGGACTTAGTAAACTAGATTTGCAAATTTAGATACTACTCCAACTTATAGTTCCAAATATATCCCTGCAACTGGCTATGCCTCTCTTGCGGATATAGATGTTGTTTATTATGCTCCTGTAACCAGGTCAACTACTTTTGGATCTAGATCTATGAGAATATTTTGTGTAGGTATTAAGATTCCTCCATGTACAATTTTCATAATGATCCAATTCTTTGGTCTAAGATATTCAATGAAATACACTTGTACTTCAAATAAAGCTTGAGCATTTAGATTTCCTTTATTATTTGCTATGCGGCCCATTTTCTTGATACTAATTGGAGGCATTTTGTAGTTTGTAGTTGTATTCATTGAACTGTTCTTCATCTTAACTATAATATGGCTGCATCAGTTCTACTATATCTTCGGGTTCCTGTTCACTGTCTTTGCAATCCTCATTGTTACATGTGCAAATATCACTATTGTTTTGTGCTACTTCCAATTGTGCAGTGAAGATTACAACTAGTGGTGGAAAGCTTATTTAACTGAAGGATCCTCAACATTTTACTTGTTTCTCTAAGCTACATTCTATCATAAGAAGAATCAGAAAAGGAGAAAGTTGCATTAGAAGCAAAAAAAAATTCCTAATCTTCATGCAAGATAGATATTATATCTTCCTTATCCTTTAATTTAGCCAAGAGTTGTTCAATACAAAGATTTTATTTTACCTCTATCTCATCATAGCAAGTTTCCCAATTAGAAACTTCATCTTGTAACTCCTTTCTTGAAACTGCAATCGCATATGCTTTTTGAAAATCAATCTTGAGCTTCTCTTGTGAAGAAGCTAAATCATCTTGAAGTTTGTTAACTTGAAAAGAATTTGATTTAGCTTCTGAAGATTGGAAATTATTAAATCTTGTCTACCATTGCAAATAATCTCCCACAGAACTGAAGCCAATTTTATATGGCTTTAGCTACAACTGCAAAAAATCTCACCATCTCATACATGTGAATGAAATCATGCATTCAAATCCAAATAAAACTAAAAAATGTGATTGATGTCTTGTTTCCAATTCAATCTTAACTTCTGCTACAAGAAACCGAATCAAATTTCATTGAAGAATCATTTTTATATCAAGGGGATATTTCAAATCATATATTAAATTTGACTTATCTCATCATGTGGAGTGAGAAATATCTGGACGAAATGGAGGGTACGGGCGGACGTGATCTATTGAAAACCTCCAAGATTCAATTAAAGATATATCTAAACTTAAATGGAATTACGCAAAAAAACCCATTTTAGATCATGCAAAGACCTTTCAAACTGTTGGAGTCATTTTCCAACAACATATCATTTATTTGGGATTAACGACCTAATTTACCACTTATCCTAAGTAATTTGAAGCAATTATGTGCTTACATCATCAACAGATCATCAGTTTCAATAAATTGGGCCTCCTCCTTCATTCAAGGAGTCAAGTGGGCCATCAATATCAGTTAACTAGGCCTCCTCTATCATTTGGGGATCCAACTAGGGTGATTTGCATGACTAAAGCAACCTACTCAGTGTTAGGATATTTAGACACTTAGGAGTTAGTTAAGATCAACTTGTGTAATATATCCGTTAGGGATAGTGTGTTTCTTTAGTATGCATTAGTATGCATTTGTAAATACTTAATCCGACGGTCACGATATGTTTCCGACATAGAGTGATCTGACGGCTCAACTTCTCTTAGATCAAACCTAACCTTGATCTGTGGCTTAACACCCGATTGGTCCATGATCTCTATTTAAAGAGCATGGAGGGTCATTGTTTAGTTGATCGATTATGAGAAGCTCATTTGTAACTTTCTTTCTTTACATAATAAATTGTCCCGTAGAAGCTATTTGGCCGGGGCCGTGGAGCGTTTCCCTCAAGAGGGTTTAAACCAAGTTAAAACATCGGTGTGTTGATCTGTGATCTGTTTGTGTGAAGTGGTTGCTCTTGGTGTTCGGTCCTTTGGTAGTACCCTGTGTACCCGAACATGGTATCAGAGCTTTTATGAAGTGTCGCTTCCGGTTGTGATCTAGATCTTGAACTGCTGTTGCCGAAACTCGAAAGGGTTTCTAGTTCTGGTATTTCTGTGCATTTCTGGGCCATGGGAGATGTTCCATTGCATCCGGAGCGTCGTTTCCATTGGGAAATAGTTTTCGTTTGATCGAAAACGGTTCCCGGTTGCTCCAGAAACGCGTATTTCATCAGATCTGAAGGTATAATGTTACAGTGACGCATTTTTTTTATTTCGTTTTTTTAAAAGAAAAAAAAAAATCCTCATATTTCATATTTTTTTTATTGTTAGATTTTTTTTTGGTTCGGATTGTTGTTTTTCCGTCTGCGTATGCTCTTTGTCGTGCACCTTGAGCGATCTCGGCAAATCAGAAACAGAAAGGGAAAGGGTTTTTCTCGACTGCGTAAGCTCTTTGCTGTGCACCTTGCGCGATCTCGGCAAATCAGAAACAGAGAGAAAATGTAGACTTTCTGGGCAAGCTAACAATATCTAACTCCACAAGTGTGGAAAAGTTTGTTTGTTTCGATTTGTGGTCTGTTTTTGCAGGAAAAAGAGCAAGCACGCAAACCGAGCAAAAAAAAAAAAAAAAAAAAAAAAAAAAAAAAAAAAAAAAAAAAAAAAAAACCCCTTCCTCATTCCCATATTTTACATACCTTTTAATCTAGCTCACTTGGTTCAAAGTTGTTTTATTCCTTAATAGGTCTTGAGTTCAAGTCTTAGGAAGTTACTTTTAAAAGAAAAAGTGCATGCAATTTTTAATTTCAAGTTACTTTATTGTAAAAATGCATCTCACTTAAATAATAAAAAAATAAAAATACAAGTGAGTCACTTAAGTTTTTTTGTTGCACTATTTAAAAGTAATATCATTGTAAAAGTGAAATCACTTATTTTACAAAAGTGGTTAACTTAAAGCCAATTTCTTATAAAGTGATTGTCAAAAGGTTCATCTTGGGAAGAGGGGGGTTCTTTTTTTTGCTAGACATTCTCTAGCTGCCACGTCACTATTGGGGACATCTTCAATAGTTTCTTTGTTCAAGCATAACTTCATCATACAGAGTCAATTTTCAGTGCCGTTTTTTTTTAAACCGCCTATTTTTTCGATCTCTTCACAAACAGACTATTGGTTTCTGCTTTTACAGCCATTAATTTACAAATATGGCCGCCCTTTATGATATTCTACTTAACAGTTCCAACTATTTCTCATGGAAATCTCGTATGGAGGATGTTCTACGAAGTAGGGGACTTTTCAGAATTACCACAGGGAAAGAAAAAGAACCCACTGATGATGATAAGAAAATAAAATGGACAAATAGATGTGATGAAGCTCATGGATTGATTGGGATGTCAATCTCAACTGATTTGCGATTCCACATATCTGGAATTGATGAACCTAATGCTGCTTGGGACAAGTTGGAATCTGTGTTTGGTAAACACAATGAAATTCGAGGTCACCAACTCGAAAATGAGTTGATTTCTTTAAATCCAAGTGACTTTTCATGCATTCAAGATTATTTATCTAAGTACAAAACTCTTAAACTCTTATGTGCAGAATGTAAGATTGAGAGGGAAGACAAACAATGCATTTATCATATTCTTTCCAAACTTGGACCTGCATATTCTGTTTTTGTATCTACATTTTACTCCATGAAAGCATCATTGAATGCAGCTAGCTATCAAGATCCTAGTCTTGAATCCTTTTGTGATTCCTTGCTTAGGGAACAAGATAAACTCATTCATCTTGGAATAATCAACAATGCAGATACATCTGGGAAAGCCTTATTGTCCCAACAGAAAGAAAAGTCCAAGCCTCCCAAGAAACAAAATTTTCGCAATAATAAGTCAAACAAGGGTCCAAAACCCTCTCAGTCAGCTCCTTCTTTAAAAAATGACAAAGGATCCAAGCCAAAAGGCAAGAAGACTGAGCGTCATTGCAATTATTTCGGGAAAGATAATCATGATGAATCTAAGTGTTTCAAGAAGATGGCAGCCTTGGAAACAGCAAATGAAGAAGCACCACATCAGCCTAGATTCGCCTTCAGAATCTGCCTCTCATGGACATGCACTTTGTGCTTCTGGTTATTCTTATAATGCATATTCTTCTTCTACTTCAAATGAATGGCTCATTGATTCTGGAGCATCTTATCATATGGCTAAGGATCAAGCCATCTTTTCTACTATGCATGAATGTAACACCAAACAAATATTTGTTGGTGATGATAGATCTCTAAGTGTTGTAGGAGCTAGAACAGTTCCAGTAGATAATGGTCATTTTAGTGATGTACTATGTGTTCCAAAAATTTTCTGCAATTTGTTATCAGTCTATCAGATCACTCATTCTGGTGAAGGTAAAACTGTGACCTTTACACCTCACCAAGTTGTAATCAAGGATTTTAAAGATCCTCAACAGGTCCTAGCTACTGGAATTGTTGACGATATTACCAGGTTGTACAAGTTTAACAACTTTGGTCATCACCTTTCCCTTCAGTTTTTGTTGCTCATAGTGATAACTTGAGCAAACTTTGGCATGAGCGATTTGGTCACTTAAATTATCGCTCATTGCAACAACTATGTAAAGAAAATATGGTGACAGGTCTTCCGATGGTATCTTGCAGAGATGGTGTTTGCTCCAGTTGTGTACTCGGAAAACATCATCGGGACAGTTTTGACAAACGTGCCTCTTGGCACGCCTCGGTTCCCTTGGAGCTTGTGCATAGTGACTTGTGCGGTCCTCTTCCATCTACTTCATTTTCTGGTTTCAAATATTTCTTAACTTTCATTGATGATTACACCAGACGCACTTGGGTTTATTTCCTAAAACTTAAGAGCAAAGTATTTAACATGTTCTTGGCCTACAAGGCCCTTGTTGAAAAACAATCTGGTCATCAAATTATTAAGTTAAGATCTAACAATGGAGGAGAATATGTTAACAAACAGTTCACTACTTTCTGCACTGAACAAGGCATCCAACAACAGCACACTGTTCCATATACACCACAACAAAATGGTGTAGCTGAGCGGAAGAACCGCACTTTAAAATAAATGGCTAATTGTATGATCCAATCTAAGGGACTAAGTCTTCAATTTTGGGTTGAAGCCATTAATTGTGCAAATTACATAGTTAATCGCACCCCCACTAAAGAATTACAAGGTATAACACCGGAAGAAGCATGGAGTAAAACTAAACCTGATGTAAGTCACTTTTGTGTGTTTGGTAGTGAAGCATGGGGTCACATTCCGGATGAAAAACGGAAAGCATTGCAGCCTAAAAGTGAAAAGTGCATATTTGTTGGATATTCTGAAGATGTAAAAGGTTATAGACTTCTTCAACCACATTCTCATGATATAATCATTATAAGAGATGTTAAATTTGATGAAAATATCTTGGCCTGCGAGCCTAACTCAGCGATTGTGCCATCTTTGGCCTACGAGCCTGATTCGGCGTTTGTGCCTTCTTCTTCTTCTTCCAACTTCCTTGACATGTTTCCAACTCCAGTTTTTGATGATGATAATGAGGATGAAAATCCACCTCCGCCTGCTCATGTTCCTCCAGTTGCACCAGCACAAGTGCTTCCTCGATGGGTCCGTTCAACATGTGAAGCAGTTGGTGATCTTGCCAGTGATCCTAGAGATCAACGTCGAACACGTTCTCAGTTTCAGCAAGCCTCTTCTCTTTTGGCTCAAGTTTTCGAGAATCATGATCCAGAAACTTTTGCAGAAGCTTCAGGGAATCGAGATTGGGATGCAGCCATGGATGAAGAATATCATTCCTTAATGGCGAATGATACTTGGGATCTTGTACCTCTTCCAAAAGGAAGAAAACTTGTCAGATGTAAATGGGTCTACAGAACTAAGTATGCATCAGATGGAAGTGTTGAAAGACTTAAGGCAAGGTTAGTTGCCAAAGGTTTTTCCCAAGTTGAAGGGATTGACTACAATGAAACCTTTGCTCCCGTCGTAAAAATGAACTCCATCCGCCTTGTTCTTTCCCTTGCTGCCTTACACAACTGAGAAGTCCATCAAATGGATGTCAAGTCTGCCTTCTTACATGGTGATTTACAGGAGGAAATTTACATGGAACAACCTCCTGGCTATGTTCAGAATAACTCTAGCTTTGTCTGCCGCCTTAAGAAATCCTTATATGGCCTTAAGCAAGCTCCCAGAGCTTAGTATGCCAAAATGGATAACTTTCTCCTTGACACTGGTTTTTCTAGATGCCATTCTGACCCCAACGTCTATACCAAGAAAGTAGGAAACCATCTCATCATACTTGTTCTATATGTTGATGACCTTATTCTTACTGGTAGTGACCCTAAGCTTATAACCCATGTGAAATCCAGTCTTAAACAAAATTTTGAAATGTCAGACTTATGACATTTGCATTATTTTCTTGGTCTCCAAGTCCTACAAACCAAAGAAGGAATCTTTCCTTCTCAGTCAAAGTATGCTTGTGACCTTCTTCGTCGCTTTCACATGGAAGATTGTACACCAGCCCCTTCTCCCTTCCAGTCTGGAGTCAAACTTTCTGCTACTTGTACTTCACCTGAAGTCGATGCCACCTTGTATCGTCAGCTTGTTGGTAGTCTCTTATACTTGACTCATTCTCGTCCTGACCTTTCCTTTGTCGTTGGTCGTGTTGCCCGTTATATGCAGACACCTCATGAAAGTCACTGGAAAGCAGCTAAAAGAATACTTCGATATATTCGAGGTACAGTTCAGTTTGGGATTCATTACAGTACAGGGGAGAAACCTTTGTTGGTTGGTTTCACTAATTCAGATTGGGCCGGCAATCCTGATGATCGAAAGTCTACTGCAGGTTATGTTTTCAGTCTGGGATCTGGACCTATTACTTGGGCTTGTAAGAAATAGCAAGCTCTTGCTCTTTCTTCAGCAGAGGTAGAATATTGAGCAGCAGTTAATGCCAGTCAGGAAGCTTTATGGCTTCGACAGATCCTTTCAGAGTTTGGATTCGAGCAGCAGCAGCCTACTCCACTTTGGTGCGACAATCAAAGTGTCATCAAGCTTGCCAAAGATCCAGTTCTACATCAATGCAGCAAACACATTGAGCTACATATGCACTTCATCAGAAATCTTGTTCATGATCGGGTTCTTGAAGTGCTCTTTTGCCCTACAGATGATCAAGTTGCAGACATCTTCACCAAGTCTCTTACAGAAGCGAAGTTTTCTAAACTTCGATCTATGTTAGGAGTTCAGGAACTTGTCATTAAGGGGGGATAGGCTCTAATGCCTCCTTCCTTCTCCTAATAGTGTCACTTTTGTAAATCCTTCAATCTTATCCCAAGTTGTTCTTAAGGGGGGATGTTAGGATATTTAGACACTTAGGAGTTAGTTAAGATCAACTTGTGTAATATATCCGTTAGGGATAGTGTGTTTCTTTAGTATGCATTAGTATGCATTTGTAAATACTTAATCCGACGGTCACGATATGTTTCCGACATAGAGTGATCCGACGGCTCAACTTCTCTTAGATCAAACCTAACCTTGATCCGTGGCTTAACACCCGATTGGTCCATGATCTCTATTTAAAGAGCATGGAGGGTCATTGTTTAGTTGATCGATTATGAGAAGCTCATTTGTAACTTTCTTTCTTTGCATAATAAATTGTCCCGTAGAATCTATTTGGCCGGGGTCGTGGAGTGTTTCCCTCAAGAGGGTTTAAACCACGTCAAAACATCGGTGTGTTGATCTGTGATCTGTTTGTGTGAAGTGGTTGCTCTTGGTGTTCGGTCCTTTGGTAGTACCCTGTGTACCCGAACACTCATTCCAACTGACATCATTTATTATTATATTCAATTAACTAGAGTCAGAAAGGTGCCCTCCTACTCAGTTTGACTTAATTTGGTGTTATTTCACCTAAAATTCAGTTAACTGAAGTCAAAAAGACGCCCTCCCCTAATTTTGGGCATTCAATTGAGTTTTGGATTCAGTTAGACAATTTCGAAGTCTCTTAGAGTCAATTACATGGTAGTTAAGTGGTTAACTAATGTGCTGAGTGGTGTTAACTGACCTGTAAGCCACTCTCATGCATTCAATTCGAATGACCTCCCTAGGATTTGAATTGCTTGGCTATTATTGCGATTGTTACACATTGCAATCATCTTCAGAGTTAATGATAATGCATGAACTGTTGCAAACCTTTTGCACGAGTGTTTTGACACACAATTTGTCGCATGCATCTCTAGTAATTGTTATTCTTGTTTCATAGATCTGTTGTGCTTGAATTTTACATGGTATCAGAGCCATGGAAGGAAAAGGAAACTCTTCTACGGAGTTCTTCAGATGAAGATTGAGCAATTTTGCTCAAAAATATTCCAACATTGCACCAGAAGCAGAAATTTTTCCACATAAATACTGGATAATTGTGTATCTAACTTATCAGGCTTGCTTGATAGGCTATGCCGGGTGTGATGTAACTTGAAAAGTGCAGGTTGTCGACCTAAAGATTGTTTGTTTGTTTTTTACTGCAGGTTTCTCACACCCTCCTATTGCATTTGCTATAGCAGAGATGGACTCTTCTTCTAACCATCTTCTTACTCCTTTCAACTATCATAAGTCGAAGGATGATATAGAGATAGTAATGCACTCCAAGGGACTCTACATAGTTACTATAGGCACATAACCAGAGCCTAATGCAGCTATAGAGAAGTCCAAGTTCTTCAATAAGCTTGGTGAAGCTTATGGTTTCTTATGTCTCAATACTTCGAAAGATCTTCTTTTCTATCTCAGTGGATTGAAGACTCGAAAATAAGTATGGGAACAACTTGCCTCACTCTTTGGCAAGTAGGATGATATAAGGGATTATCAGTTGGAGAATGAACTGATTTCCCTAAATCCTGAGAATTTTGAAAACAACAATGAGTTTTTCACCAAGTTCAAGCATTTTGTCCTTTATTTAAAGCAATGTGGTGTCAAGAAGAAGGATGATTAGTTAATCCTTTCAATCCTTTTGAAACTAGGAGCGGATTATTCAGTGTTTTCCTCTACCTTTCATTCAAGAAAACTCACCATTCCAAATTGGAATATGACATCCTTGAATCAATTCATTGAGTCCTTAACAAAAGAGCATGACAAGCTTGTTCAGATGGGGTCCATGAGATCCTCCAAAGATAAAGCCCTATTTTTTGGAGGACCCAAGGCTACAAATGCTAAATAAAAGCAAAAGAAAGAGAAGACCAAGTTTGATCATCTCAAGCAGAAGGAGAATACCAAGCATTCAAATGAGCCCTCGGGTTCAAGAAAAGACAAGCAAAAGGGAAAGGAAAAGACAAAGTGTTCTTACTGTGGCAGGGGCTTTCATCATGAAATCTCATGCATGAAGAAAACTATTGATCAGATGACCCTTCTTTTGGAGAAGAACAATATCACTCTTCCAGATGGCGCAAGGAAGAACGACAATAATGAACATCTAGAAAGAGGTCATGCACTCATGGAAAGTGTTTCGAATTCAACAAATCTTCTCGTATATTCAGGAGCTTCGAATCACATGGTTGCAAGCAAAGACTCTTTCTCATCATTAGACTTCGACAGCTGCATCTCCATGCACATGGGAGATGATTCACAAATTTCATAGAAAGGAAAAGGTACTATTCATTTAGAACATGGCAGTTTTCAAAATGTTCTCTATGTTCCTTCTCTAGCTTCGAACCTGCTTTCTATGTATCAGATGACACATAGTGGTTTTCCCAAGAAGGTTGTATTCAGCCCTAATGATGTTGAAATTTCTTAGATTAGCACCGGAAATTTCATGAACCTCAAAAATCCATAAATAAATAAAAAATTAATATACAAACAACTATATAAAAACATCGTTATGTTTTTCGCATGTAATAGTTACTGCAGCATAAATAAAGTTTTCCAATGCTTTGTATGGCCACTTACACAATTTCTAAAAACTGTTCTTTGGCAGGTTGTACATACATTGGATGTTTACAAGTTCAATGGCGTGCTATCGTCATAACCGAAGGTGATGTTGGGTTTCTTTTTATGTTTATCTAGTTATAGTTTTACTAAAGGCTTGCTTAGCCCTAAGGCTAAGTCTTGATCTTCCATCCTTTCCTTAACCATTATGCATTGATGCTTTAGTTGCATAGGAAAAAAAATTTGGAGACTATGGGTATAGTCTCGACCCCATTAATTGTAATAAGGTTCAAAAGGATTCAAGGCTTAACCTTGATCCCTATGCGCAAGGTTAACATATGACAAGGTTGAGCGATTTGATTTAAGGGTTTAAACATTAGCTATGGGATTTACCCCATAGTCGAGCATTGTTTTAAAAAAACGATAATAATAAAGTTATGATGTGATTATTCTTTATTTGGTTGTGCGTTAAGAATTGATAGTTTTATGTTGTGGTTGATTTGCGAATTAATGAGCTACCCTGGCTGCGAGTTGACAGCGCAGCCAGGATTTTAAGGCTTACATGAGATTTGAATCTTGGCCATCCACTTGTGCAACCTGATGATCATGGTTTAATGTGTCGCTTTGTTTGTCTGATTCCTTCATTGTATTTGTTATTTAGTCTGTAAGCTAGTGGAGCTGAGGCTCTGCTCTGCCAATGGCGATTTTATGAGGTTGTTACGGTGTAAATATTTTCCTGTCGTTAATGGCATTCTACCTGGTTTCTTTCCAAGGTATAAGAGAGGTCATCACGGTGCTATTGACTGCCAAGCCAACGCTAGTTGGTCGCTGCAACTTGGACACAGTCACCTGTCAGCCTCAAGCTTCCTTTAACCAGGTAAGAGGATAAACTCGGTAGTTTACGTTCTTTAAACCACATTTTTCTTCGTTAAGTTTTCGGTCGCCATAATTAAGCTTGAAATATTTCTTGCAGGTAGAGGAGGAATAAGAGAAAATAGGATAAGTCGACCCCTGGCCTTCTCTATGAAATGTACAAGGTAAGGTAAAGATACCAGTTTTACAATTATTCATTTATTTCCACAATTGTTATGGTTCTGAAAACAACAAGTGGTTGTAGTTTGAGGGGTGTCGGCGAAGATGGTGACAAGGTCACCTTCTCCTAGGCCCGCGTCTTAAAACGCCCAGGTGAAACATGAAATAGTTCATTCTACTTCATTATTAGTTTTTGTTTATACTCATTCATTGGTTGACCCGAGATTGCAATGTTGCAGGTGGCTCAGGGTTGGATTTTGAAGCCGTAAGAAAAAGGATTTAGGCTTTCATATGTTTGAAAGATTAGTTACTGTGTGTGCGTGGTTGCGGTATCTATGTTCCAGCAAATAAATATATATAATATATATAACTTGTTTGTGCATTTGTCGCTTGTTCTATGGTTTGAGAGTTTAACTATGGTGCCATCGTGGATGGCTTACCATCTCGTCGATTAACCTGTAATAGTATTTAACTTATTGTTTTTATTCTTTTAAAGATATTAGATGCCATCGCTGATGGTATTCTATCCACAGGAATCGTGGATCCATCTATTTAACATTTGATACTATTTAATATTAAAATGACCCCTAGGGTCTTTGCCAATTTCGTAATTAGGATTGTCTGTGCAATCAATACTTATCACGATTTTTATTCTAAGAAGTAACTATTTTAGCGATGTGATTATGATAGATCTTAATGGCCATTATGGAAGAGGATCTATGTTTTTAAGTAGAACTCTGGAATTTGTCGAGACTACTAAATAATTAAAGAATGGATGTTTAGTTCGTGTAATTATTTATAAATATTTGATATAGTGATAAATTTAATTGTGGCATTTGTAGTTATTTTACTTTGGGTATCGATCAGTCCAGATCTAGAAAAATCGATCCGTAATAGGGGTTTATAACATGGAGTACTTTTAAGAAGAAAATTGTTTGTAGTTTTATTGCAAAAGAACATTTGACTATATTATTTTAATTAACTTTGCTCTAGTGATATTTCTGTAAATTTGTTAAACAATATAAATCAATTCTGATATTTTTTTTAAATAGTTTATAGTAGCTTATTATATTGTGGTTATAAGCATTTTTTTCTAAATCTACGATTAGATCTTTTCGCTCACAGTTTCCTAAATTGTTTAAACGACTCATATAGCATGATGTCTCGTTTTGGGTATGGATGCCCGAACAGAGATTCAATAGGAATCCTGGCAAATAAGATTCTTTTACAAATATAAACAATAAATGAGGAAAGGGAAGAATATTTAGATCTAAAAACATGAATAGGAAAGGTTTGGGCAGATACTTAATAGGTCAATATTTTCTACAAATGCATAATAAAATTATGCTAAAAGGATTAATTTGTGATTCATAGTTTAAAATGGAAATTATTAAAAGAAATAGTTACAATGCATAACTAAAATAGAAAATCCTACTGCAACTAGTTTTATACAAATAAGAAATAAGACAAGGAACCTGGCACCACTGTCGAGAAAAAAAAAATTAAATAGCCGTTCCTCCCAACCAACTCCTATAGAAGCCAAGTCTCACTTGCTCCGGAACCCCCAGGCCCGATCGTTGAACCACAAGATCAAAATCCACATAATGCGCCATCTCTTGCATTATCAGATTCAATTTCCCAGTCCAATGTTAGCCTCCTCTTGCTCATGGACATACTATTATATAGTATTTTTCCTAAGACTTGGTCATTTATGAGCCTCTTGCTCTTTAGCACTCCACAAAGAGTTGTGACCTGATTTTAGGGAAGATGCCTCATGCACCTTGATTTCTCACTATGTAGCTTCAACCACTTGTATTTTCCTCTTGTAGTTCAACAATCACTCTTTCAACAGCTATTTCATTTATGTCCCTCTAGTATATTTTTATTAATAAAAGAGTAATTCATTACATTTGTTTTATTTTTGACTTCTTGTCTCAAATATTTAAATAATAAATAAACATAAAATAAAATATTCCAAAAGTATTTAATAATGCTTTATTAAATCTTGGTGTATTACATACACCTCCCCTTAAAGGATAACACCGTCCTCAATGTTATTATTTTTCTATTTTTATTCTTCCCTCTCTTCATCCTGAAATAGGATCGGATATGCCTCCTGCATATCACTTTCCAATTCCCAGGTGGACTCTTCCGGACTAAGGTGCTTCCTTGCAGCTTGACTTGTCCGTTGGTACAGTTCTGGAGTAAAAGTTCTCTCCTGTCAAGAATACGCTATGGTCCCACCTGGAACTCTCCTTCGGGTTCCACCTGTATAACATACCAATCAATTACATGAGTAGTGTCATGAACATACTTCTTCAAAATGGAAACGAGAAAAATATCATGTACCTTAATATTAGGTGGTACAGCTAACTGATATGCTACTGGCCCTACTTTAGACAAAATTTAAAATGGCCCACAATACCTGGGTGCCAATTTTGAATACCTGCCCAGTCTTAGGGATATTTTCTTGGGTCTTACCTTTATATACACATGCTCACCTACCTAGAACTCTCGAGGAGTTATTTTCAAGTCAGCATAACTTTTCTTCTTGTCTTGGGTAGCTTTCAAATTTTGTTGTACCTGTTTCATGGTTAGTTCCATATATTTTAACAATTCAGGTCCTAACATTAATCAATCAACTAGACTTCTCCAAGAAATGGGAGTATTACATTTGCGTCCATACATGATTCAAAAGGAATCATACCAGCCAATACCTGAAAATGATATTTGTAAACAAATTCTACTAGGTGCAAATAATCTTCCCACTTACCCGGTTTGTCCATTACATACATTCTCAGCATGTCTTCTAGGACTTGGTTTACCCTTTCAGTCTGTCCATCTGTTTGTGGATGATATGCAGTGCTAAAATTCAATTGTGTGCCTAATCCTTTAAACAAATATTTCCAAAAATTCCCTGTAAATTGTACATCTCTATCTGAGATTATTACCTTTGGTACGCCATGTAACCTGAAAATCTCGTTCATAAATATATATGCGATGTTAACAGCCTTATAAGTAGATTTTACTGGAATAAAATGAGTTGCTTTACTTAACTTGTCTACTACGACCATGATTGAGTCGTGCTGCCTAAATTTTTTAGGCAGACCTATTATAAAATCCATGTTGATTATTTCCCACTTCCATTCTAAAATGGGTAGCGGTTGTAGTAACCTTGTTGGATGTTGATGTTCTACCTTTACTTGTTGGCATTCGATGCAGCGAGCTAAGTATTATGCTACCTCATTTTTCATTTTGGGCCAAAATAAGTCCTTTTTTATCATGGTGATCATCTTTTGGTGTCCAGGGTGTCCTGAATAGGGTCGTTTGTGTAACTCATTCATAACAATTAATTTGATTTTTGTTGTATTTGGTATGTACAATTTGTTTTTAGGCAATAGTAATCCTCTTCCATTTAGACTAAAATCTGTTTTTATTTGGTTCTATTCATTTTCAGCAGTCTTTTCCTTTAAATTTTGGTATTCTTTATCAGAATTTTCTGCATTTAAGATCTGATTTTCCAAATCTGATTCGTAACTACTACTTGCAAATAGTAAATTTGCGTGACAACTTAGGGCGTTTGCAACTTTGTTTTCTTTCCATTTTATATGTTTTATTTCAAATTCGTATTCACTTAGGAATGACAACCACCTAGCAAGTCTAGCGTTTAGATTTTGCTGATCAAATAGGTATTTTAAACTTATGTTATCTGACATTAGCAAAAAAATTCTTCCGATGAGGTAGTGTCGCCACATCTTTAATGCATGTATAATTGCAGCAAGTTCTAAGTCGTGTGTAGCGTAGTTCTTTTCATGTTCTTTTATTTTTTTGGATTCATAGGCCACGACGTAATTCTCTTGAATTAACACCCCACCTAACACTTCCTTACATGTGTCGGTGCATACGACGAAATCTTTAAAATGATCGACAATTTTTAAGGTAGGAGCGGTAGTTAACATGCATTTTAGTTTATTAAAACTTTCCATACACTTTTCGTTCCAATCAAACTTCTTACCTTTCTTTTGTAGTGAAGTTATGGGGTAGGCTATATTAGAAAATCCTTCATTAAACTTTCGATAATAACCCATAATTCCCATGAACGATCTTATGTCGGTTATATTTTTAGGAACTGGCCATTCAGTTATAGCCTTAATCTTGTCGGGGTCGACAAATATTCCATCCTTAGACACTACGTGTCCTAGATATTGAATTATGTCTTTAAAGAAATCACACTTGCTAAACGTAGCAAACAATTGTTGCTCTCTTAACACTTGCAAAACTATTCTTAGGTGTTCTTCATGTTCCTGTTCATTCTTCAAATAAATCAGTATATCATCGATGAAGACGACTACAAATTTATCTAAATAGTTACTAAGAATACTATTCATTAAGCACATAAAAGTTGCAGGTGCATTTTTTAATCCAAAGGGCATTACAACAAACTCGTAATTGCCATAACGAGTTCTAAAAGCAGTTTTAAAGATGTCTTCATCTTTGATCCGTACCTGATGGTAGCCGAACCTTAGATCTATTTTAGAAAAGATTGTCGCCCCTTGGAACTGATCGAATAAATCGTCTATTTGGGGTAAAGGATATCGATTTTTAATAGTCATTTTATTTAATTGCCAACAGTCTATGCATAATCTTAAGGTTCCATCTTTCTTCTTTACGAATAAGACTGGTGCTCCCCAAGGGGAAACACTAGGTCGAATGTACTTCTTATCAATTAGTTCTTGTAATTGTGTTTAAAGTTCTGTAAGTTCTATTATATTCATCCGATAAGGAGCTTTCGATGCCGGTACCACTCCTAGTATCAGATCGATTGTAAAGTCTATGTCTCTTTTCGGAGGTAGTCCAGGGACTTCTTCCAAAAAGATGTCTTTAAACTCTTTTAAGATAGGTATATCCTCTATTTTAAGTTTTTTATCATTATCTTTGTCATCCATTACATAGACTGCAAATACTTTACATCCTTTACATATTGATCTCTTCATTTTTAAGGCATAGATTTCTCTGATCATAACCTTTCTAGGAATTCCTCTTACTTTAATTGTATTTCCAATATTATCCATGCATGTAAAAGTTTTATCATAACAATTCAACATGACTCTGTGTTTTCTAACCAATCCATTCCTATCAGCATATCATAGGAACCTAATGGTAAAATATTCATATCAACATGTGTATCAAATTCATTCATCAATATTTCACAGTTTTTCACATAATTAGTGACCTTACGTTTAGTACCTGTGGCTAACTATACTAGCCAAGATTTTTCAAATTTTTCTGGTACTAATTTACATAATTCAACAATCCTAGGTGATACATAACTCAAACTTGCACCTGGATCTATTAGTATGGAAATGGGTTGACTTTTTATCATACCTTCGATTTCGACCATTGAAGTTTGATGGTCTTCTTTTCGATTCTCCAATGCAGCACTGATTCGAGGCATGCTTCTTTCCATATCTCCAACGGTAGTAGACTCTTGAGTGGAGTGAACATTATTAAGGATTTTCTTTCTTATAGGGCAGTCTTTAAAATAATGTGGCTCGCCACATTCCCAACGTTTTAAGGATTCCCTCTATGTAGTGTTTTTGTTAAAAGTAGTAGAAGGTTCTCTTTCTTTTGTTGCAGGGTGTTGTGGTTTAAAACCTCTATAATTACCACCTTGATACCCTCTATAGTTATTCCCATTATTCTTGTGAAATTTATTATTCTTATTTCTTGGATCAAATTTATCCCGTCTTTTGGTGTTCGAATTAGGTACATTTTCTCTTTTACTCTTATTTTGATCATAACAGAAATTTGCTTTACTCATTGCTTCTTCCATCGTCTTCGAATTGTCATACTCAATCATTTCTTTAAACGTAATAGGTAAGCAGCTGAGAAAGCATTTTATTTTTGGTTTTTCATTTATTATATATGGTACATAATGAAGCAAAGTTAGGAATTTACTATAGATTTCTTTCATGGTCATAGATCCTAACCTTAACTCGTAGAATTCCTTATCCTTTTCTTCATAATACTGTTACGAAAGATACTTTCATTTAAAGTGCTTCTTAAATGTTTTCCATGTTACGTACCGTTATTTTATACCTTTTATTTTTTTTTTATCTTGCCACCAAATATCTGCTTTTCCAGTTAAGTTATAAATGGCCATTTTTGCCTTCAGTTCATCGGAATAGTTATAAATCTGGAAGTATTTCTTCATTCTAGACAACGGAGCTTCCGCCTCTTCTCCTTTTTCGATTTCACCGTTAAACATAGGAGGTTTAATTTTCTTAAATTCTCCCGAAATCTCTTCATAGGGTTTGTATTTCCTTTTATTTTTATTACTATCACTACTTTCACTAGAATTTTGTTGTTTTTCTCTGTGGTGTTTAGTTGATTCCTCACAGGAAGTTTCAGCCCTATGACTGGAAAATTCCAGTTTTCTTCCCCTACGTTTGTAAGGTGTAGCTTTTGGATTATCATGTCTAGATTATTTGTGTTTATCTTTTTCATTACTATGTATTTTAGCCAACAAAATGTTATTTATTTCTTCTTGTGCTTTCAGAATTCGTTCGCTATCTTCCCTAACTCTTTTTAATTCTGATCTTAGTTCTTTAACAGTTCGTTGTAATTTTGATGGGTTATCGTCTTGACTCTCATTAAGGTTTACCCAAATTTCACCCTCTACATTGTTCACAGGAATTCTGGGGAGAGATTCTTCTTCTGTAGACATTCCTACGTCTGCCATAGTTTCTTGAAAAAAAATAAAGTTATCCTTCTCTTCCTATTTCGTAAGAGAGTAAAACCCAAAATAAATAAAATTAGTTTTTTGGTTTAACAGCTTCTGTGTTGGGCCGGGTCAGGACAAGTGTTGTAACCATGCTCTGATACCATTCTATCATGAACTTAAAAAATCCATAAATAAATAAAAAATTAATATACAAACAACTATATAAAAACATCGTTATGTTTTTCGCATGTAATAGTTACTCCAACATAAATAAAGTTTGTCAATGCTTTGTATGGTCACTTACACAATTTCTAAAAACTGCACTTTGGCAGGCTTTACATACGGTGGATGTTTACAAGGTCAACAACGTGCTTCCATCATAACCGAAGGTGATGTTGGGTTTCTTTTTACGTTTATCTAGTTATAGTTTTACTAAAGGCCTGATTATCCCTAAGGCTAAGTCTTGATCTTCCATCCTTTCCTTAACCATTATGCATTGATGCTTTAGTTGCATACGACACAAAGTTTGGATACTATGGGTATAGTCTTGGCCCCATTAATTGTATTAAGTTTCAAAAGGATTCAAGGCTTAACCTTGATCCCTATGCGCAAGGTTAACATATGACAAGGTTGAACGATTTGATTTAAGGGTTTAAACATTAGCTATGGGATTTACCCCATAGTCGAGCATTGTTTTACAAAAATGATAATAATAAAGTTATGATGTCATTATCCTTTATTTGGTCGTGCGTTAAGAATTGATAGTTTTATGATGTGGTTGATTTGCGAATTAATGAGCTACCCTGGTTGCGAGTTGACAGCGCAACCAGGATTTTAAGGCTTACATGAGATTTGAATCTCGGTCATCCACTTGTGCAGTCTGATGGTCAGGGTTTTGATAGGGTTTAATGTGTCATTTTGTTTGTCTGATTCCTTCATTGTTTTTGTTATTCGGTCTGTAATCTAGTGGAGTCGAGGCTATGCTCTATCAATGGTGATTTTATGAGGTTGTTATAGTGTAAATTTGCATGTGGTTAATGGAATTCTACCTAGTTGTTTTCCAAGGTATAAGAGAAGTCTTCAGGGTGCTAATGGCCACCAATCCAACACTCGATGGTCGCTGCGACTTGGACATAGTCACCTGTCAACTTCAAGCTACCTTTAACCAGGTAAGAGGATAAACTCGGTAGTTTAATTTCTTTAAACCACATTTTTCTTCGTTAAGTTTTCATTCGCCATAATTAAGCTTGAAATATTTCTTACAGTTAGAGGAGGAATTAGGGAAAACAGGAGAAGCCAACCCCTGTCCTTCTCTGCGAAATGTACAAGGTAAGGCAACGATACCAGTTTTACATTATTCATTTCTTTCCACAATTGTTATGGTTCTGAAAACAACATGTGGTTGCAGGTTGAGGAGCGCCGGTGAATATGGCAACAGGGTCACCTTCTCCCAGGCCCACATATTAAAACGCCCAGGTAGCCCATGTCTTAAAACGCCCAGGTAAACCACAAACTTCACTATAATTCATTATTAGTTTTTGTTTATACT
This sequence comes from Larix kaempferi, assembly GCA_027924585.1. Classification (NCBI taxonomy): domain Eukaryota; kingdom Viridiplantae; phylum Streptophyta; class Pinopsida; order Pinales; family Pinaceae; genus Larix; species Larix kaempferi. The sequence continues at coordinate 42,442,537 of BSBM01000370.1, read as the reverse complement.
CAGTCATTGGCTGACCCGAGATTGCAATGTTGCAGGTGACTCAGGGCTAGGTTTTGAAGCCGTAAGAAAAAGGATTCAGGATTTCATCTGTTTGAAAGATAATTTATTGTGTGTGCATGGTTGCAGCATCTCTGTTCCAGCAAATAAATATATATAATATATATAACTTGTTTGTGCATTTTTTCGCTTTTTCTATGGTTTGATAGTTTAACTATGGTGCCATCATGGATGGCTTACCATCTCGTCGGTTAACCTATAATCTTATTTAACTTATTGTTTTTATTCTCTTAAAGAGAGTAGATGCCATCGTTGATGGTTTTCTATCCACAGGGATCGTGGATCCATCTATTTAACATTTGATACTATTTAATATTAAAATGACCCCTAGGGTCTTTGCCAATTTCGTAATTACGGTTTTTATTATAAGAAGTAACTATTTTAGCGATGTGATTATGATAGATCTTAATGGCCATCGTGGAAGAGGATCTACATTTTTAAGTAGAAATCTAGAATTTGTCGAGACTACTAAATAATTAAAGAATGGATGTTTAGTTCCTGTAATTATTTATAAATAATTGATATAGTGATAAATTTAATTATGGCATTTGCAGTTATTTTACTTTGGGTCTCGATCAGTCCAGATCTAGCAAAACCGATCCATAACAGGGGTTTATAACATCGAGTACTTTTAAGAAGAAAATTGTTTCTAGTTTTATTGCAGAAGAACATTTGACTGTATTATTTTAATTTACTTTGCTCTAGTGATCTTTCTGTAAATTTGTTAAAAAATATAAATCAGTTCTGATCTTTTTTTAAATAGTTTATAGTATCTTATTATATTGTGGTTATAAGCATTTTATTCTAAATCTAGAATTAGATCTTTTCGCTCACAGTTTCCTAAATTGTTTAAACGACTCGTATAGCACGATGTCTCATTTTGGGTATGGATGCCCGAACAGAGATTCAATAGGAATCCTAGCAAATAAGATTATTTTACAGATATAAACAATAAATGAGGAAAGGGAAGAATATTTAGATCTGAAAACATGAATAGGAAAGGTTTGAGCAGATACTTAATAGGTCAATATTTTCTACAGATGCATAGTAAAATTCTGCTAAAAGGATTAATTTGTGATTCATAGTTTAAAATGGAAATTATTAAGAGAAATAGTTACGATGCATTACTAAAATAGAAAATCCTACTGCAACTAGTTTTATACAGATAAGAAATAGGACAAGGAACCTAGCACCACTTTCGGGAAAACAGAAATGAAATAGTCCTTCCTCCCAACCAACTCCTAGAGCAGTCAAGTCTCACTTGCTCCAGAACTCCCGAGCTTGATCGTTGAACCACACGAGAAAAATCCACTTAATGTGCCATCTCTTTCATTATCAGATTCAATTTCCCATCCAATGCTAGCCTCATGCTTGCTAATGGAATACTATTATATAGTATTTTTCCTAGGACTTGGTCATTTATGAGCCTCCTGCTATTTAGCACTCAACAAAGAGTTGTGACCTAATTTTGGGGAAGATGCCTCCTGCACCTTGAGTTCTCACTCTATAGCTTCAGCCACTTGTCTTTTCCTCGTGTAGTTTAGCAATCACTCTTTCAACAACTATTTCATTTATGTCCCTCCAATATCTTTTTATTAATAAAAGAATAATTCATTACATTTGTTTTATTTTTGACTTCTTGTCAAAAATATTTAAATAATAAATAAACATAAAATAAAATATTCGAAAAGTATTTAATAATACTTTATTAAATCTTTGCGTATTACATGAAAACTCATTGCAACAGGCAAGGCAAATCATGTTGCAAAAACATATGAGTTTTCCCATTTTTTGTCGTATTCAAAGCCAATTTCTCTTCTGACTCATGGAAATGAGGTTATCCATCTATGGCATGAGAGGTTTGGACACCTTAATTACAAGTATTTGCAGCTTCTACAAAATAATCCCATGGTTGAAGGCCTTCCGAACATCAAATACTCAAAAGGGATATGCAAGGGTTGCATCATTGGCAAGCATCCTGAGCACAAGTTCGATCGAGGCAAAGCTAGCAAGGCTTCTTGTATTTTGGGGCTGATTCATAGTGATATCAGCGGTCCATTACCAAATCCCTCCATGAATGGCTCAATTTATGTTCCGGCATTCATTGATGACTTATCCAGATTCACATCAGTCTACTTTCTCAAGAACAAATCGGAAGTGCTTGAAAGGTTCAAGAATTTCAAGGATTTTGTTGAGACTGCCACTGGGAGAAAGACCAAAGCTCTTAGATATGATAACAGTGGAGAATATATCAAATCATAGCTGCTGCAACTTTGTGTGGAAAATGGAATCCAAATCCAACACACAATCCTCTACACACCTCAGCAGAATGGTGTAGCAGAGAGGAAAAACCGAGCATTGAAAGAGATGGCTACTTGTATGCTTGAGTCAAAAGGATTGTCTTCAAATATTTGGGATGAGACCATGAATGTTGCTTCATACATTCAGAACAAAGTTCCACACTCATCCATCAAATGTACAACTCATTTCGAAGCCTACACTAGTCACAAGCCTGATGTATCACATCTCAGGGTTTTCGGGTCCACTGCATGGGCTAGAAATCCGATTGAGAAGAGAAGATCTTTGGAACCGCAAAGTACTGGGTGTATACTCATTGGATATGCTGAAGAATCCAAAGGATAAAAACTCATGTATATCAGATCCAAAAGAATATTCATCGAGAGAAGTGTCCAATTTGAAGAACCGCTTCATGATCTACAACTAGTGGAGGAAGAAACTGCCAAATTGCTTCCTTTTCCGGAAGAATATTTTGGAGAAGATACTGAAATTTTATGTTCTAATACTTCTGATATTATGTTATCAGGTTCAGATTCAAATCCAGATGAGCCCCCTCAGTTTCCAAAGTGGGCAGAAAAGACTCTCATATATGTCGGTTCTAGCATTGGAAATCTTACCAATCCAAGAAGAACCCGAGCAGACTTTCAAAGAGCAAGTATGGCTCTTTCATATGTTGATCCATTGTTGTCTGAAAAGTGTTTTTTGATGATTGGTTCAGATCCTAAATCATACTACCATGCCCACTGAGATTTGAGATGGCAAACCTACATGGATAAAGAGTACAATTCTCTTCAGAAAAATGTAACATGGCAACTAGTTTCTCTTCCACCTGGAAGGAAATTGGTTCAATGCAAATGGGTCTACCGAACCAAGGTTGCTGCTGATGGTTCAAAATGAAAATACAAAGCTAGGTTGGTGGAAAAAGGTTTCTTACAAGTCCATGGTGTGGACTACACATAAATTTTTGCAACGGTTGCAAAAATGGACTCAATCCGGCTAGTTTTGTCAATTTCCACATCCAAGCACTGGGAGGTGCACTACGTGGATGTGAAGAGTTCTTTTCTTCATGGGGATATTCGGAAAGAGATTTACATGAATCGTCCCGAAGGTTACATATCAGATCCAACACTTTTTTGCAGATTAAGGAAATCCTTGTATGGTTTAAAACAGGCCTCAAGAGCTTGGTATGCGAAGATGGATTCCTTTCTTCTGTTGCAAAACATTGCGAGATGCAAATCAGATCTAAATGTGTATCTACAGCAGCATGAAAGTAATTTTTTGATCATTGTACTTTATTTTAATGACCTATTGATTACAGGAAGCAGTCCTGCTTCAATCGACACTATAAAAACTGCTTTACACCAAGCATTTGATATGAGTGATTTAGGTCTACTGAAGCAGTTTCTTGGTTTCGAGATCACTCATAATTTTGATGGGATCATGATTTCCCAATCAAAATATGCTTTGGAATTGCTAAAGAAGTTCAATATGGAAGAACGTAAAGTGGCACCATTCCCATTCCTCTCAGGAATCAGTCTTGAGGATGACGATTCTACAAAGTTGGTGGATTCTACAATTTACTGACAATTGATTGGAAGTCTTTTGTATCTGACATACTCTAGGCCTGATATTTCTTATGCCATGAGTGCTGTGTCAAGGTACATGCAGCATCCCCATGATATTTACTGGAAGGAATCCAAAAGGATCTTGCATTATGTGCAGGGTATGAGACATTTTGGCATTCACTATGCTACGGATTCCGATCTTGACTTGGTTGGATTCACTGATTCAGATTGGGCAGGTGATAGCATTGATCAGAAGTCCACTTCCAGATATGTTTTCATGATTGGCACAGGGCCTATTTTTTAGTCAAGCAAAAAGCAGATCTCCATTTCCTTATCTTCAACAGAGGCAGAGTATCAAGGAGTAGTCAATGCTTGCATTCAGGGAATTTGGTTGCAGGGTATTCTAACACAGTTGAATGATTGGTAGCACCACTTATACTGTCATTTTTTTTTACAATCATAGAGCTATCAAGATCTCGACAGATCTGGTTCAGAGACAGAGGACCAAGCATATCGAGATCCACATGCACTACATCCAAGAGCTTGTGCATGACAGAACCTTTGTACTGCAATATTGCCCTACAGAATAGCAAATTCCAGACATCTTCACCAAGAGCTTCACTAAGAAGAAGTTCTCTTACCTCCGTTCACTGTTGGGGGTGAGTTCTACTATGGTGAGGACAAATTAGATGCTTCAATGTTCAGTTTGAGGGGGGGGGTTTCCCTCTTTCCTCACTTAGATTTTTTGAGCAGTTTTTGGATTATTTCTGTATTGAGTGGCCTATGGCCTTTGTTTTTGAGGGCCTTTTATTATTTTTATTTAGTCCTCCACGTGAGATTAGCTTAAGGGGGGGTGTTGGAGTCATTTTCCAACAACACCTAATTTTTATGGGCTTAACAACCTAATTTACCACTTATCATAAGTATTTTGACTCAATTATGTGCTTACATCATCAACAGATCATCAGTTTCAGTAAACTGGGCCTCCTCCTTCATTCGAGGAGTTAATTGGGCCATCAATATGAGTTAACTGGGCCTCCTCCATAATTCAAGGAGCCAACTGGGGTGATTTGCATGACTAAAGTGCCCTACTCAATCCAAATGACAACATTTATTATTATATTCAACTAACTAGAGTCAGAAAGGCGCCCTCCTACTCAATTTGACTTAATCTGGTGTTATTTCACATAAAATTCAGTTAATTGAAGTCAGAAAGGCACCCTCCCCTAATTTTGGGCTTTCAGTTGAGTTCTGGATTCAGTTAGACAGTTTCAGAGTCTGTTAGATTCAATTAGATGGTAGTTAAGTAGTTAACTAATGTGCCGAGTGGTGTTAAATGACCTGTAAGCCACTCTCATGCATTCAATTCGAATGACCTCCCTAAGATTCAAATTGGTTGGCTATTATTGCCATTGTTATACATTGTAATCATCTTTAGATTTAATGATAATGCATGAAGTGCTTCGAACCTTTTGCACGAGTGTTTTGACACACAATTTGCCACATGCATCTCTAGTAACTGTTGTTCTTGTTTCATAAATCTGTTGTGCTTGAATTTTACACAAACAAGCTATGGTAGGCCCTCTAAAATGAACTGCAGAGGTCGTGAAACCTCTTCAAAGTTCATTACGATTTTCAAATTTTATAGCTAGCATGCTTCCACCCTTGTGTACTTCTCCTTCAGACTAACCACTTGAACCTTGCTCTGATACCATGTAAGGTTTTCCATTATACCAAAACTGGTAGATTTTGGTAAACATTTGAAACCAAGCACAAGGTTCGATTATCTAGGGTGTGATTAGTCCACATTATATTCCCAAAGGTGTGACGATTATCAACTGATACTCCCATACCTTTAACTTTTGGTTTAGGCGAATAATGCTTTCCCATTTTATGTAGTTTAGAGTTTTTTTGGGTAACATTACGAAAGACTGTCACTGTCAATGGAAATGTATTTTAGATTTAATATCCTACTACATTTTCTTGTTGGATATGGAAACTCAATTCCCATGGTAATCAATTTATAAATATTGATGTATTTCAATTAACTCAATAATATTGTTTTTTTGTTTTTTTAAATAAACAAAAATTAATTAATATTTATCATTTGTTTTGCATTAATTCACTATGGTAAGGACTAAGCTACACATAGCTCTTGTTCTCTTCATTCATTTGTTCTCTCATTATAATGAGCTTTCCTATATCATAAGAACTAAGCTAGCACAAGTATCCTTCTAGGAAAACATGCAAATAACCAAGTTTTATAAAAAAAGATGGCATTTTGCAACTATCTACCACAAATGAGCTTGGGCTCTGAAAACAAGAGGCACAAGGGCACAAGATCTAGAGGTAGATTTAGGTAGACTCGGGAGGAGGGCATTAACACTTTGAAACTTTGAGAGAGTTGGTGATTACCCCAAGGTAAGTTTAAAATGGGGAACATTAGGTTAAATTTGGGAATGCTAGGTTAAACTTCATTGTGTAAAAGAGTCAAAGATGGGCTTACGGGTAGTAATTTATGGCCCCATGGTTTTGGGTGTTCCATGGTATTTCCCCACGGTATTGCATGTGATGACGCCTACATAAGGACTTGAGCAACTCCATTGTAAATTGCACTGTCTTTGTCTTGAGTGACTTGTGAAGACCATAATGATCAAGGGTTTTACATCTATTATTGGTTTTGGCATGAGAGATCACATATCTATAAGTCAAAATATTTTTCTTCATTGTGTATTCTTACTTATAATATGCATTTTTGCATTTTCTCTCCTAACATGATTTTGGTTGAGTATATTTGAGTATATGCATTTTACTTGTTTCTTTATTTTAATTATCCACTTCCTTTATGTTTATTAAATTTTGATTTTTCACATTTTTATATTAAAATGAAGTTTTATTTTATTTTTTTAATAAAATTTTAAAACAAAAAAAATAATTTTTAATTTACAAAATAACATTTTTTTATGAATAAATTTATAATGGAAAAGGGGAAAATAAATCCCAAACAAACATAATATATAAGTATATTATTCTTATTCAAGTTTTTATATCGTTTTCGAGCTTTCTTGATTTTATGGGAATTAATTATTTTTCCTTTTTCCTTTTTCCTTATTGGCTCTTATAAGCCAGCAATTGTTGTTGACAATTTCTTGTAATGGTTAACATAATTTATATTTCCTGTAAATCTGAGTCTATGCGACCGTAGTCAATCTATAGGTTTAGTCATTTAGAGTTGAGACATTGCTGAGTCACTCTCTGGTTTTCCTTTAACCACTTAAGGGTTTAACGTTTTGGGGTCTTCATTCCATCATTATGATTTCAGTTCTATCTCCATTCCACGTTTTGTTCTGCTCCATTATTTTGGTTTCAGTAAGCATTCTGTCATTCGGAGTTTCCAACATTGTGGCCCACCTCATCCTAATGCCAGTGAGTGCCAGAGGTAAAAGAGGAACAAAACAAGAATTCTGTTGTCGTTGAAAGAAAAATTGCGAAGATCAGACTTGTCAGTGTGGTTGAGCATAAATGTTTTGAAAGAGTATCACGCAAAAATTACAAGCTACAAAAATTGTAAAACCAGAAACTGTAATTTGCATTGTCTTTTTTATGAAGCTATTCTTATGCATATTACTTAGAGTGGTTCGTGTGGACCTTTTAAACTTTGATGAAAATGTCGATGGCTGCATATGATGAATATGAAGAGCTTCTCCATTACCATCATGTTGGCATTCAATGTAGAGATTGAAACATGGTTTGTACTCTGAGCATCACAGTCAATATTCATTATGAAATATGTTTCTGGATTTTACCGTTCAGAGTTTTGAATACCCAACATTTGGGGTATTTGGGGTGGACACCCCACCCATCATCAGGGGATAAGAAGAAGCTCCCCTGGTATGTTCTTCCACAATGTCCCAACACCCTGAACATTGATTTAATGCCAATCTCATGGAAAGGAAAGCTGTATATATTGGATATACAGCTTAATGCCAATCTCCCCCTGCACTTCATCTTCATTCCTTTTATAAAAAATTCACAACATATCATTACCATATCCACCCCTAAGAACTATTGCCTATTCAGATTACACTTCACTAATCCAGTTATCTAAGACATTCAGTTATCATGTCCTAATAGTTGTTGCACGTTGCACCAAAAGATTTCCTAAAATCATCCCACTGTAACATCGCAATAGTGTCGATAACAGAAATGCGTTGGAAACTAGGGCTATCAAAATGGGAAGAAAATCTCTAGCAACCATTTGAAAGTTTATATTGACTATATATGCAAACTTACATTTTGTGATTCCCCTATACAGATTTTCATCTTTCTTAAAGGATCAAATCAGATAGATCATGATCCAAAATTAATGAATAAATTCCACTGCAGTTAAGTAGTCACTACTTGAAATGGATAAACATACCACCAGATTTCACACACACAGACAAGATTTGTAGGGAAACTGATTATTTCAAATTATGTAACTGAATTTTCCTTTACAACATCGTATTCAGATGAACAAAAAGTAACTGAGTTGGAAAAATGAGGGATCTTTTTTATCCTCGTCATGAGCTTCTAGGTAGCCAAAGCATTGGCCTACAAATAGGACATGCATAGAAACATGTATGTCCTACATAGATGTTAGTAATTAAATTTTCAAAATAACTTGATGAGAGAACCTCTCCTGACGATGGACCTGCTTTAGGGTTGAAACTGTTGAGAAACAATCACCACCACAGGCTTCCTGTCTTAACAATTCTTCAACTATGGAAAATGAATAACAAAAAATAACTTGACGTTTTAATGTCAATACAAATCTGTAATTGTCCCAATATCATACTTGAATTAGAGATTTTCAGTATGTTTGGTGTAAGTTCACACTTAATCCTCCAGCAAAATGATTTGCCTGCAACTTGCTTACTATGTTAAACAAAAGGAACCCAATTTTAAACTGAAGCTCTTCATGGCCATCGTAATCCCTTTAATAATGTTCTCATTCTAAATAAAATCACTGTACAGTGTATTGACACATTCCTTGCAATCTGAACAAATCCATCAAGTAGCATACTTCAACAAATGTCTCTGCCAAAGACAATTTCACATTGTTATACATAATGTTAAAGCACCCAATAACAGAAAGGGCCAAGATACGGGGCATTATAGCAAACAATATAATTTCTTATAAAAACGCTAAGCAGGATGCAACTCGAGTTCATGGAAACAAGCAGCTTACAAACAGGGGAAATGAGACTGTACCTAGATCCAGAGATGTTTGGCTGTCGTTAACTGAGGTATTGGTTTATGACCCTTCTTTTGTTCACCCGAAGGAATGTTTTCAATATCTATTTCACCACCAGAGTTATCTTCATAATTGCAGCTTTGAGTTATAGTATCAGGCTTCATGATATGAAAAGAAATCTGGAAATAAATTCAAAACCTGTTAAAAGAAATGCTAAAGAAGAAGACTGATTTTAGTGTAACATAGGCAGAATTTTCAACTAAATATAAAAAAAAACAGGACTAATTACCATCCTAATCAGTTTTCACCTAACATACCGACCACTCAAAAACTACAAAATTACATCCATACCTGAGATCTTGACCACATTGAATCCCTTCTGTTGTATGTATGAATTTCTGCATTTAATGGATTCCAATAATTTTTTGAAGGATCTTCACTTTTCCTATCACCATCAGAGCTCTCAATATTCTCCTCTTTTCTATCACCAGAGACCTCAATATACTCCTCCCTCTCCATATGATTTGAACTTCGACAAACATCCCATGACTGGACAGGGTTAAAATTCAATTCCATTGTTTCGCTTTGCTCACAAGAAGTACAAGAATGAGGAATGTTGCTTATGGATTCTGCCTCAATAGATGGGTGCAAAACATGTTGTATAAGAGAACCAGAAGGCAAAAAGACCCAGAGTTGGTCATTGTAATTTCTGGGGGCTGATTGCTTATTGTCAGCACTGCCATTGTGGAAAACTACAGCAGTGACACCTGAAGGGCGATTTGTCTTGCCTGCAGCAGCTGCTGCAACATCACTCACCGCATTAAGCCAAACATTGTTAGTGTTCTTAACCTTGCTGTCAGCAGACAAGGAAATAGGTGTTGGGGGTGGTGGAACAGGCTGTTGATTCTCCCTCACTGATCCTGGAATTGACCACCACGGCAATACAGTAATTAGCCCTGATCTCATACTTGTATGCCCATTGTTTTGTTGACACACAGCCCCACCAAAAGGGGAAAGGTTGAATAAATGGCATGTTCCCCTAGACGAGCTAATCGCAATCCAGTCCCTGGAATTACTGAAGCTAATGTCCTGTATGATCTGTTAACAGTCATAAAATGTCAAATGTTAATTACTTACGAACGATGTAAGACAATCAAAAGAAGGCATAATATACCATAAAAAACAGTAACTCACTGCATTTGTTCGCCCACGATAGAGTTTGTAAAGATGCACATAGGATGCCTTCCAATCATAGCCATTACAGTCTGGAGAATATTTTTCTTTAAAAGGCATAATCTGAAATACATTGAGGTTATTACCATGAACTGATGCAGTGACCAGAAGAGTACCACTAGGGTCAAAGCACAATGCAGAGATGGGACTTTCATGTGCTTTAAATTGAGTAACAACCTCTTTTGTTACAAGATCCTTCACAACTACCTGTGAGACAAATCCATCGATGAGCTCAAAAATATAAAAGGCTAATGAATGACAATTGAAGAGATACCTAAAATGACAATCACATAAATTTCTAAACATTCCAAGCACGTCATCTGAATAACTAGAAAACGTGATAATGTATTCAGAACAAAGAGGATATTTTCCTCATTCAAATAAGATGGATGGAATAAGATGCCTGTCTATTGCATTTCATGCAAAAGATGCGTTAGAAACCACATACCATTCCTGCACAACTTGGGTCACATGCCTGTCCCAAGAAACCGTTTTTGCTGCATTCCTGGTCCTTACATACTGTTCCGATTTTTATGCTATCAGGAAGATTGTTAGAGCAATACTTATAAAGTTTATTGTATCCAATACCTCCCCATGTAACAATTCCAGCTGCAAGTTTCTTGCAGGATTTTTCGGCATAATGTTTCATCGACTTTTCTTCCCTCATCCTAGGAACTGGGGTCAGACGTCCGGAATTCATTTCATCCATATCTGAAACTAGAGCCTGACTTGGAGAATATGCCAACCACCTTGGGCCAACATCCATTGGGCCATAACCTACGTTTATACCACCCAATACTTGATTGCCTTGAGTAATAGGGTAAGTGAGAACGCTGAATGTTTTCTCAAGTGTAGCAGGATCAAAACAGCATATCTGCAATAAAAGAGAAGCCAAAATTTCCAAATCAAAGATTGCATTACAATATCAAAGCTTCTTCATCCAATAGCTGATAGTAGCTAGAACTTTCTTACCTGTGTAGCAAGGGCAACAGCTAATGCAGAAGAGCTGCATCGCACTCCATAAATAGCTGACTTAAAGCATAATTGATGCACATAATTATGGCAATTTAATGAGTAAAAATGAACATCAGTGGAAACAAAATTGTTATCTGCTTCTCGAGGCAGACCGCCGACACCTTCACTATACCCAATCCCAAATCCATATTCAGAATTTTCTTCCTGGACAGTCTCATCTTTAACACTCAACAATAATGGCTTGTTAGCTTCAAATCGCCACTTGGATGCCTCTGAAGTAACTGGTGTCGGTTGTATTTGCAAGAATGCCACTGCACTATCCCTCTTTGACACCAACTCCTGTACATTGTTTGCTTCCTCAATATCAAATATTTGAAAGCCGTTAACATAGCCAAGCAAAAGAACACGTCGAACATTGTCTCCTGCAAGTTCTAACTTGTCAAACCCTGCATATAGTACCTGCTCCAACAGATTCAAGTAAAGGAAATGTCAGCACTCAAGTCTACACTAGAATGGAATAACCCCATACCAAAGAAATGATAAAAGATGGACTTGAAATCCTAAAATCGACAACTCAGAAAAAGAAAGTATTCAAAAACATTTAAATAACACCCCAGACAAAATAATAGTATAGGTTTCCAAGGTTTTTAATAGTAGCAAAGTTAGATGGTCTCATATAAAATAAAAATGGCATGGTTTCAAGCAGGGCTGGTTTTCCACACTTTTGAGGTTTAGACCAGAAATCAAAACTGAGCTTTGATCTTTGTTGCCCAACAGCAACAGGAGACCCTAATCAATAAAGTCAATTCCAGGGTAAACCAATTTTATCAGATAAATAGCAAATTTCAATAACAATACTTTCCTTTTACGATCTTATTTCTTTGGTTGAATAGCTAAGGTTATAATTGAAAATGGTTTTCTATTCATTTCTAATGGATTTCTAAGTTGGGTAACCTAGTAGGAAGTGTTTTCATCAGCTGTAGATTGAATTATTCAAATTGTTCAGAGAACAGTACCCGGTCTTTTTCCTCTGATCTAGTTATCAGAGATGTAACAGCCGCTCCAGCAGAATACATCGTGGATGCTATGCTACGCAAATTCGCTGGCGTTGACTTCAAACAAGAAGACACAACATTAACTGACTTGGGGAAAATTTTGTTTCTCCTGCAAATTTGACTTGCTCCCGCTGATCGAGGCCTAGATTTTTCATCCTTTTTAATCCCCATGACACAGGTAAGTGTTTCACAATCTGTCCTCAGTATTAAATATACCACCCAGTCTTCAATTCTCAGCCAAACCTGGATTCTTCAATTCCTTATCAGTTTGAAAATTCAAACATATGAGAATCGAATTTCACAATTCTTAGCCACTGCTTCCTCCCGTAAGACTGGAAATAAGTTATGCGACTCTATGCAGAGGGGCAAAACCGATTTCGGAGGCAAATTGATCCCACTGACATGAACCCAACTCGCCAACACTCGGTAAGAAGCAGTTTTCGGACTGAAAAATCAAAATCAAATTCGTGCAACCATGAAAATAACGATTCGAAATATGAAACATAATAATAAATATGGTTATGGTAAGAGTAGCTAGGTGCTTTGCTTTGTTTCGTAAGGTAATTTTAAAAAAATGAAAATGATGTCGGTTTAAATAAAAAATTATTGATTTTATTTAAATATTCAAATATTTTGAAATGTAAATTTGTTAGGTGTAAATTTTTACTTAGTGTAAAAAAATTTAAGATAAAAGAAATTTACACTTCAAGAAATTGGTTTTTTTTAGTTGTTTGATAGATCTAGGTTTAAAGGAATAAAATCCCCCTCGATGCTCGATAGATCCAATATTAAAGAAATTGGATCGCTCTCTCATAGATCCAAGATTAAAGAAATTAGATCCTTTTGGATGCTTCATAGATCCAAGTTTAAGATGAATCTATGCTAATAAATAGAATAGTGAACTACATCATAGTAAATTTTTTAATGGAAAAAATGTTAATATTGCTATAGAAAATTCATATATTTCCAAGTGTTGGGTCTAGACTTTTAAAATTAATTAATGTCAAATTTGTAAAAAATTATAAGAACATGAATGCTTAATGATCCCTTAGATAAGTGTTGGGTCTAGTGGTTAGTAGTGATATGTCAATTGCTCAATTAGGTATGTTTTACACTCTCCCCAATTGAGTTCAACTCTCCAATAAGATATGGGTCCATGGGTCCTTTGTGATAAAATTAAAAGGGTAGGTGCCCCTTGCGTAGGACCCCATAGGTTTTTTGCTAAATCATAGGTTTGTTGGCACTAGCCTAGGTTAACTAAAGCTTTACAAATTTTGGAACCTAAAAAAAACTTTGTAAGTATGAAACCTTTTGTTAGTTATCTAAGTGGTTAGATATGTTGAAGACATAATGATCCTTAGATTGAAGAAGTATGAGTTAATGATAAGTCAATGAAGTACATATTCATTGGGTATTCCAATGGGTTAAAATGATACATATTGTATGACCCTTGGATTCGAAAGATCCATGAGAGTAGATAATTTTTTATAATGAAGAGGCAATAAAGTCTCTTGAAAATCAGTAAGGGGATCAACCTAAATGTCATGTTGGTAGAATTTATAAGAGTTCACCTATGAACACAAAGGTTGATGTCGATCAAAATGAGTTGTCATTCCAAAGACCAATGTTTCAACAATCTTTGAGAGTAAGCATGCCACCTAAACAATGATATTCCTGTGTAGGAGGCATTGGACAACTAGGATTCAAGAAAATGACCAAAAACTTTGAGGCAAGAATTCATGTCATTGGAAAAGAACTCGACATAGAGACCAATGAAATTTTTTTAAGAATAAAATTATAAACCAAATAGTATTATCAAGAAATGCATGGGTCAATTTATAGCCAAAGTTGATACTCATGTTGTGGGAATTAACTATGAAGAAACATTTTCCCTTATAATAAAGGTGATGTCAATATGGATGATGTTGCCACTTGCAATAGTGTGCTCTAATGATTGCATAAATGAATTTTGATAACATTCATGGATGAGAGAGAGTAGTGTTTTACATTGAACAATCTCAAGGGTTAAAGGTAGGGGGAAATAAAAATTGATATGTTTACTACAAAAGTCACTATATGGATTGAAAAAATCACTAATAAAATGGTATCAAATGGATTGAAAAAATCACTAATAAAATGGTATCAAACTTTTGATAGTTTTTATGTTGGAGCAAGGATTTAAGCAAAGCATTGTAGATCTCTACCTCTACTTTAAGTTGAACAAGACACATACGATTGTAACTTCTAATGTATGTTGGTGAGAACCTCTTGTTGTCCCCTTCATGTTGAGGTGACACCACATTATATAACATAATGTTCTATAACCAAATGGAACCACTCTTGCAACAAAAATAGGAACAAAACTACAATAACATAAAGTAAGAAAGAAACAATGGTGAAACTTGCACACTCGAGGGTGGATTGCCTCTACAAATATGAAGAACAAAACCCCTATTTATAGTAATATAGAGGTAAAAACCCCCACTTAATGCTTAAGTCACTATTAGAGTCATTATTCCTTTATTACATGAAATGACATTTTTAAAAATTAAATAGCATGACAAAATCACGATCATACATAAAAAAAAATAACCCCCGTACATATAGTCTAATACCTACTAAATAGAAACCACCACAAAGATAGCATCCTTACCTTGAAAGAGGGGTAGGCAAGTAATGAGTCCATGGATATATCTTTCCACTTCTAATTGGAGATGGAATTAGGATGGAGAAGACCAAGATAATGAATAATTTCCACCTTGTTATATTGCTAGCAAGTGTCACATTTGGACACAAATCACACAATTGGCCACAAATCACTCAACATTAGACTTCATTTTTAGCAAAAACAACTAGCCTTTAGAAGTCGTTCCTATAAGTTTTGTGGAACCCCACATGACTAGCTAAGGGACATGAATACTTGTGTTAAAGAGCTTGTATAAGAGGATATCCAAGATGAAAATAGATGCAATTTTTAAGGAGGATAACGCCATTTCTAATATGACTCCATGGTTAGCCACTTTTCCCATCAAGAATGCCCCATTGAAGTTGAATTGCAGGAGGATCTAGTATGTAGTCTATGAGGAGCTCTTGTACCTAAGTAAGCTATCTAATTGATATAGATTTAAATGTGGGTGTTTCATCATGCCAAGATAAGGCATCAACAACAATATTCTCCTTACCTTCTTGCAGATGATCTCAAAGTCATAACCTTAGAGCTAGGCAATCCATTTTTTTTTCTCATATATTAAAATACCATGTCTCAATAAGTGCTTTAGGATGAGATGATTAGTTTTAATGAAGAACTTGAAACTTAAGAGAAATCGACACCACTTGGCCACTTCATGAAGTATGGACAACTTTTATTTGTTGTAGGTGGACATGTGATTCTCTTTGTCATCCAACTTGGGGTTTTAAAAGGAAATGGGTCTATTATCATGTAAGAGTACTACACTAAGACCAAATACAAAATAGGCAGGCTCAACAACAAAGGGTCAAGTGAAATCAAGATACTAAGCATAAGTGTTTAAGCAAGGGCTTATTTGGGGATCTAAAAAATTGGCGTGCCTCTATGGACTGACGAAAGGAACCCTTCTTAGTTGGTTTAGTTAAGGAACAAAAAATAACCAAAAATTTGGACAAATATATGATAGGAACATGTTCAACACAAAAATCAACGAAGCTTCTTGAGGGATGTGGGCACTAACCACCCTTAAATGGCTTGGATCTTGCATTGGATGCTTATGGTATACACTATATGGACATTGATTGTTTCCTAATGTGTCAAGTTCTCAACTGAGACCCATCATTAGGGTGTTCCAAGAATAAATGCCATAATGAGTGAATAAATACAAATATTTTGAATTTAGAATGAATTATTCCATAGCTTGGCCTAAACCACTGGTCTGCTTATGATATTATTGTTAGTCTCCAATTTTCATTGAGAACCAAGCCATCATCCACGTTAAGATTATTACAATTCTTTCAACTTCCAAAGTCTCTTCAATCAATCTCATTGAGTGTTGGTTTTCTCTCACAACCACCTTTGTATTTTTATGCATATATGGTGATTATTCTTCCATGAGTGTTCTCTAATACTAGTTTTTTTAATTTGTTATGGTGTATGTCAGATACATGTCCCTTTGTTCTTGTTTGAATTGAGCATCCAATTCGCCCAATGTAGAAGATATCACATGAGTAAGGAATCTCATATGTACCTTGCACAAGGAGAGGGGCGAGAGGGTCTTTGACCAATTTTAGGAGGTTTCTCAAGGTGTTGGGAGTAGTAAAATCCACTTTAATATTTTTTTATTTCTAGCACCCTCGATATTTTATAAATGACCCCTTTTATTTATAAAGTGAGTGACGCAAAAGGATCTATGTTGTCTTGGAAAATTCACACTTGGATTCTTTTTCATTGAGTTTATGCTAGGCAAAAGTATTAGCTAGTACAATATCCAATTATTTAAATGTCTTGTGAATGTTTTGCTAAATATGAGTATATCATCAAATACAACCATAACAAATTTATGGAGTTACTTACCAAACACCTTTTCACTAAAGACTGAAAAGTAGTAGGAGCATTGTAGAGCCTAAATGGAATTACTCAAAATCGGAAGTGTCCTTTATGAGTATTGAATGCATCCTTGTATTGGTCCTAGAGCCAAATAGGTGTTTGTATTGGTCCTAGAGCCAAATAGGTGTTTGGTAGTGGTTAGAATGGAGGTTAATATTAATATTTGAAAATAACTAAGTGCCTGATAGCTCATCCATCAATTCATATATGTGAGGCAAGGGGAACTTATTCTTGATAGTGATTCAACATAGTGATCTATAGTCAAATAAAGGCAATAAAAACCATATTTTTTCCTTGATAAGACATAAGGGCTAAGAATGATGATCCTAGTGTCTAAAAGTTTCTTTCTCCATAATCCTTTTAATTGCAACTTCGTAAAATGGTCATATTGATATGGGCACACTAGGGTGGAACCTTTGGTGGGGTCCAACTTAATAACATGTTCCATGTCCTTGTTCAAAGGATGTAAGGTTTTTGAGGGTGAGTTTATTTCATGTATCGGGTTAATGTTAATGTGGTTATAGAGTAATAAAGATAACCTTGATTTGGTCAATGATGGGTTTAACATTGATGGTGACCAATGGTATTAGCACATGATGAAACCTATTTAAATTCTTGAAGAACTTCATTGTAAAGTGCCTCATGCAATCTATTGGCCATGGCTTGACCAGATTGGCCATGGGTAATGAAAGATATTTTTTGAAGGATGGTTTTCCTAGTTAAGGGTTTCCAAGATAAATCATGGTGTATATTTATGTTTGTGCATTATATTTGTTTTATTTATCTTGCTCTACTCAATTTTACAATTGGAAAAGTATAGTTTGATTGGTGTGGGTTGTGTGCCTTTAAGTGCAACAAATATTCATTGGAAGAAGTTGTTGATGAATTTGAAGGTTTCTCGAATCTACAGAGATAGTTTCTCATTTGTTGCATATGGCCCAATCTTTTTCTCATGGTGATATATCAATTGACGGTGGAGGGAAAATTAATTGTTCTAACCAACTACAGTTGGTGTGGATCTTAAGATTTAGGAAGACTAATTGCAATGATTGGAGCACATTATTGAATGTTTGAATTTTGATTTGTATTTTATGGATGCTTTGAATGAGATCCCTTCTAATTTTTGGTGGATCTTTGTTATTGTTATTGATGTCTTGTGTAGTGTTGGCATAAAGAACAATGTAGTTAAACCAACATGGGTAGTGCAGGTAGTGTAGTTTAAGCACGTGTGTTCTTCTTCATGAATTTGATTAAGTATTATGGGGTTGGGAATATGGAACAACATGGAATTTATGTTCACGCTACTTGAAGAATCAAATGGAAGTCTATATGTGTGTGGGAAAAGAGAGTGATGGAAGGACAACTAGATTCCAAGGCCATTATAGGTAGAGGAAATCTATGTGCTTGATCTGTAGTTAATCTGCTTGGATATACACTTGTAGAACACAACACTAATGAACCAAGACAGTGTTTTGGTGAAGATTGATATTGAATGCGCTTAGGTGAGGAGTTCCCTGGTCAATTAATTTATCTTTGCTTATAAAATTTAGAATTGAGACGTCCATAGCCTATCCATATTTGCATTATCCTATAAAATTGTGTGGAAATATAATCTAGCATAACATACCTATGTATAAGATCATCAAAACAAAGTTAATATCTAATATTTTCGAAAAAGAAATTCACCAATACAAAACTTTCATCATAAATAATATGAAAAAAAATTCATAACCTTTACATATATTCACAACCTACTTCAACCAACAATAAGCCATATTGTGATTTCACTTGCAATCACAACAAACATAAATAATATAATATTACTACATATCCATTTAAATACAGGTCTAATATACACCTCCAAGTTGCAAAGATCTATGTTGTGAAGCACGTTTGAATATTCGAAAAAATCAACTTCAAGGTGCCAAGTGCATATACATTATCACATGGCCACCAAATAACCACACGAAATGCATCTACATTTGAAAGCGTCTTAATCATGTAAACAATATACTTTAATACTAATGCATGAAGCTAAACATTGCTAAAAGTGCATTCTCCTCTCTTCATGATTTATAATGCCAAAACCTTGAAAGTTCAAGGAAGCTTAACTAAGAAAGAAATCCAAAATATATTTCAAAGCATGCAAATGGTCAAGTTGTACTCAATGGCGAAATTTGACTCAAAAGAAATCCAAAAGCAGAACCTTCATTACTGCAGTGAAATTCTAAGTGGGACACATGAATATATTTGATGCTCAAAATTTTGAGAGAGAAACTAGAAGATATGATTTTCTTTTTTATATGTTAATATTTGGTATCAAGTAGGTCATAAAGCTAATAAGTTGTAACCTTGCAAATCAAATGAAAATGTGCAGCAACATATTTTATTATGCATAAATAAGGAAATGTTGTTGTTTTGAAATTTTTGGTTAGTGAACCTGTTAATGCATAAATCTCGCATACATGCGACATTTTTGCAAATAACACAGTAAGGTGTAATCAACATATAGCATGCAGCTCACTGAAGACATCCTCATCAGATCCAAGAAGCAATATGACAGTCAAAAGACAGGACCGCACGACCTAATCTCTGTTTTAAGTGCGTGACTGTGAATGTTACCAGTTATGTGCGTGCGTGAGCCCTGCGTGGGCTTTACTTTGATATACGCACAACTGTAAAAACAGTGAAACCACAACCACCCGAGACACATTGAAGGCTCATCAAAGCCCCATCACCTCCAAAAATTCGAATTTGGTATCCCTATGTAGAGTTAGTGGGTTCACACTTGGATCTGGTTGTTTCTTGGCCACCTCTTGGCCTATAAAAGGAATCCATGGGCATACATCTTAGAAGAGAAACCAAGAGCAAGGTTATAATACAAAAATTGTATTGGAGCTTCCATATAGCCCATCGCTTTCATAGTTTGGCATTCTCCAAGCTCCTTTTCCTCCTTCCTTCAAGGGGCAAGTGCTTCTCTCCATTGGTTCTTCTAGCTATCTAGCATCTAGTGTGAACAAAATAGGCCTCCCTAAGGGATATTGTTGGCTTCCATTTGAATCCTTCACCTCCTAGGTGACACTACATGCATTTGCTTGACCATTGGACAATCTAAAGTGGTTTATGAATTGGTTCTTTGTTGTTGTTTGCACCCTCATGTCTCCTTTTATCATTTTAGTTATTTTAGTTATTATTTTGTTCTATTTGCACTAACAAAGCCTTGCAGGATCTACTTTGGGGTTATCACATTTGTTTTATGTTTCTAAATAATAGGCCTAGTAAAAAACCTCAAGGGATTTCACCCAAAGTGGGATAATTTCCCACAATAGTATTTATGGCGACTCCACTTCGTTTTTGTTCATTTTATCTTAACTAGGTTGTTATTTGTTAGGTAGGTAATTTCTGGTATATTGTCCTTTTCAAGTGAAGAGGTCCATACCCTTCATTCCAGAAATTCGGCCTCCTCTTGGTCGTGATTGCTATTTAAGCAATCTTGTGTATCTCAAGTCCTGAGCGCATAGTCTGCACGCATAATCCCTCGACAGTCGCACTACCCACGCAATTTCTTCTCTCATTGGACACGTGATATTTTTGCATTGTAACAGCGCTACTGCACTCTAGTGAGTGTTTTCTCAATGCTACTGTGCATCTATTTTTTCTTTTCCACGCAGTTGATCATTTTATTTGTATTTTATCAGTTTTTCACAATCTTGCAGCCCCAATGGTTGATCACTAATGAACTAGAACTAATTAACTTGAAATAGTCATATGTTTCTATAGTAATTAGCTCACTTAGACTAAAATCAGGTAGTAAATATTCCTTCTCTCTTGAAATCTACTTAGGTAACCAACCTTGGGGCTTTCAACGGGCCTCATTGTTGTCACTAGCATTCAAGACATCTTATGTTCTTTGTTTACTTGGCATGTTTTTAGGGTAAAGTAGTGTAAAATCCACTTTTTCACACAAGCAAGGACCTAAATACTCTTATCTCCCAAAGTATGCTCTTCACCTCGCACTTCTCGTGAACTTGGTGAATCAAAAAGGGGTGAGAAGTGTGAAATACCTCCATTGCACACTTTTACTTCCTTTGCACTTTGTTTTTGCAAGCACCATTAACATCTTTTAGAGTTCAAAGTTAAATCTCCATTTGCATTTACTTTACACTCTTTTAATTAATTTGTAACAATCAATTTGCTTACCTCACATGTGTTTGCATCACTATTACACACTAAAGGGCCTAAAAGATCTTTCATCCCAAGTATGTTGTTCACCTCGCACTTCTTATGTGCATGGTGAATCAGAAAGGAAGGGAAGTGTGAAATACCTCCCTTACACTCCTTAAGTGAATCAAGACCCTTAAAACCAACTTTGTAAATTGAAAACCAACTAAAATTATCCACAGGAGATCACAAAACATTATTTTTTCTAGGTAGAATTGATTAGGCCAATCATCCATTAATTCCCACCAATCTAGTTTCATTAGGTGTTTGAAACATGCATTGTTGACTTATAGGGTACTATCAAAATATTGTTATCAACAAGTGTTCAAAGAAAACCCGGATAAGAAGTGCGTCATTCCCAAGGAGGTCAAATCTAAGGTATAGTTGTCCTTCCCTCTCTAAAGATCCACTAATATTTTTGTGGAGGCGACACTATACCGCCGAGGTAGAACCACTTATCCACACTTGATGCAAGGTATCTTGGTGACCAAAACTTAGGACATCGCTAAGGAGCAATTCTGAGTGCAATTGACTCATGAAGTCAACTATTGTCATTGGGAATTGTTACCAAGTCTTCTTGATTAGAGCATTGGCCCCATCGTTGGCAGAACTGGCTCTTTGTTACCTTCACTATTCAATTGGTGTGAGGATCCCATTGTCACCATCAATTGTGCTTTTGGAAGGCCCAGTTACATTTGAGAGGAAGGACACTAGGTCTCTTAGGGGATTTAAACTTATTTTCTTTTTAAATACAAGTTCATTAACTCATAATTAAAAAGAACCTACATGTGGGGAATCTTGCACTAAACCAACTTTGCACATATCACTCACTTATTGCACCATATTGCATCTATTGTGGTTGGCATATTTTTGCATTTGTTCAATTGTAGTTAATTCCACCATCACTCTCATTTGGCACTAACATTTCACCATTGAGGAACAAAACAACCCCCTAAGGCAATCCTGAATACTACAAGGCCTATCCCCTCTCTCGAGGGGTGTTTTTCCACTTTCTCCCCATGGTTCACGTGGGAGATACTCTAGCCGGGGGCGCTCACAGGCCACATTGAAAGGATCATCAGGGCGAGGTCACTCCTTACTTGGTTCATTTCCTCCTCTTGGAGAAGGTGTAGATCATTTTACCTCATCCACCACAGGAAGAGGTTCTCCTTCATTTTCTCCCCTCGGAGAAAATTTAGATCCCTTTTCCTCCCCTCCTCTCGAAAGAGGCCCTCCTTTGACTTCTCCCCTCGTAGATCCTTTGGACCATTTTGACCCATCCTCTCTCATAAGAGGTCATTCATTATTTTCGACACCACCTCGGTATCCCCCTCGCGGAAACCACAAATAACATACAATGGCGGGACTAACTCGCACCTTACCTTTCATGGCTAGCCTCAATCTTCTAGATTTTTCCAAATTGATCAACGACCCCATCGTGCATGATCAAACATGGCTAGCTATGCCAAATAGGCTCCCCTTGAATATTCCTAAATTTAAAGGAAAATAAGGAGATGACCCCGCCAACCATGTCATGTCCTCATTAGGGGAGTTTTGAGGTACAAAATGGGCCTCCTAAGGGAAATAATAAAATAAGAGTTCTAAATTTTAGAGAGGAAAAAGAAAAACTACTTTTTCTTATCGTATTTTTGGCATATCTTCTTAACGGTTTACCCAAATTTCAATTTTTGGCACTCGTTGGATGCATATTTTAACTGCTCATCCAACCCATACCCACACTACATAGTTCTGAGGCACCCATGACATGAAAAAATGAAAATTTCAAAAACAAAATGTATTTTAATATTTTTAAAAAAAAAAATTATTGAAATTTTCAATTTTTTCATGTCATGGGTACCTTAGAAGTATGCAGTGTGAGTATGTTGTGGATGCGGAATTAAAATCTGCATCCAACGAGTGCCCAAACTTGAAATTTGGGCAAACCGTTAAGGAGATATGTCAAAAATACGATAAAAAAAAAGTAGTTTTTTTTATTTTTCCCTCCAATTTGTTTTACAAATTTTACACTTATGGTTGACATCATCATATTGAATCCTATTGGTTCTTATAAAGTGAATTTTTATGGTACATTATTCGTTTCGAGGCCCATTTTTTACCTCAAAACTCCCCTAATGTACTGATAGTGTTCCTCCAAAAACATCATGGAAGAATCAGTGAGGCTTCACCTCTTTCAGCACACGCTCATTGGGACAGCAACTAAATAGTATGTGAATTTACATGAATCAACCCAAGCCACCTTTGCGACATTAGCTACCACATTTCTCACATACTTCCATCTTCCTATTCGTCATGACCTCAACCACGAAATTCTCACCGAATTTTGACAAAACACATCTACACACATCGTGGACCATGTCCATGAGTGGAGTAGGCGTCAAACATTATGTAATATTGTAATACAACCTCCATTCCTATTGGATTGGTTCATTAAATCAGTCCAACCATCCATTTCGAAATATTTTTCCACATCCATGCCAAAAAATGAGGAAGAGGCCATCCTAAAGGCCCAACATTTCAATCTTATCTATGCCCAATCCAGGTATTTATACACCATCCTTCCCGATGCCACTCGACATTATTTGTTGGATCCTACACCTATGGTTTGTCACACTCGATGGATGGGATTATTGGGTCCATTTCCCACCAAGGAAAGGTCCCCCCTCCTACTTCTACGCCATTCATTTTGGCCCTGCAGTACCCACCCATGCCTACCGTGTCAACACCCCTGCACCTGTACCAAATCCTCCACTTGGTCAGTTATAGTAAGGATCGTATTTCCCTACTTATCTGAATGTTATCCAAGTCATGGTGGTACCTCCACCGCAAATGGTACAAGCCGCTCCCACATCTACATCATATGGGGTGAAACCCCCATTTAACCCACCATCGGGGTATAATAACCCCTACTACCTGTTTCCATGTCCTACTGGTTTATCCCCCACACCTCTTATGGAGGTCAATCTAGTTCAACCCTCTTTCACCCAACCAGCCCAACAATTTGAGCAATTGAATGTAGCTAATCCCTAGAACCCTCAAAATCAGGGGAAGAAGAAGGGAAAGAACAAATAGAACCAACAACAAGTGCAATGGGGTGACCCCCCTCCCCAGCAAAACTAGAACCAAGGCAACTCAAATGTAGTGGATAATAAACCCCCCCAAGCAAGGGAAGAGCACAAACCTGAGAACCAATTAGTCTTGCTCCATTTGTAGAGAATATGGTCATTACACTCACCATTTCCCTCTTATCCTCGACTTCCAATAGTTGGTGGAGGAAAAGAAGAAGACAACTGTAAATCTGCCTCATGTCCCTAACCCTACACAACCCCAAACTATTGTATTACAAGAACCCTTTTCCAATCAAGGGGTCGTCACCCAACAGCAGGAACCCCATCCCTCCGATGATGGTTCCTTCAAGAAAATTTATACGATGGATTTCAACCTTCATTATACTAGATCCAAAGGTTATGATATTCCCAAATACCCCCAAGTGGAAGACATACCCATCCCCTTTGGGAAGCCTTTGCAAATTTCGCACTCAAGCAATGAACAGATCCCCAAAGTACCACTTCAGTCACCCACCGCAATTTCCACATTAGAGATGCTATAGTCTTGCACAACCTAGCGTAAGGAATTACTTAATGCACTTGGTGCCATCGATCCTTCTGAATCACGCCTCATGACCTTTGATCTCAATAAAGGTGAACCACAACTACCCTCGTCAGTCGCATTCCAAGTCCCCGTTACCGTCAAAAACATTACGATTCATCGGTGTATCATCGATAAAGGTGCATCAGAATGCGTCATGTCCTCTAATGTTTGGAAATGATTGGGATCACCTAAGATAGTTCCCTCGTCTATCGCTCTCCGCGCATATGATGGGATACCATCCCAACCAAGAGGGTTGTACCAAAATGTCCCTATCAATCCCGGGGGAAAGATGATCATTATCGATATTGAGGTATCCAATTCCCAACTCGACTACAACATCCTCTTGGGGCGTAGTTACATGTACTCCATGAAGGCAGTCACCTCCTCGATCTTCCATATCATAATGTTTCCCTTTAACGGGAAAATACTCACCCTTGACCAACTCAACTACTACGATCCCAATACCAACACCAATCCAGACAACATCTTACCCACTGTCATCAGGACAATTCAACCCCCTTATGTTGATATTGGCTCGGGAGTATACAACGACTCCAACTAGTTAGGGTGTATTCAGGTACGCCGCCTAAGATTCCCATATAAACCGATGGCCTTATGTGCACAATTTTCACCACTAAGAATGTGCCCACCTCTCCCTTGGTAGCATCATCATCACTTATGATGATCTATGGCATTGAAAAAATGTTGAGTCCATTGACAACTTCTATTTTCCATATCCCATTCTTGTACCCCCCCATGGGAGTGCAAGGGACACTTGTGATGGCTCAGTTGAATCTACCTAGGTTAACCTTGGGTATACCTATGTGGTACCTTACACCACTATACCCAGATATGGATTCAAAACATAAATCCCATTATGATTTTGTATCTGTTTCGACTGTCACACCTTCTAGGACGGTTACACCATCCGCACTACAAGTTGAACCTATGACATCCACAACTAAACCAACACCAGTAGTCACTAAAAAGACCACTAGGGGCATGAAACAAACTAAGTTGAAAGGCCCCCTCCTACCTAATCCTGCTCCCAAATCATCATCAAGGATGTTAATCCTAAAACAAGGGGTATCAACCCACAACGGTTAAAATCCCTCTTAATGACCAATACTCCCACACAAAGGGTTGCTCCACCATGTTTTCTCTGCGGGAAACAAGGCCATGTGACCAACCTATGCCCCACCTTGTTGGAACTTAGGAATCTTCTCAACACCCTTGTTAGTGTGAACTATGCTCCACATATAGTAACAGGGGGCACCTTATCGTCGTCCACACCTAAGTCCAAATCATTGCATACCAATCACACATGTTCGATTTGTTTTCAATTTGAGCAATACAGACATCATTGTCTCAACCTCCCTCAATTTCGGGACGCTTTGGAAACCATTAACCTCACTCAAACTTTGGTCGAGAATCCTTCCCCGCAAACCCAAGAAACAACTTCCATCAATGTGGTCATTACATTGACAACAACAGCAGTTTCACCTATCTCCAAACTAGCCATTACGGTAGTTCTCATTAAGCCTTGGATGTTGCAAGATACCCAACCAATGGAGCTTACGATGATAGAACACCATAATCTATGCTCATCCTACAAGCATCACACTCACTTGATCCCCTCCAGGTCCATCACAACCATCCTGGATCAAGCCACCCCTCCTTCGGCACAGATACCTCTCTGTGCCCAGGTACCACGCCCATGTCGATCCTATGGAGAATCTTCCCACTTTTCGTTCCAGTGTACCATTCTATGCACCGAATGAAAATCCCTCCTTGAACTAATGAGGCTCCAAGATCAACTCTCCTACCTCAACACAGTCCTTCATGGCTTACCCGTTGATGAAATTCCCCCCCCTCTACCGGATACCATCGATACTACATCTTCTATGGAAATTTTACTCAGTAGCGAGGATTCCTTGTCTTCCAACAAAGACTTGGAACATCAGCAACAATTTCCAAGTGTTTAAGCAAAACTAGGGGATATTCTTTCAAATGTCGCATCCTCACGGATTCCTGATGAGGTTGATGCCACTTCGGCATCACCCTAAACTCGCACATTTGAAAGGTCCCCTCAGCTAGAAGGGAGAACCCACCTTTTTCCCTTTGCCTCATTTATACATTTTCTATTTTTATATTTTTTATCCCTTTGATTGAGAATGAGACCATCTTTTGTTTATGCAGATGTCCTCACAAGCAAACATCTACATCGTCTTCACAGTCGGTGCAAGTTGTTGGTCCAAGAATCCCACGTCAGCTTCTTGGGATATTTATACCCCCTCCCAAACTCTCTACCACACTGGCAGAATTTGTTTGGGGGATCTTTCCAAAAAAAACATAATACAATGCCATCATTGGTCTCTTAAGTGACGCCACACACCTTGGGATCCACCATATGCACGTATACCTAGATTTCCAACTAGTTGTTTCTCAACTCAACCAGGTCTTCTGGGTCCTCAATCCACTCCTCTTTCATAAATTTCACGAGTGTGCCTCCTAATGGAACAGTTTGAAACCATCTCCTTCACACATGTCCCTAGAAACATCAATGCGTTCACTGACCATGTCGCAAACTAGGTGTTGGATTGGCATCTAATACACCAACCATCTATCTAACCCCTGCATACAAAACCCAAGCATGTACGTATGTGTGTCGCTCACCATACAAATCATGTGCAAGTACCTACAACTACACATAGAGCATACCAGAAGCATGCATATAAACATCATCATCACATAGACCAACACATCAAATACATCACATACATCCATGAGACAATACATGTGCCGCCAAAATTCTACACACACACACACATCATCATCAAAAATAATGTGTGACATGTACAAAATGTGGCCTTGTAGGCCATCTACAAAAGAATCAACTACCTTATGGGGGATACATTAAAAATTGGCCTCCCATAGGAGATGCACACTTGGACCACGTGATCTGCGCAACTGTACCTTTGACAATTGTGCTATCTCAGTGCGTGGTCGAAGCTCGAATCTCCTGCGCTCCACGTAGAAATAACCATTATCGCGTGCAATGGAAGCAAGTGATGATGGCTTATCCCACGCACGCGCAAAAATACCAAATAGCCGTGTAGTCGGTGTTTATCCCTAAAAACTGACTATGTGGGCAAAGGGTGCCCCCAACCCTATAATCTACTCGGATAAGGTTTAGGCTTACCTGATTCTCACCGCTCAAATAATGCATACTTGGATCTCTCGAAAGCACCAACAACACCCTTCGGAACTCGAAAGTCAAACGGTACAAATGATTCGAAATGCAAGCCCCACCCTTATTTATATAATTTGTCCCAAACTTCAAATGGTCACCACAACCAAATCGCAAATCCATTTGAAAAAATTGTATACACCATTGTGATCATCATGTTGATATCTCCACAGTGACACTTCTCGCTCTCTAGACTGAGCAGTTCCATCTGGAATCTATTTTTCTAATCCACACCATAGGTACACTATGTTTTGGTTATGAATTTAGCATTGTCAAATACCTTCGTCATGTTCTTTACTACACTTGGGTACTTGATCTGTATGTGCAGGATAATGACCAAGGCTTAGCTACCTCTTGTTTTCCCATTATAAGAACAAGACTCCACCCATCAGCAATGGTGCCAGAATTCTATCACAGGTATCACCTCGAAACTAGCATATAGGTAATGCCTTCCCTTTGTTTCCATGGCACTTACTAGATATTCCCATTGATAACCATAGGGTCATCATCCCCATTAATGATATGCCATCACGATCACTACTACAGAATCCATCTTTCCCCCATGGGTGTGCGCACCATGCATCCCAGTCATCATCAGACACCCATGATGTTGACCCCTCACAAGCTTGAGGAATTTGATAAACCTTGAAAAGATCAACCCATAGTTCATCATTTTATAGCTTTTCATTTACCCCCCCACCTTCAATAATCAATGCCATCAAATTACTTGGCACATTTTACGATCAAGAAACACAATTGACCACTCATACCCCCATGAGCACTCCACCATTTGCAATATTCTTCGTACCACCACCTCTGCTAAGACACCAATGGGGCCTCTACACTCAGAAATAACCAATTCAATTAAGTTATTCTCACAGGAACAATCTGCATAGCATTGATTCATGGGGAACCCATCTTTGTATTTGCAAAAAAACCCTCACATCATTATGGAAAAGGTTCCCAACTCTCTCAAAACCGAGGGAACCTCACCCATCATCAAATTGATTACCCAATTCACCTAAAACCATGGGAATCACACCCATCATAAAATTGGTCCCCGACACCCAAAACTATGGGGACCCCATCAATTATTCTTTATGTACAAACTATTCTCCAATCCACTCAAAACTATGGGAACATCACTATTCTTTGGCAGCCACCCCTGGTCACATTTGATCGATGTCATCGAGTCTCCTTATACCTAGCATTATGAGTTTTTTCAGTCTCCTTCACCCTCAGTGTCGTGTACCCCGCAAGGCCCTTCATCAATAGTTTGTCTCCCCCTGTTACACTCTATACCTTTATTTGAAGAATGTCATTGTCCATTACTCCCTGAGTCAACATCAATCAAAGGAATTCATGAGCCTCACACTTACCATCCAATCTTGTGTTATTTCTATCAATCCCACGGTTGGTTACAACA
The DNA here is from genome assembly GCA_027924585.1 of Larix kaempferi. Classification (NCBI taxonomy): domain Eukaryota; kingdom Viridiplantae; phylum Streptophyta; class Pinopsida; order Pinales; family Pinaceae; genus Larix; species Larix kaempferi. Next base: position 42,412,976 of record BSBM01000370.1, on the reverse strand, counting down.
TGATCTTGGTTCTCAGAATAATACCCTCGTCTTATCATGTACTTCATCTCTCGTCGATATCCAACCACTATATTTCGAGAGTTGCAGTATTTGTAGTTGTACTTTGGGGTCCCTTTCAATCACTATAAGGGATCGCCTCGAACTAAGTAGGAATATCCCTCAGTGCTTTCTAACTTAGTAGTCTCTCCTATGCTCGACGTCAACACATCTATTGCATCGGGGAGAGTCATACATTTCGAAGGTACTGGTGTTCACATTTACAAATCATGATCGCAACAGTTCAGTAAGGTGCCACATCCAACACCCTTACTCATATTATGGTCCCCCACCCTCATGGGATTATCATTATTATTAGCAGTACCATTTCTCCAACACCTGTAACAACATTTCCAGGTTCAGTTACTCTTACATGGATTGAAGCTGCCTCCATCCATGTGCCAACAGTATATTGAGTGGGCCCCTTGGTATCCTCTTTTTGTAGCCACTTTGGCATTTTTCACGAGCATGGGTATGCCTTCCTTGTTTGTATAAAAACCTATTCTTCTTCATGGATTCGCCAACAATATTCCCCCATTGAAGGATCCTATTCATTCACACATGCTTCACATCTTCTAAGAACACCATAGAGCACAAAAGAAACGATGATGCATTATCGGCCCTACAATACCCTCTGAACCTCATACATTAGGGGGAATCTGTTAACATATAAATCTTGCACACATGCGACATTTTTGAAAATCACACAATAAGGTGTCATCAACAGATATCATGCATCTCCTGGGTTGGCAAGTGCGGGGTAGTCCTTATGGACTCTGACGGAAACAAAGTGAAATATTTTGCTTAGGGAATTGGCAGGAGAACTAATAATGAATCAGAATGGCTAGCCGTGATAAAAAGGTATGGACGTCGCAAGGAGCAATGATATTAAGGACCTTGTGGTCTTTGGAGATTCTATGCTGGTGATTAGGAAAGCCAGGGCTTTAGTCAAACATTGTCGAAAACCAGTCTCTTCGATGCATCATCACTTCATTTTCTTGGCCAAGGAATTTCACTCCATATCCTTCCTTCACATCCTTAGGCATAACAATCAGAATGCCGACACTATGGCTAACATAGTTCCAGGTCTGAATTGTGGTCTTGCTATTATCAACGATCTCCTAAATGTGGACATTTGGGTGCCTTAAGTTTTTTCTCTTGTCCCTCTTGAAACCTACGATCTTCCACCCTTATTTCTCCATCCCCATCCTAACATGGACCTCATTAATTTCCAAAATCTACGTGGGATCCCCTCTCTCCTTGCAAACGTCCCCTCGTCTAAACAGGTGGCCACCCTTGGCAGGCTCCACATGTCTCGAGAATTGAGAGGTTATTTCAAGCAAGAAGGTGGCGCTCATTGCAACCTGCAAAATTCTCTGCGAAATTGCTCCTTGCTCATTTCTCCTCTCTGCGAAATTCCTTTCTGTGAAGTTCTTAGAAGCCTGTTGTTTTGGTTAGCCATGGAGGAAAGCAATCAGTGCCCTCCTGCTCTGCATTGTAGAAAATGTAGGAAGAACGTCTAGGGGAAATCCAAGGAGGCTGGCACGAAACGTTACCTCTCTGATATATTTCAGGGTCATTGCAATGGCGGCAACGATCATTCTATGGGTGGCGTGTCAAAGTTGGCTTGCCATAGTCACTCCAAAGCTGAGGTTCCTGGTAGCGGTAGAAGATGCGTACCCCTCGATGCTGGATAAGGCCAAGGAAATAGGGTCCCTATGCAGCATTCTGGCTGTGGTTTCGATTCTGGTAACAGGAACTGGAAACTCCTCTCGAGTCTTGACTCTGGGTTCCTTTCGACCCCCTCTGAAGTTGGTCATGGTGCACCTCAATAGCTGCTTTGTGGAAGTCTGGGTGAAATGGGATGCAACAAGAACTGAAAGCATGTTGTGGGCGACAATGGGAGTCTGGTCAAACAGGAATCTCCTCGCGGGCAGGGAAGCCCTTCCCCTGAACTCCACACGCAAATTCTGGACCTGGAAGCCCAAGTCCATTGGCTTAGGGGAGACCTCTCGGATATGAAGAAAGCAATTTCTCATCTTGTTACCTTCATGCAAATCTCCAACTCCGAAGTCTGGATTAGCAATGGTAAGATGAAGGATTACTTTGATAAGTTGATTGGCAAGTTTGATACTTTCTACGGTTGTCTCAGAATAGTGGAAGCCAAAGTTAATTGTGTCAGGACCAATAGTGGAAGCAGCCCCTTCGTTATCCTGAATATCGACGACGAAAATGCAGGTGCAGCATCAGGAAGCAAGGACAAAAATGCCCGAACTCATCATGTCAACTGACTCTCTCTCTGTCTCTTCTTCACCGTGTCTAGGAAGCTCTTTTTTGGTCTAGTTATTGCACTACTTGTTATATGTATTACTTATGTTGTCTTCTATTAGGGCAGTTCGTCAATATTTTTAGTTGTAATACGCATAAGGCCATTTTTGAATATCAGAGGCTAGTATGTGAAGAGCCTTTCTCGACAGCTCTAGTTTTTTAGGATCAGTCTCCCCTACACTTTGTATTCTATTCTCCCTTTTTAATATAAAAGCTCATTAATCGTTTGTGTAAAAAAAAACATATATCATGCATCTCACCGAAGACATCCTCGTCAGATCCAAGAAGCAACATGAGTCCAGAAATCCCAAAGAATAGTCAAAAGACAGGACCGCGTGACCTAATATCAATTTAAGTGCGTGACTACGCATGCTACTAGTTATGTGTGCACGTGACCCCTATGCTAGTTTTCCTTCGATATCCGCACGATTTTCAAAATTGCATGATCACAACCACCTGTGACACATTGAAGGCTCATCAAAGCCCCATCACCTCCAAAAAATTGAATTTGGTCTCTCTATGTATTTGGGGTCATTGAATGGTCCCCCTTTGTGTAGTTTGGAGGCAAATCATGGATTTAATGGGTTCACACTTGGACCTAGTTGTTTCTTGGAAACCTCTTGACCTATAAAAGGAAGCCATGGGCATGGATCTTAGAAGAGAAACCAAGAGCACGGTTATTCTGCAAAAACTGTATTGGAGCTTCATCATATCCCATCTCTTTCATAGTTTGGAATCCTCCAAGCTCCTTTGCCTCCTTCCTTCAAGGGGCAAGTGCTTCTCTCCATTGGTTCTTCTAGCTATCTAGAATCTATTGTGAACAAAATAGGCCTACCTAAGGGATATTTTTTGCTTCCCTTTGAATCCTTCACCTCCGAGGTGACACTATATGTATTTGCTTGACCATTGGGAAATCTAAAGTGGTTCATGCATTGGTTGTTTGTTGTTGTTTGCACCCTCTTGTACCCTTTTATCATTTTTAGTTATTTTTGTTTTTATTTTGTTCTATTTTCACTAACAAAGCCTTGCACGATCTACTTTGGGGTTATCACATTTGCTTTATGTTTCTAAATACTGGGCCTAGTCAACAATCTCGAGGGCTTTCACCCAAAGTGGGATAATTTCCCACAATAGAACCCGTGACCTAAACATTATGGAATTTTTTAGTTATTTAAAGTTCCTCCAAATTGTTTCAAACCTTAACGAGTTCATTCTAGCTTTGGGACTTGAAATTATTTTGAGAGGCATTTTTTAAATTTTGTATTCTATCATTGTATAGTCTATATCTTAAATTATATTCCAAAACTCTCACAAATTAAGGATTTTGTTTCAATGGTCAAAGCTAGGATCTCATTGAAACTATCATATGAAATAACCATCTTTGACATAAAATTTTGCAACTTCTCCCTAGTGCATAGGTGTACCTAAAATCTACAATGTGAATGCTTTCAAAATTGAAAATATCCTACACCAATGAAGCTAGTAACACCTTGATGGTGCCATAATGGGGTTTTATTAGTAAAAGGGATCTTACTTCTAAGTACTGATTATATGAGTGGTTCATAGGTTCTTGTTATGGAATGAAATCCTTTCACTATCTTCACAATCGCTACACTAGCACCATTCATGGTCATCAAATGAGTCTTCATCCATCTTGTTGTGGAAGATGTAGAAGTTTATAAAATTAAAAACAAGTAGCTCATTTCCTATTGAAACCACTAAACACAAGACCATAACCTCATTAAATAAAGATTACTTATAATTTCATTGCAAATATCATAAGGGACTCTACATTAAGCCGCTAGAATTGAGCAATTTCACACAATCATTCTACTAGTTAATCCTTCAGAAATATCATATGCATTCATCCATAAACCCTAGAGAATTAAACTCAAAATTTAATAAAAAAATTCAGAATACTGATGAAATACTTATCATTTTCAAAATTAAATGCCAAACAATTGATTGAAATAGAGTGATTTCCACCCAACCATAGGCAATATGTTGTAGATTCAACCCCCTAGCCAGGTTATGATACCACCAAGGCGAAGAGGATAATGCAAAATTTGCAGGATAGATGTCACTCCATCTCAAAGGAAACCAAAAAAAATACTTTGTATACTGCTACTGAAATTTTAAGTTGGTCCAGATGCTTATTTCCCACAATAGTTTCCCATACAAAACAAGGAAAATCTCTTCCTTCTCTGCTCAAAAGTTCCTTTGAATTCTCTCCCTCTAGTTCTCTTTAGTATGGCATAGAAAGGCTTTAAACCATTCTGCATTCACTACTAGAAAAAATTTACTTGGTTCTTGACTCCTTCCAAGGTTTTAATGGCTTCGTTGTATGGTTGTTATGTTCCTAATTAGTATGGAAATATCTTCTTTCAAGGTTAAAACTCTATTTTCTCTTCTCTACACCTCTCTAAAAAATAGCTCCCTTCTCTAAGTTGAATTTTCCCCTTCTTTGCATGCATGAAGGATGACAAGGAGAGTTCTAATCCAACTCTTATGTATGGAATCATTTTACTAAGCAATTTTTATACCTAAATAAATAATGGATTCCTAGGAAATTTGCAGAAAGGAATTAATCTATCAGATGTCTATTAATAGTCAAATTCATTATCCTCAAATAAATTAGTTAACAATTCTAATACAACTTAGATAGATAGAAAAATTTAAATTGTAACCCAAGGAGAAAAATATTTAATTACCTGATTAATGACCATCTCAACCAATTATGCATGCAAACATTTTTCCCTATTAGTCATCAATTCCTTCATCGGCAACAACAATTGGGGGGACAACTCTCCACCCAACCAAACCCTAGTAGAAGCTAAGGTCCCCGAGCTCTGAACAATTAAATCTATGCCAGACTAGGTGAAACCTTACTCTCTTCCCTATCAATATATGTACAACAATCTCCTCCTCTTTAACCTCCCTCCCAAATAGGTGCACTTACAAACAATAGGAAACCAACACAAACAAGCAACAACCCCCAAATCCACTAGTAAGACTCTATCAATTTCCCTTTGTTTTGACCCCACGGTAGGGGAAAGGTGAGTGGGTCTAAAGGAATATAAACATATATAACCACCTTACCATTGACCCACCCTTTCAGTATTTAAATAACAGTCACATTGAGCCTAACCTATAGTTCAAATTGAGAAATAGATAATGGAATTAACCATTTCCTAAATCTAGGCAACCACCTCTTACATTCAAGGAAATTTGTCTCCCTTACATTATTGCAACCAAGAATTCATAACAGTCCAACTTGTCATTGTTGCAACCTGATCCCCAAAATTTTCAAAAAATTGTAGGGCCTCTCCTTCTATTTTTGATTTACTTAGAGTTTTGTTCATCTTTGATAAGCTCACTTTGTCACTTAGAATTTTTTTGGAAAACAAGTGAAAAGGACCAGTTAGTGAATCAGAGCAACTTCCCAAGTTACACCAAACCGGTTGCAACAATTTCGGGCAAGTTTCGGAATCGGAGAAACTGGAGATTTTCCGCCGAAACGATTGGAGAAACTCACCAAGTTACGCCGAAATAGTCGGAGAAATGGCGGTAATGTTTTGTGTTTCGGAGAAACTCGAGATTCTCCGCCGAAACGGTCTGAGCAACTTCTCAAGTTCCGTCGAAACGGTCGGAGCAATTGTGATAAGATTCATGTTTCAAAGCAACTTGTTGTTCTCCGCCGAAACGGTCAGAATGCCGAAGGATTCATGCCAAAACACTTAAATTTTTGTGATTGACGTTTCAGAGCAACTTTGTAAGTCACGCCGATACGGTCAGAAGGTCAAGGGGAAGAAGCCCAATCGGGGAGTTGTTCATTTTACTCTGAAAAGGATCGGCGATAAATGGAATTGGCGCTGAAGCATGTCGCTCTCAAAATGAAGGTTCTCATAAAAGGGAATTGAAGCAAGATGGAAGAAGGCTCCAAAATGGACATCAGCGACAAATGTTATGTTGCTCCAAAATGGATCGGCGACAAATGACAAGTTATATCAAAACGCTTCGGCGCCGAAATGAAATTGCCCCAATATGCTTATCGCTCTTAAAATGAAAAGTTCGTCAAAAAGGGGTGATTTGACCCATTAGCCTTAGGCATTTATTACTAGGGTTACGTTGTGTTGTATAAAAAGTGAAAACTTGTAACACTTGTAACGACATTTGCATTTGTAGCCTCCACTGGACGCGAGATGCACCCAATGTCGTTGAGCATCATTTTTTACCAATCTTCAACCGACAGGTAGGTTTTTCTTTTACCATGTTTTATGTTTGAAATGACGTCTTTCACCTTTAGTAAAAATGAAACCGCAACCTAAGCGTGAGATTGTTGTTAGGTTATGATTCCACATTAGTTTTACTAGATTGAAACCCCTTAGTGAACCATTGTTTTCTTTCCAGTTGGGAATAGGTTAAGAATCAGTCGATAGCATTCAAGTGGAAGTCTTGGCCAAAACGTGCTAGGGTTTCCCATTCGATGACCGCCTCAGGCCATATATCAATCCATGATTGCTTATATCATGACATCCGGTTGATTGAACTGTGTGTGGTAGCATCCCACGGTTAATAAGTGTCTCTAGGAATTAAGAAATTGTTCTCGGATTTTTTGATCTCGAGATGGGCGACTTTGAAATGGATTTAACCACTAGAAGAATTTCTCTCTATGGCTTTCCTTTTGTAACTATTTTCCTAGTGTTTAATACCCGCAACGCCGATTCATTTTCACTTCCTGTCATGTCTTGATGCCACACCATTGTGATACGAGCTCATTTCAGTTCATCACCGTAATTTTTGAGTGGGCATTGAAAAAAGGGACAATTCCGAGGATCCAAAGCTTATAATTGTTGTAGGTCCGATTAAATACGAGAAAAATATCAAGAGTAGTTTAAACTCAAGATCAACACCCAGAAAATAGAATTTCAAGAAACACATAACAACCCATTGCTCTATTTTGTTTGGGAAATCCTAAAGGAAACTGAATGAGATTACATGCTTTGAACTTCCCAAGTCACCCGATTCTTTTAAAGAAAAATCCAGTTTCTGTGCTCATTTGACTATTTTTTGTTTTCTATAAAACAATCAGTCTGCGATAAAACCTTGGTGGATTTTTCTGAAACAGAAATTTGATTGAAATAATGAGAATGTCCATGCTGTTGGTGAAATTTTTGAAGACATTTTGGTGATTTTGTTTTTCTGAGGGCGCATTAGAAGATCAAAATAATTATTCATAAACAATCCATTCATACATTGGTTCTTGTGCACAAGTGTCGATTTTACTCTACCAAATGATAATGATGTGATAAAACATAGACAACATCAAACATACCTAACACCATGGAAGTAATGAATTTTCTAAAATTTGCTTTCTTATAATTCATATTGATAAGGGATGTATCCACATGTTGTTTAATCTCATTTCTTTAACATTAAAATTGCTTATACATTAACTTGATGTTACTTCAGGACTCAGAAATGCAGAAGAGGGCTACCAAGTGAAAGCTCAGAATAGTTGAATCAGACTCCGACGTTGAAGTTGTTACACACCCCTGATGGAGACAATATTCGAAGATACTAAAGCAGCAACAAGAATCATCCTAGAATACAAGTGGGGAGAGCTATATTATCTCATCAGAGATCATAATGTACCAGATGCATCTATCGAGGGGATGATGGTGTATCAAAATATCAAAAGGTCTGGTCTCCATAAGGATACGACAGGACCATAATTATTTCTAATATTCTGTAGAGCAAATGGAAATATATACAAGTTCATTCGGGTACCACTTATGTATCACATATCCTCCCATGGCACCATTTTCAACTTGGAAGATATTATATCGAAAAGCATGGCATCAATGATACCTGCAGCCCAAGGAGGAATGACCCAAAAGAAAGCAAAAATTTTGATGTCCTCGTATCTAATGGATTGCATACTAATCAGACATCCATTCCCTAAATTGGGATGTTTGTGGAATCGGGTTGAGTCACCCCTTTATGTTGCTTATAAAATCACATGGGATCACAAGTATGTGATCTACTACAAGCTCATATGTGAAGAACTAATCATCCCATTATATCGGTTGATCTTTAACAAAGAACCAAACTTTGCGTCGGATAATTCTATGGAGGTTATAAATGAATATGGAGACTACTATTTTTCTCCAGAAGGAACTTATATCAAGATGTATGGGAGCACCAAGGCCCCATCTCTGATGCCAAAGTATGTGACTTATTTTGTAGTGCACAAAGAGGCAGTAAGGCAGGTGTTCATTAACGGGGTAGGTAGATTTTTGAATGAACATAAGAAGGCCTCTTTCCCACCATTGCCATTTATCATTTATGAATACAAATTCCCTAAGGTGAAAGGTGTAGAAGCTTTCATAAAAGACCTAGAGGCTTTCCACTTTGGAGAAAGAAATTTCGTGAGGAATGACAGTTTGCAAAAGGTCGCCCAGCATTGTGGATCATGCAAATTTCATTTTGAATACTCAGATCATTTCCTTAAGTATGAGGAAGTGTATCAGAGAGAAAGCAATATGACTCAATTAAATAAACATTTTTTCCCGGAAAAGTGGAATGGGCCCTAGTCATGTTGTTGATACTGCTAAGGAGGATGAATTACAGAAGCAAAGAGAAGAAGCCAAAATACTACAGACCGAGGAAGCAGAAAAACAAAGGATAGAAGAAGATAACAAAAGAAAAGAAGAAGAGGCAAGAAAAGAGAAAGAAGAGCAAGAAGCAACAGAGAAATCCGTGGAATTGGAAAGGAAAAGAGAAGAAGAATACATGCTCAAGAAAGTTCTGGAAGAGGAAGAATCCCAAGATGGAGGTCCAAATATCCAAGACATAGATATAGACCCACAAGGGGTGTCGGGAATCACACTCACAAGAGGACACCTCCCATTTGTAGAGCTTGGACTCACTCCTTTCACCCCATCAAAGCAACATTCGGTCGCAAATATGGATACAATAGTATTCGACTCCAATAGGAAGACAATAACTAAAATATCAAATAAAAGACTGAAGATGGGAGCACAACCTGATGTGGTGACCATTCAAGAGAATACCATAATGGAAGGCACCCATAAGGATCCCAAATTTACAGCATCAGTAAATGTAGCAACTGCACAAGCAAGTGCAGATAATGTTGATAAGATAATGAATGACTTGGAGCATAACAAGTAAAAGATGTTGAAGCTGAAAGACAATCTGATAAAATCCAGAGGTGAAGGAATAGAGCTTAAAAGAAATCATGATGCTCTAATAAGTGAGAAAAAAAACTTAATGTCTGATTATCAAAATCTCGAGAATGAGAAAGATTCTTTAAATGTATAGCTTGTGATTATGGAGGGTGAAAGAAGTGATTTTTACACCTGCATAAATGAATTGGAGGGCAAGGAAATAACAACAAATCAGCAAATGGAAACCATGAAATCTCAGATGGACGAGCTGGTGAGAGATAAAGAATCTCTGGTGGAACAAGACGAGTTGGCACAGAATCAAAAGCAAGATATGACTCATTTTACCAACTAGCATGCAAGATACAAGAACATATCTGCCGCACAAGAATTATTAAATGAAGAAATTTACAAGATAAAGTAGATGATAGTTGGGATGGAGGAGATCTCTGTAGATTCCCTGTCGATCAGACATAAGTTAGTTAATTCTTTTAAAAGGATGAAAACATAGATAACCTAGAAGGAAAAGAATTTGAATTTCCCTGACCACCTGCCAAACAAGACGGTTGCGGAACTTAAATTGGATATGGCACTCCTTGAATTTGTCAAGAAAGCTTCCAGGAGGATATGTGTAGAAGCATCTAAGTCTATTGAGAAATGTAAATATTTCTACAAGCAAATTCATCAGAACATGAAAAATGCCACATTGCATTGACTCCATATATGGTTGAGTTGCCCACAAAATATCAGCGCTTAATGGAGCGGAAGGAAAGACTGAAAAAAGACCTGGAATATATCAAAAAAATAGATGTGTTGAATGAAGAGGACCTCCATCAGTACATCGGGAAGGAATCCATCAATGCTTACTTCTTAGAAGAAAGTTACAAAGCTGCTAGGTGGTCAGCGTAGAAAAGGAATTATCTTTTCATGAGGTGTCTTTAAAGTTATTAGAACCTCTCCAATGTAATATTATATTAGAAGAGACAGACTTATGGGATAATTACATTTCCAGTTTGGTGGGCCCATCGGGAAATTAATTTTTAATTGTAATTAATTGTATTTTTGTGCAAACACAAAAGAACGAATTCTAGGTAGTCTAAAGGTTGGGGTAGTCGAAGTGATAGGTCAAATAGAGACAAAACCCATTGTACTATAAATATAGGAAGGGGGAACATTGTAAAGGGATTTTCGCTAGCATAATAGAAGCTGGACACATTTTGTAAGAGAACTATTTTTCTGCTAATGAGAAGGACCTGTTTGCTGGGAAAAGCTTGCACATAAATGTTTTGCGTGGAATGAAAAATTTGGAACTATTTGCTCTTTCATTCGTGACTAATACTGTGATATTGTTCTAACTTTATTGAACTACTTCAAATGGTGATGAATGATTTCCTTATCTACGCAAAGGTTTATGTGTTAACAGAGTAATAAATTGCTTAAATTTAAACTTGACCTATCTTTAGTATATTTTCTGCTATGAATGTGAATACTTTGTCTGAACAGCTATCTGTTGGATTTGTATGATCACTTTCAAATTATTACTCTTATTCAAATTTGCTCCTTGCAAGGATAGATTAGCTTAGTATAGAATAGGATTAGATAATTGATAAGGTAGGAGCGGTAAGATGGGAGGTAGGAACCTACACATCACTAGTGTGGTTTCTACCTGTCAATTATATCCATTAGTTAGGAAGCACTTGCATATTCATACCTTTAAAACAAAATTATAAACGGTGGGCCGGGCTGCAACTGGTACATAACTAAACAAACCCACCTACGGTAGTCGGATCGTTAACTGGATGGATTTCCCATACCAAATAGTGAGTAATCTAATTGGGATTATTCATTGGGGAGAATCCCTACTGTCGATGTTGCAATTTTCTGGGCATCAACAGTTTTGGCACTAGAAGGAGGGTCGCTAGTGCATGGCTGGTAGAGGAAGTCTGTTTTCAAGAGGAAATTTCTCTAAGTCTCCATTGAATGTAAACCAACCAGAAGATTCATTTTTCTGAAACCGAACATCAAGAAAAGTTGGATTCTGAAACTGAGCATATTGAACGTTTATATGTTGTCCCTCACACAGAAGTAGATAATTTCAAAAGACATACTAGATCATACGTGAGGAAACTCAGTGGATTAACAACAATGCCTATATTTCCCAGAAGGCAAGCTCCGAGAAGACAAGTTGCGCAAACTAGGGATTCTGTGCTTGTGGAATCTTTGGAAGAATTAGTTGGCCTATCATTTCAAGAGATACCATATCCCATTACTCAATTGAGGCCAGATTCTCCTCCACGCACACAGGCTCACACACCACCTCATACACCACCCCATACACCTCCACATTCTCCTGGGCGTATTGCAAACATGGCTCAAAATGCAAATCAACCTACGTTGAGAGCTAGAGGTACACTTAACTTGGCTTCTCCTTTGCATGATTTACCTAAACACCCAGAACGATTTCTACCTAAGTTCGAACCTGGAAAAGGGATCTCTACTGAAGATCACATTAAGAGTTTTTACTTGGCATTGAACCTACTTAATGTGGAACATGAGGATGTAGTTTGCAGATTGTTTCCTTACACTTTTGCATCAAGAGCATCATCCTGGTATTTTAGCTTACAAGCTAATTCTATAGCAGATTGGGATAGTTTTGAAAAGGTCTTTGTAACTAAGCTTGGCACTCAAAAGACTGTGGCTTCTCTGATGAAAGAATTGTTGTCTATGAGGATGGAAAAGAAAGAGAAATTTCAAGAATTTAATCAAAGATTTACTATGAGTTTGAATAGTTTTAGTGCTGCAACTATGTTTGTAGAATATTACACTACAACGCTTCTCCCATCCATAGTTATGTTTGTCAAAATGGTTCTGAAAACTACTCTAGCGGGAAATTATGATGAAGCTAAGAAAGTAGAGGAAACCATAGATAGTATTATCAAACATTCTTTGGATTTGGAAGTAAAACCCACAACTAGTAAGAAACCTTTAATATTGACTAGACCTAAAGAAGAATCTGCAAATGAACTAGAAAATGTGGTCAAGATGGTTCATAAGTTATCAAACAAAATAGTAGACTTAGAAAAAGAAAAGGGTGCTAGTTCTTCAGGAAGAAAACCATTTAAGCCCTTCTATAAGAAAAAAGAAGAAAGCACACAACCACAACCACCAGTAAATAATTCTGTTGTTTTCAATTTGAATGAAGTTGGCATGGACCATTTTTGCACGTTTCATCAAGAACATCATTCTGAGAAAAGTTGTCTCTAGTGGATTAATTCAATGACACTAGTAATGAATCAGTTATTAGATACACAACTAATTGACCAGGAAGACCAGGAGGAAGATCAAATTAATGAACCAAATGAAGAGACTACCTTGGTTTTATGGGATTGGGCACCAGCTTTAGATTTAGATGAAGAAGAAAAGGTGGAAGAAGTGCAAATATCATCTGTGGATTATGCCACCAGGAGTAAGGGACCAATAGAAGAACAAAGTACAATTTTACCCAAAATGAAGGCATTCAAAGAAAATATTAATAAGAATAATGGTTTAAATCAGTCACAACCGAAAACAAATTCTGGCATCATTAAGGAAACTAACCCAATAGGAAATAAACAAGTAAACCCTACAATCAACAAATCTAATAGTGGTAAAAAGGTTATAGAAAATAAAAATATGGGATATGACATTGTAGAAGATATCAAGAAGATTAAAGCAAATATATCCATGTTTGAATGATCTAATCTCCCACAACAGAGAAAAAAATTGTTGGAAGCTTTTGACGTAAAAAAAGCATTTCAGTTAATAAACAGTCAGAGAGGGTGGAATCAAATACCGAAATTAACAAAGCAAGTATTGGTGGTAAATCGAAATCTCAAACTCTCCCTTTCCTTTTAAATTTTGAAATCTTCAATTATAATGTGCATAATTGCTTGGTAGACTCTGGGGATTCATCTAACATTATGCCACTATCTATTTTCAAGAAGATAAATGGACAACCCACTTCATCCCCTTCTTGTATTATTCAATTTGACAGATCTGATGTTAAAGTCATGCGGGAAATGAAAAATGTCTTGATCATATTAGCTGCAGACCCTAGAGTCTATCAATTTATCGACATCGTGGTAGTGGATATACCATAGGCTTATGGGTTAATACTGAGTAGGGATTGGTCAAACAAGTTAAACATTTATTTTTCCATTGATTGGTCTCGCCTATGGTTTCCTTATCAAAACAAGCAGAATCAAATCAAGGTATTAAGAGAACCTCGTATGAAACAAAATGTAACTCAATTAGAAGAAAAGAATGATACAGTTAATTTTTCATCCTCGGCTTTGGGGAATTAGTTTTTGGAATTCCAGAGCCAGGGAATTATCAGGCTGAAGATGTTGGCCATGATTTAGACAAATAATCTGATCTCCTTCAATTTGCACGGGTTGACGATTCTCACTGTAACAAAGTAGAATTAGTTACTGATGTAGATAGTCCGACTAACATAGTTGAGTTAGATAATAAATTTTGGACTGTATACTTCGATGGCTCCAAAACACAAGAGGAGCAAGAGCTGGTTGTGTTCTTGTTGATTCTCAAGTGAACAACCATTTTCTCTCTTGTAGGTTAGAATTTGAATGCACAATAATACTACAGAATATGAAGCTTTAGTGCAAGGATTAAAAAGGGCCATTGATTTGAAGATTAACAATTTAAAAAATTTTGGTGACTCGGAAATAGTTTTTAGGAAAATAAGAAACACCATTCATTGTGTCTCTCCACACTTAAAATGGTATCAGTAAGAAGTATGTAAGTTAATATAAAATTTCAATGCTTTCAAGATAAATGCAATCCCTAGATTACAAAACGTCGCTGCTAATTTATTAGTTGTGTCTGCTTCGTGTTTAGTACCAACCAATAACAAGTGTTCTATTGAATTGCATTTCAGGCCATCTTTACCTGACAACATTACAAATCTGAGAGTGTTCGATTATGATGAGAATATTATCAGTTTTCTGACAAATGAAGATAAATTCAAATAATTGAGGAAGATGAACACCAGTCAGAATTACAAAGCGAAGGTAACAACAAAGGCAATTTTATGCCAAAAGGAGTGTGAACTCTTGAAGGATTGTTTGACTTATAGCACAAGTTTAGAAAACCTGCAAATGTCAAGACAAAAAACTCCTTGATGCAATATGAGTTGGTAAACTTAGGCACAAAACAAGAGCCCAAATATGTCAATTTGGAAAAATGTTGCTCACCTGGTGAAATATGCAAGTTTATTAAATTGTTTCAGCAATACAAATATATTTTTGCATGGACATATGAAGATTTGAAAACTTATGATACTCGCATCATCCAGCATGTGATACCCATTAAACAGGGAGAAAAACCATTTCAGCAGTAGCTTCGAAAGATAGATCCTACACTTGAACCTTTAGTACAGAAAGAATTAAAGAAGTTGTTGGATGCTAAGATTATTTTCAAGGTTAGACATTCCGAATGGGTGGAAAATTTGGTTCCTGTAAGAAAGAAATTAGGAGAAATCAGACCGTGTGTCGATTTTTGGAATTTGAACAGGGATCTGACAAAGACAACTATCCGGTCCCACCCATGGAACAGATTTTACAGATGGTATCAAGATCGAAAATGTTCTCCCTATTAGATGGATTCTCAGGTTATAATCAAGTACTAGTGGCTGAGAATGATAGGCTTAAGACTACCTTTCACATGAAATGGGGAACATTCGCTTATAGGAGAATGCATTTTGGTCTTATGAATGCTAGAGCCACATTTCAAAGGGCCATGGATATCGCATTCTGAGGTTTGGTTGGACACTGTGTTTTCATTTATTTAGATGATGTAATAATTTTTTCCAAGAAAATGGAAGATCATGCTTTCTATTTGAAACAGATTTTTGAACGTTGCAGAAAGTATGGTATATCTCTGAACCCTAAGAAAAGTATTTTTGTTGTTCTCAAGGGAAAACTATTAGGGAACATCATCTCTAAAAAGGAAATCTCCATAGACCCTGAAAGAATTCACGCTATAACTCAGAGTCCCATGCCCCATAATAAAAAAACTATGCAATCATTATGGGCACGATAAACTTTATGCGAAGGTTTGTACCAGATTTTGCACAGATTGTAAAACCTTTGCAGAAAATGGTGAAGCAAAGTGTGCAGTTCAAATGGACTGATGTTGAGAAGGATGCATTTAAGGATATAAAAATTCCATTGCTCACGCACCTTCATTAAGAAGTCCAGATTTTGGAAAAGATTTTATTATATATACCAATGATTCAGATAATTCTCTTGCAACAGTGCTCACACAAAAGGGAGAACAAGGAGATGAATACCCAATATATTTTATGAGCACTAGGTTACAAGGAGCTAAACTGAATTACCCAGCTGTGGATAAACAAGAATATGCATTTTTCAAGGTAGTAAAGTAGTTCAGACCTTATATTTTGAAAAATAGAACAAAATTCGTAATACCTCATCCAGTTGTTAGGCCTCTATTTATTGAGAAGGAGTTGGGAGAAAGACGAGGAAATTGGGTGACAGCACTCCAAGAATGTAACTTAGAATTTAAGCTAGCCAATATCATTAAAGGTCATGGGCTGTGCAAGTTGTTGACTGAGAATCCAATTGATAAAGATCAGGTATGGGAAAATGAATCAGAAATGAATTTGATTGAAGTTTGTTCCACTTTCACCACTCTAGAGTCTTGGTACAGAGACTTAATTCATTATCTTCAAAATGGGTATTTGCCAGAACATTGGAATTCAAAGCAGAGAAGGGCACTCCTATTGAAGTCACCACCATATCAAATAATAAATGGAGTACTATTTAGAAATAATTTCGATGTAGTTTTTCTCAAATGTATTGAAAAGGATGACACGGAGAAAGTGGTCAAGGAGCTACATGATGGCCCTGCAGGGGGACATTATTCTAGGGAAACCACTGCTCATAAAATATTAAGAGTTGGATATAATTGACCAACTGTTTTCAAAGATGCTCATGCTTATGCAAGGAGATGTGATGTGTGTCAGAGAAGTGCTAGTAGACTACCAAAATCAGCATAGCTACTAAAACCACTTATCATCTCAGAACCATTCAAGCAGTGGGGTTTAGATATCATTGAGGAAATCAATCCCAACTCTTCATTACAACACCAATATATTCTCACAGCCACAGATTATTTCATGAGATGGACTGAAGCATCTCCTTTGCGCAAAGTGAATGAAGATGCGGTCCTCTGATTCTTGAAAGAAAACATAATAACCAGGTTTGGGGTTCCAATTTCGTTAGTTTTTGATAATGCATCTTATTTTTCTTCTGCTAAGTTAAGATCATTTTCTATGGAACAAGGAATTAAATTGCATTATTCAACTAACTATTATCCTCAAGGTAATGGGTTGGCAGAATCTACAAACAAGAATCTCATCCGAATTTTGAATAAACCAATTATTGGAAACCAAAGAACCTAGCATATAGCCCTTCCCAATGCTTTATGGGAAGATATGGTCACTCCAAAGAACTCTTTAGCGGTTTCTTCTTATACCTTAGTTTATGGGAAAAAGGCTATCCTTCCTCCAAACATACTACTTCCTTCCCTAAATTTAACTCAAGCATCTAGAGGATCAAATAGCGTAATCATACAATCAAGGATAAACACTTTGGTAAAACTTGAGGAGACATGAAAAAAGGCCAAAGATAGATTCAACCTTGACCAAAACATTGTTAAGAGGTGGTTTGATAATCGAAAATATGGCAAGAAAACCTTTGAGATAGGAGCCTTAGTTCTAAAGTGGGACCATCCTCACGAAGAAAAGGGTAAACATATAAAATTTCAACAACTATGGCTTGGTCCTTATCATATTGTAGAGAAGATTGGCCCAACGAATTATAAATTGAAAGATTTACAAGGGGAGGAGGAAAACATCTCTATCAACGGCCTGGCACTCAAACAATACTTCTCTTAGGTTTAGGGAAACATGTTGTACATAAAATTTTCTTTTGTTTTGTTGGTTTTGGTTTTTCTTCTTCTAGAATAGTTAGCTTCGGCCTTATCTAGTTTTGTTTTGATTTTACTTTGTTTGTTTGATTTTTGTTTAAATAAATCCCAGCTCAACTTTTAGAGCGTTGTGCAAATTCGTAGAGATCTAAACAATCTCATATGGATTGATCATAATCACCAAAGGATTAGAATAGGCTTTATAATAAAAGGAATTATTTTTGTAACAGCAATGTCATTAGTGATTTTAATTGTTGCTTTGTTTTAAAATGGGAAACTTGCTTCGTGTTTTAATTTGTGTCAGCATAAACCTTGTGAAATAGCCAGGATTCATGAATTCTAAATTACTATCTTGGGGCTCCACTCACTCACACATAAATTCTTGTCTTAGGAAGCCCACTATAACTGACCCATGGAAAGGAATCGATTCTTGCTGATGTATGGCAGTTAAAATGATCCCATGCTACGAAAATTACAGCCAAAAGGCTTACAATGAAGAGTCAGAAGTACTAAAGGATTCCATCTCCATCAAAGAAATGGTATGGAAAAGTCAAAGTATCCAATCAAGAAGATACACCGGATGACACTCCAGAAGGTTCTTCTCCATCCGTGAGTATGACAAATAAAAAAAACTCATAACTCACACAAAAGTTCATTATGGATGGAAGAACCTACGTCAAATGTTGAAGACTAAAGAAATTTATTTTGAAGGACTCAGATGATAAAATCATCAAAATAAATGCTAATAGCATGGGAATGAGGAACAAACAAATACATCCGCATGATTTCGTTACAATCCTATGGAGTCATACGTAGAGGTAACTGAAAGACAAGATTAATATTGAACTACATATTATGGCCTCAGGAGAGTGGTCAAGAAATCTGGTCTAGGTTTCCCAGTTCCCAAAGCAATGACCAATATGATTTAAGTAGCTCTTTTCCCTGCTTAAAACTTTGGACTTTTAAAATATTGGAAGGAATATTAGAGGCATGGTTTTACATTGAGAATTGATAACAAAAAAGCAATTATAATCCTCAAGAAGAGTTGTCCAGAGATCTGTTTTCACCAGCTAGTCGTCAATTGTTGATGCTGCAATCTGATCCCCAAAATTTTCAAAACATTGTAGGGCTCCTCCTTCTATTTTTGATTTACTTAGAGTTTTGATCATCTTTGATAATATCACTTTGTCACTTAGATTATTTTTTGAAAACAAGTGAAAAGGACCAGTTAGTGAATCGGAGCAACTTCCCAAGTTACGCTGAAACGGTCGCAACAATTTTGGACAAGTTTCTGAATCGAAGCAACTGGATATTTTCAGCCGAAACGGTCGGAGAAACTCACGAGTTACGCCGAAATGGTCGTAGAAATGGCAATAATGTTTTGTGTTTCGGAGCAACTCAAGATTCTCCACTGAAACAGTCGGAGCAACTTCTCAAGTTCCGTCGAAATAGTTGGAGCAATTGTGATAATATTTGTGTTTCGAAGCAACTTGATGTTATCTGTTGCAACGGTCGAAATGTCGAACGGTTCACACCAAACCACTTAAAGTTTTGCGATTGACATTTCGAAGCAACTTCGTAAGTCAAGCCGATACAGTCGAAAGGTCAAGGGGAAGAATCCCAATCGTGGAGTTGTTCGTTTTACTCCGAAACTTATCGACGACGAATGGAATTGATGCCAAAGCGTGTCGCTCTCCAAATGAAGGTTCTTAGAAAAGGGAATCAGAGCAATATGGAAGAAGGATATGAAACGGACAATGACGACAAATGTTATCATTTCTCCGAAACGGATCAGCGACAAATGACAAGTTACGCCTAAATGCATCAACGCCGAAATGAAATTTTCCGTGATACGCTTATCGCTCTTAAAACGAAAAAGTCCGTCGAAAAGGGGTGATTTGACCCGTTAGCCTTGGGCATTTATTACTAGGGTTACGTTGTGTTGTATAAAAAGTGAAAAATTGTAACACTTGTAACGTTGTTTGCATTTGGAGCCTCCATCGGACGCGAGAACCCAACGCCATTGAGCATCATTTTCGACCAGTGTTCAACCGCCAATAAGGTTTTTCTTTTACCATGTTTTATGTTTGAAACAATGTTTTTCACCTTCGGTAAAAAGGAAACCGCAACCTAAGTGTTATATTGTTGTTAGGTTATTATTGCACATTAGTTTTACTGGCTTGAAACCCCTTAGCGAACCATTGCTTAAATTTCGGTTGGGAATAGGTTAAGAGTCAGTTGATAGCATTCAAGTGGAATTCTTGGCCAAAACATGCTATGGTTTCTCGTTCGATGACCTCCTCTGGCCATATATCAATCCCCGATTGCTTATATCACACCATCCGGTTGATTGAACTGTGTGTGGTAGCATCCCACGGTTAATAAGTGTCTCTAGGAATTAAGAAATTGTTCTCAGATTGTTTTCTCTCAAGATGGGCGAATTTGAAATGGATTTAACCACTAGAAGAATTTCTCTCTACAGATTTCCTTTTGTAACTGTTTTCCCGGTGTTTGACACCTGCAACGCCCATTCCTTTTCGCTTCTCGTCGTGTCTTGATACCACACCACCATGAGACAAGCTCATTTCAGATCATCGCCGTAATTTTTGAGTGGGCATTGATTTACAATTCCTAGGATCCAAAGCTTATAATTGTTGTAGATCCGATTAACAGCGAGAAAAATATCAAGAGTAGTTTAAACTCGAGATCAACACCCATAAATAGAATTTCAAGAAACACATAACATCCCATTCCTCTATTTTGTTTGGGCAAGCCTAAAGTAAACTGAATGAGATTATGTGCTTTGAAATTCCCAAGTCATCTGATTCTTTTAAAGAAAAATCCAGTTTATGTGCTCATTTGACTATTTTTTGTTTTCTATAAAACAATCGCTCTACGATAAAACCTTGGTGGATTTTTCTGAAACATAAATTTGATTGAAATAATGAGAATGTGCATGCTGTTGCTGAAAGTTTTGAAGACATTTCGGTAAAAAAAAAAAATTATGAGGGTGCATTATAATATCAAAATAATTATGCATAAACAATCCATTCATACATTGGTTCTTGCACACAAGTGCTGATTTTCCTCTACCAAATGATAATGATGTGATAAAATATAGACAACATCAAACACACCTGACACCATGGAAGTAATGAATCTTCTAAAATTTGCTTTCTTATAATTCATATTGATAAGGGATGTATCCACATGTTGTTTAATCTCATTGATTTAACATTAAAATTGCCTATACATTAACTTGATGTTACTTCAGGACTCAAAAATACAGAAGAGGGCTTCCAAGCTAAAGCTCAGAATAGCTGAATCAGACTCTGACATTGAAGTTGTTACAAAAAACTCGATGGAGGCAATATTTCGAAGATACTAAAGCAGCGACAGGAATTATCCCGGAATACAAGTGGGGAGAGCTATATTATCTTGTCAGAGATCAGAATGTACCAGATGCATCTATCGAGGAGATGATGGTGTGTCAAAATATCAAAAGGTCTGGTCTCGATAAGGCTTCCACACGACCATAATTCTTTCCATGCTCTGAAGTCATCGGGTGGATTCTACCTTATGTAGACATCAACACAAGAATCATATGCAGGGCGAACAAAGAAGGATTTGCTTCATTCTAGCCAGGACACATTGCTGCAGCATATAAATTACTGTCTCCAAAAGTCATGATGATGGATGACTGGAGCAGATGAGTAAATATAGACCATTTTGAATATGAAAAAAATATGATGATTCCAAGAAAACAATTAAGACATAAAGCAAGTGGGGAACATGATAGCCAGAATCTAAGGACACCATTCAGGATCATAGCCCTGATGTTGAGCAGAATCTTCAGTAGAGCAAATGGAAATATATACAAGCTTGGTTGGGTACCACTTATGTATCGCATAGCCTCCCATGGAACCATTTTCAACTGGGCAGATATTATATCAGAAAGAATGGCATCAACGATAGTTGCATCCCAAGGAGGAATGGCCCAAAAGAAAGCATATTTTTTAATGTCATCGTATCTGATGGATTACATACTAATCAGGCATCCATTCCCTAAATTGGGATGTTTGTGGAATCAGGTTGAGTCACCCCTTCATGTTGCTTATCAAATCACATGGGCTCACAAGTATGTGACCTACTAAAAGCTCATATGTGAAGTACTAATCATCCCATTATATTGGTTGATCTTTAACAAAGAACCAAACCACCTGTCGGATAACGCATGGAGTTTATAAATGAATATGGAGACTACTATTTTTCTCTAGAAGGCACTTATATCAGGATGTATGGGAGCACCAAGGACCCATCTCTGATGCCAAAGTATGTGACTGATTTTGTAGTGCACAAAGAGGCAGTAAGGCGGGTGTTCATTAATGAGGTAGGTATATTTTTGAATGAACATAAGAAGGCCTCTTTCCCAC
Organism: Larix kaempferi; assembly: GCA_027924585.1. Taxonomy (NCBI): domain Eukaryota; kingdom Viridiplantae; phylum Streptophyta; class Pinopsida; order Pinales; family Pinaceae; genus Larix; species Larix kaempferi. The sequence continues at coordinate 42,390,982 of BSBM01000370.1, read as the reverse complement.
CATTTCCATTTGTCATTGGGGCATACAAATTCCCTAAGGTGAAAGGTGCAGAAGCTTTCATAAAAGACCTAGAGGCTTTCCGCTTCGGAGAAAGAAATTTCGTAAGGAATGACGGTTCGCAAAAGGTCGCCCAACATTATGCATCATTCAAAGTTCATTTTGAATACTTAGATTATTTCCTTAAGGATGAGGAATTGTATCGGAGAGCAAGCAATATGACTGAATTAAATAAACATTTTGTCTGAAAAAGTGGCACGGGCCCTAGTCATGATGCTGATACTACTAAGGAGGTCGAATTGCAGAAGCAAAGAGAAGAAGCCAAAAGACTACAGGAAGCAGAAGCAGAAGGAAATCAAAGGGCAGAAGCAGAAAGGCTATAGGCCGAGGAAGCAGAAAAACAAAGGATAGAAGAAGATAACAAAAGAAAAGAAGAAGAGGCAATAAAATATAAAGAAGAGCAAGAAGCAGCAGAGAATGCCGCGGAATTGGAAAGGAAAGGAGAAGAAGAAGACATGCTTAAGAAAGTTGTGGAAGAGGAAGAATCCCAAGATGGAGGTCCAAATATCCAAGACATGAATATAGACCCACAAAGGGTGTCGGGAATCACACTCACAGGAGGACACCTCCCATTTGTAAAGCTTGGACTCACTCCTTTCACCCTGTCAAAACAACATTCGGTGGCAAAGCTGGATACAATAGTCTTCGACTCCAAGAGGAAGACAATAACTAGAAGATCAAATAAAAGACTGAAGATGGGAGCACATCCTGATGTGGTGACCATTCAACAGAATACCATAATGGAAGGCACCCATAAGGATCCCAAATTTACAACATCAGTAAATGTAGCAGTTGCACAAGCAAGTGTAGATAATGTTGATAAGCTAATGAACGACTTGGAGCCTAACAAGGAAAAGATGATGAAGCTGAAAGAAAATTTGGTAAAAGCCAGAGGTGAAGGAATAGAGATGAAAAGAAAGCATGGTGCTCTAATAAGTGAGAAAGACAACTTAATGTCTGATTATCAAAATCTCGAGAATGAGAAAGATGCTTTAAATGTACATCTTGTGATTATGGAGGGTGAAAGAAGTGATTTTTACACCCGCATAAGTGAATTGGAGGGCAAGGAAATAAAAACAAATCAGCAAGTGGAAACCATGAAATCTCAGATGGATGAGATGGTGAGAGAGAAAGAATCTTTGGTGGAACAAGTTGAGTTGGCACAGAATCAAAAGCAAGATATGACTCATTTTCATGAACTGGCATGCAAGATACATGAACAGATCTACCACACACAAGAACTATTAACTGAAGAAATATACAAGATGAAGCAGATGATAGTTAGGATGTAGGAGATCTCTACAGATTCCCTGTCGATCATACAAAAGTTGGTTAATTATTTTAAAAGGATGGAAACACAGATATCCTGGAAGGAAAAGAATTTGAACTTCCCTGATCACCTGCCAAACAAGACGATTGCGGAACTTAAATTGGATATGGCACTCCTTGAATTTGTCGAGAAATATTCCAGGAGGATATGTGTAGAAGCACCTAAGTCTATTGAGAAATGTAAATATTTCTACAAGCGAATTCATCAGAACATGAAAAATGCCACATTGCATTGACTCCAAATATGGCTAAGCTACCCGCAAAAGATCAGTGCTTAGTGGAGCTGAAGGACATACTGAAAGAAGACCTGGAATATATCAGAAAAATAGATGTGTTGAACGAAGAGGACCTCCATCAGTACATCGGGCATGCATCCATCAATGATTACTTCTTAGAAGAAAGTTACAAAGCTGCTACAGAATGAGTGGTCAGCTTAGAAAAGGAATTCTCCTTTCATGATATGTCTTTAAATTTATTAGAACCTCTCCAATGTAATATTATATTTGAAGAGATGGACTTATGGGATAATTACATTTCCAGTTTGGTGGGCCCATCAGGAAATTAATTTTTAATTTTAATTAATTGAATTTTTGTGCAAACACAAAAGGACGAATTATGGGTAGTCCAAAGGTTGGGGTAGTCGAAGTGATAGGTCATATAGAGACAAAACCCATTGTACTATAAATATAGGAAGGGGGGAACATTGTAAAGGGACTTTTGCTAGCATAATAGAAGTTGGACACATTTTGTAAGAGAACTATTTTTCTGCTAATGAGAAGGACATGTTTGTTGGGAAAAGCTTGCACATAAATGTTTTGTGTGGAATGTGTGGAATGAGAAATTTGGAACTATTTCCTCTTTCATTTGTGACTCATACTGTGAGATCGTTCTAAATTTATTGAACTACTTCAAATGGTGATGAATGATTTCCTTATCTATGCAAATGTTTATGTGTTAACACAGTAATAAATTGATTAAATTTAAACTTGAGTTATCTTTAGTATCTTTTCTGCTGTGAATGTGAATACTTTGTCTAAACAGTTATATGTTGGATTTGTATGAGCACTTTCAGATTATTACTCTTATTAAAATTTTATCCTTGCAAGGATAGATTAGCTTAGTATATAATAGGATTAGACAATTGATAAGGTAGGAGTAGTAAGATGGGAGTTAAGAACCTACTCATCGCTAGTGTGGTTTCTACCTATCAATTATACGCATTAGTTAGGAAGCACTTGCATATTCATACCTTTAAAACAAAAATATAAACAGTGGTTCGGGCCGCAACCGGAACATAACTAAACAAACACACCTACGATAGCCAGACCATTAACCAGACGGATTTCCCATGCCAAACAGTGAGTAATCTAATTGGGATTATTCATTGGGGAGAATCCCTATTTCCAATGTTGGGATTTTATGGGCATCAACACAACCTTAGGAAAATTGATCAATTATGTTAGTATGAGTATGGAGATCATATCGTAGCGGTAAAAATGTCAATTGATATATATAAATAAAAAGGAAAATGTGCATTATAATTTAATTTAGGTGTATGGATGGCAAGTGGTGGCATCCATGTAAAAATTAAAAAATTGAGTAAAATATTAAAATTAAGTAATAAAAGAGGGGCAGGGTTCTTCTAGCCTTTAAATAGGCTTCATCACATGCTAATACCATGGGCATGTAAAGAATCAACTATAAATCGTAATGACCTAATACATGTTAATCTAATTACTTCTTTACCAATTCAATTTTAACCCAACATTCCACATTAAACTTGACTTGGATAAGTAGTTTTTCCCAAAATGGAATTAATCCTCCTAGCCAACTAGCAGCTAATATACTTGATCTAGGAAACATGTGGGTTTTCCTAGCCCTCCATGACTGTAACTCAAATAATAACAACAATCGATAAACCTTCCAAGTTTAACTATCAAACTCTAGGATTCTGTTTCAAGTTCTCATGGATTGTTTTCTCTCCTCGACTCCTTCTCTTCCAAATTTCAACAACCTACCCCACTCTTATCCCCCAAATTCCCCTTTTAACCTCCTCTTTCCACTGCCATCCTCCCTTCTCAAGAAGGGATCTAGGAAGGTCCAAAAATCGTAGAATAATATCATACCTACCCAACTAATGGTATGAAAACCCACTCAACAAGATGAGCTCTCACATTAATTCAATTCATAACTCGTATAAGCCAAACATAAAAAATAATAAAATATATACCTATCATAATTATTCTCGTGCAACTAAAAATTCACTCGCATCAGTGCATATTTGGTAAGTATTAAATGGATAATTTTATAAAATGGCATGCAAATGAAAGCTATTGCATACCAAATGAGAATTAAATGAAATGTCATTCCACTAAATTACAAAATGAGATATATGTGACCAAAAATGACTAAAATTTGCATATAAACGAATGATTTTGAGTCGACGACCAGTTGTAGCTAATTTCTAGTATCTTATCACGTGACCAAAAAATTAGTCGTATTTTGCTTAGTCGTTAATTGGTTGTCTTGATTTATCATCTAATCATATATTTAATCATATATTTGATCATTAATTCAATCATTGATTTAGTCATTAATTGTCACAATTAATGACCAAATACATGACTAAATATACAACTAAATGATAAATCAAAACAACCAATTAATGACTTAGCTAAATACGACTAAATTTTTGGTTGTGTGATAAGATACTGGAAATTATCTACCAAAGTTGTCATTTAGTCGTTTCTATGCAAATTTTAGTCGTTTGTTTGATCACAAATTTGTTATTTGTAGTAGTCATTTATCTCTTTTTAGTATTTTCATATTCATTATATAAATGACTATTTTAGTTGTTTTATATTCATTTTATTTGTGTTTATTTTTAATCAATATAAACAACTAATTTAGTCGTTTTATTTGTGTTCACTTGTAATCAATAGAGACGACCAATTTAGTCGTTTTTAGTCATTTTATATTCATTTTATTTGTGGTCATTATTAATAAATATATAATTTTAGTATGATATTGTAACTAATTTAAAAAAAAATCATACAATATTCATGCTCATCTAATATGAATACACATGTGAATCATGCAAAGTCGTATTAGTTAATTACAAAACTAAATACAAAACATATGTAATTTGAACCACAGTGATTATATTATATGAAAATTCAAGTGCTACATATATATTTGAGTTTCCAACTTGATACCCACTAATGGACTCATACTGGTCCATGACAAAAAACTATCTTCATATTTTACATGAAAATCATTTGCATCAATGAGTTTTCCATATATTACAGTGGCCACTCAATGAAGCTTCCTTGGTTCTCCTTCAAATGACTACATACATCTAGTTCATCTTCATATGGAAGGTAGATGCTACTTGTGACCTGAAATAATCCAATAATGAGTCGTTAAAACTAAAACAACTTAATAATGGATCATTATAACTTATTGCCATCACTAGAAATCCATACTAGAAGCTAACATCTTGTCAAGTTGAGATACTATCTACAACACTAGTACAATGTATAGTACTTACACATAGAATCTCTAATTAACCTAATCAATATAGTTAAAATCCAATGTTCCACTTACATTATTATAATTTGTCCATAATCACTTACATTATTTTCTGCACAACAAACTTTTCTAGAATTTCATTCTCCCAAAGCGCAAACACAAACATGAACCAAGGACTTGGCTGCTAATTGTAACAACCATCTATATATTATTTACAAAATCTTGATTAACTGTAAAGATGGTCTAAAACATTACAAAACCATTTACAAGCTTTATCGTTCTAAATATTTCATTTGAAAAAAAGCAATGATAATCTTCTTAATTGCTTATCAACAAGCATTTGATAGCTCAAATTACCATAATTGGATTGCTAGTTCTTGATGTTTGTATTGAATGTTATTGACTATAAACATTCAGTCCAAACCCATTCAAGGATATCCTCTAGTGTGTTCATTACATTTTATTCACCTTATTGCACCTGATCTTGCACGACAGCTTTGATAGTCAGTTTTAAATTCCATTGAAATAAGAAACATAAAAATTCAACTTGAAAACTCACCCTAAAAAATCTTGTTAGGCTTGTGAGCTTCAAGTTTACTTCATATGTGACTCCTCCAAAAGAAGATTTGAATCCGGCTCTATTTATATTCTATAATTTTATGGCCCATTGGTTCCCAACTATAGTAGTAACCTTATGATGCCATGATGAAACGAATTTGAACCTATTTATTGCAGAGTTTCCTCCAAGGGGCCAATCAAAATCTCCTTTTGCACCATTCTCTATGCATGCAAATTTAATTATCCCTCCAATACATTTTCTCTCCTCCTCTTGTAATATTGATATAAGATCATTAGAATCAATTATAGTCTAAATTATTCATTTTGGAATTCAAATAAGAAACCAAATCTAGAATTTTCTAAGTTTGTACCAACCAAATAATTTAAATAACAATAGAAAAATCATAAACATTGAATAAAGCATTCCACTACTTACGCTCAACTCTGTCGAATAGTTTTTTGTGACGATAATCAACTAAAGCAACCTAAAATGGACCTAAAAGGATACCAAGCCATAAAGCAATCACCCATAAAGCTATCTCAATTGTGCAAATACATCAGGAACCATCGCCCATGCACCAAACCATCTCAAACCATCCAAAGTTTGAACATACACCATATACCCCAAGTTTCATAAAGCACCGCAAACATGTAAACACATTAAGAATAACCCAAAAATTTAATATTCCTATCTAATGCCCATTACCAATGGATGAATGTACAAGCAAAATCTACAAGAGAATCCTTATTGTAGCATTTTATAAAAAATGGAACTAAACAATATGTTTGGGAAAAATTCTAATGGAAGTATGCTTATAAGACTTCCATGAAGCAAACCAAGGTAAAGGTCTTATGCCTGGTAATTTCACTGACATTTCCGATACAAAAAGCAAGTAATCGTGTCCAAAATCAAGGTGTATTAGACACATATGCCTTTCTAAAAGTCGCATATGCCATTAATTCGACCGTGCTAAAAGTCTTATCCCTGGTCATTTTAAGTCATAAAAAACTAAAATAACGACTCATACCTTAGTAATTTCACGAGCACTCTATATGTAAAGTAAGTTGAAAGTGTATTAGTCACGTATGCTTCTTTCAGACATCAATTAATATGAAAATACTATCAATGCTATCACAGTAGAAAAGAAATTTCAAAGAATACCTAAAGATACCACTAGAAAAAGACTAATTCGTGATAAACCGGTTTCTCAGCTCAGTACTTAAATCCATAGATAGTCTAAGACACGTTATTAAATTACATGTATTTTGTCATTCTAACACACATTAATAAAATTACATGGCTTTTTTCATTCTTTCTCGTGTACAGTGTAATAGTTGCCTTGATATCTTATGTTATTTTCCTCTTCTTTTGTAGGTGCAGAATAGTTGAAGATACCACTTGAAAAAGACTCATTCGTTATGAACTGGCCTCTCAACCCACAATAAATTAAATCAATGGGATTTTTTTTTTTGTAAGCTAGTACTCACGATAATTTGAACTTGTGATCTTCAATTTACAACTTCTCATCTCATTTACTCATTACCAATTGCTCTGCCCCCCATGGGATAAATCAATGGGATGTTATTTTATAATCAATCAGACAATTCAAAACGTCTTCTAGTGAGCAAAAGTATAAAAAAAAAAATTGTTGTGAATGAGCAAGAATCCATGACCATACAAAGAGAAGAAAAGGAAAATAAAAAAAGTAGGAAGGCAACTATTACATGAGAAAATATGACATAAACCATATCATTTTATTCATGTGTTTAAACAATCTATAATGCAAGGATGGTAGGTCAACAATAGTGAATTTAGGTGGACAATTGCCTTTCCAAATGATCACCACCAGTAATCCACTTCTCCTAGTATGTGGATAGATTCTCTAACATAATTCATTGTCACTATTCCATGCAAGATTATAAAGTAGTCATATGATCATCTTGTGTACATACTAATGCACTATTAATGCAGTTCTTTGTTAATTTTGTAGTATGGGATTTGTGCATGTGTCCCTATTTTTGTAGCATGGGCTTTGTGCATGTGTAATATGGGTGAATGTGAAGCCATCATAAGCTTTGTGAATATGAGAGCTTCAATCTTCAGATTCGATTTGATGAGTTATCCTAAGAAAAGATATAACCCAGAAGTCAGTATTAAAATCAATCATGAGAATACCAATTCCAAATCAATCAATTGGACCTCAGAAAAACACAATTTCAAATATCTCAAATAACTTTGATGATCAAAATAATCTTAAAATCCTTATCTCTTACATTAAGTGTTTTCTCAATTCCAAGCACCATTGACCCTATATGATCTACTAGGGAGTCAAGTATCACAACCACAAGCTTCTTCAAGACTGAAAATGACCATACCTACATAAGCAAGTTTTAGGGCCACGCATTAATATATAGTTTCATCAAAATCTTAAACAATCAAGAATTTTTTTTAAAAAAATCATTCCTAATATATTAAAGATGCTCCAACATAAATAAGAACAAATTCTCAATTGCATGAAAACAAATTACATCATTTTTTCAACTCTCTGGATTGATACTTACCTTATTCTTCATTGAATTTTCTTGAAATTACATGTTCAAATATTTTAATAGTTTAGGGACTTCTTGCTTCAACATCCACAATGGACTGCAATATAAATAAGTAGTATTAGTTAAATAGAAACAACTAAAAAGACAAATCATTTAACATAAATACAAGATGCCTTACAAATATTGGTGTATATTACTAGATAACCATTTTAAAAAAAAAAAAGTATTAATTCATTTGGAGATCAAAATCCAAGAGTTAGCCCCAGCCAAAGTTGTCTTTGAACTTTGAAATATATATTATCTTGTTGTGAATACCCATCATAAATGATGTTAGAAATGACATCATCAATCACTACAATATATTTTTAGAATGTATTTATATTTTAATGTTAAACCAAACTTGGAAAATGGGACTGCAAAAAGTATTTTGAAATGAAAAAATAAGTGATCAAATGTATTGTTAAAAGCATCTCCATAAACTATAAAATTACAAAAGGCTATACATAGCATTTTCAAGAGACTAAGTGGGAAGAGAGCATGATATAAAAAGTAGGCTTTATCAGAGAAACATTCGAGGCACAAAAAAAATCGACAGTAAGCATTGGTGATGAAATATAATATTGGTAACGAGTTGGGTATCTAGAGTTTGATCTGATCGACCAAACTATTAGTCATGACATTCCTTGGGAAAGAGCCAACTAGATGATGGAAGTAATGTCTTCCAGCAGGAAGACCTCTTTAGGGAAATGGATTATGAAGATTTATATCCCAATGGCTCAAGATGGTAAAGTTTTCATTGTAGTGAGAATACGGTAACAAGTCTGGGGTAGAAAGTCAATCACTTGCCTAGAACATGTAGGATGGAATGGCATGGTGCAAAATGGTTTTCCATGGACCATCCTAAACCAAGCTTCATAACTTCTTACATAAGAGTTGTGTTTAAGAGGCATATGTATTCTCTTCATTAATGTTCAAAATATTCATAAAAACATATTTTCCCATCGTAGATGATAACATGATGTACAAACATCTGTATTTTATAGTTCTATCAAAACAAAAAAGCATGTAACTTTAATGCTTTACTTTGTAATTTTAGGAGGTCAAGAGACGTGGATTCTCATGATGTGTAAGAAGTAATGAAATATGTGTTTAAGTGGTTATGGGACTCTCATCAATATTAAGAATTGTTTCTAACACACATGTTTGTGCAAGAGAAAAACGTTAGTAAATTGATCAAATTTGAACTGAAATGATCATAAAACTTAGTCGGGTAACAGGAAAAGTGAGTGAATTGATGGGTAGTGAAATTCAAACTTTATTATTCTTCCTGGTCTTGAATACTTGTACCTTTCTTCAGATAATTCAACTGAGCCATATTTTTTATACTTTACTGTCAATGTCTAACAATCAAGTCTACAAGGCTACAAACTGTACTTTTTTTTTGCAATTGTACCAACATAATGGATGAAAAACAAAAAGGAAAAAGTGGAGCTAATCATCCCGTAACTGACCTATTAAAGATAAAAATCTAAATCTCAAACTCCAGAAATTCAGAACACAGACAGTTGCTGACAGATCGTAACATAAACGAGTAGAAGCAAAATCTGTAAGTATATTTGAATTAAACGTTTCTGTTGTGATTTGTTCCAACTATTGCACCCTCTAATCTTTTTATTGCTTTTCTCCAAACATGAGTACAGGTCTTAATCGATGCATTCAGGCCATTCTTCAACAACATCACTCCCTAATAACCATGACTATGACCATCCTCATCTCCTGCTCTTTTGGTTTCTTCCAATTCTCCATTTTATCCACTTTGGAACACCTCTCTAGAGTCCAAACTCCATATTCCTTCCTTTGGACTCTCCCCCTATTCTGTGTACACCCCCAAAATGAAGCAGTAGCATTATTTACATTTGAGAACACATGAGCACTCTCACTTCTCTGTAATCTGCACTCTTTTTCTTTTTTGTTGCAAACAGTCTCCAATACTATTTCTTATCACTATTCCTTTTGTTACTCCTCCTTGCTTGCTTAAGTTCATCTTCATGGATTTGTCTCCACTGATGCTTCCTTTTGATTCTTTCAATTCTGGCATGTAATAAGAATCTCCTTTCATAGGTATCCTTCCTACTGTTTGTTGAACATTTACTTTATCAAAAAAATTTAGTTCCTCTTGCTGATGCAGAATCTTCTGCATTCCATGTTCAAACATTATATCCACATTTCCCACTGCTAATGGTGTTTTAATTTCTTGGTTTTCATTCTCCATTTCTTTGCATGCGTTTTCTTTGATTGCTAATTCATTCCCTCTCTTTGAGACTTATGTATCTGTATTCAATGTTTTAGGTATACCATCTATCTTTGTCTGCATTTCTTCATGACCTTCAACATTACATACCAAATGCAGAGAGTGGAACTTTTCTGTTAGCTCTAAACTATTGGCTTCCATTGTCAAAATTTATTTAGTTGCATGTCTATCATTTCTCTGCCTTATATCTGTCTTCTCATCGGACCCTCCAAAGTTAGGAATCTTCTTGTGATGCGGTGATATGGAGCTGAGTTTGATGGACTCGTCAACTTGGGTTGGAGTGGTATCATCATGTGTTGCTGTAATTATGTTATTATTTGGTTCTGTGTCCTCTCCTGCCTGAGGATTCAGAAGCGACATTTGCAACCATTTATCTAAATTGGATTGGCCAACTGTTTTAATTATTTCCTCTTCATCATTGTTTTCTCCCCCTGTAATTATATCTTCCATATCTTCCTCTACTTGTCCTTGCATTGCTAATTCATATCCACACATTTTATCTAACTGATCATCCTCCAAGGTTTTACAGACTCGATCTTCTTTTGCTACCTTGCTCTGTTTGCTCAACCCGTTTTTTTCTCCTACCATCGATGCATAGTCCACTTTTTCCCAACCTTCAAATTTGGTTTGCTTGAAATCTGATAATGTGCCAATGGTAAGATTCTCCCCAACAGATTCAGCTTCTCTGGCTCTAGCTATTATAATTACCCCTTCATACTCATAACTAACAATCAAGACATCTAAGTCACTCTCCTATGCTTCTGATAGCCTTTGTTTTTCCGTAACTTTTTTTCCCATGTTTGCAACAGATAGAGCTGATACATTTTGCATTATCTCCATCTCTGCTCTACATAGCTATTTTGGAGCAATTAGGCACATATTAGCCTTGCTTCCTTCTTTCTCTTCTTTTGAAAACTATTTCAACTCTTTCTGCAAACCTGTAGAGTATTCTTCTTTACTCTCAAGAAGAGGAAGGAAGGATTCCTTGTGCTTCACTACTGTATCAGGCTCTTCCTTGACATCAGCTGTAGCCACATTTGCAAAATGAACACATCCAGTGTCTGGGGGGTAGCAAGTTGGCAATTCCTCCAACTCCATTTTGATATTTTGCCTGGAGCAAATTGAGGTATCATCATGAAGGATTTTCTTGGCCTGTTCCATACATGGGTACAGTAGAAACTCTAGATCTTATCTATGTTCATTTTTCTTGATAAGTTCCATCTCAGATGCATCTCATGTAGCTTCTGTGTTTCCATCCTTGCCATGAGGGCATTGCAGGCAGCTTGATTCAACCTTCCCTGTTTCTTATACACAATGCGCCTGTGTTCAGAAACCATCCACACAATTATGTATAAATTACTTTGACCTCGATAGCTAAAAATTCATTCAAAGAAACTTAAGTAAAGAATAATTGGATATACTTACTGGTGCACGGCATCTCTTATCATCTTCTCCAAGCACATCGTATATGAAGACTGTGTTTCAGATCATCGCCTTTGCTTCTCCACTCTTCTTCTGTGTTTGATCAATTTAGATTCCAAATCTTCTAATTTCAGACGTTCTGCTTCATTTTGCTCTTGTAGTTCTTTCAAATCCTTATCTAACTAGACAATTTCCTCTTCCTTTTCCTGAATTTCCTGCTCTCTAATTTTCTTCAACCTATTCTCTTTCTGAACAGTCCTAGACAAAATTAACTCCTTATATGAAAGATCACCTGCTCTATTCTCCTTCTCTAGTTCCCAGTCTCCTTTCATTTGTCGATACTACATATGCCCACATTAAAATTAAAAATTCATGTGAGATTCTAAACAAGGAAAAGCTAATCTTTGTTTGCATGTCTATTTTTGTATTGAACACATAATTCTCATTATGTAAGAATTTTTGGAGTTGCATTGTGTTGTATTTAGAAATGCCCCAATGTTTTGAGTAAACACTCCACCCATGATCAAGGCATTCAAATAAAGCTAGGTGGAGTGTCCACTCAAAATGTTGGGATCTTTCTAAACTCCAACATAGTGCAGCTCCATAAGCTCTTCCATAACAACAACTCACTGTGAAAACCTTCATCTACACGATCCTTGTCAAGCTTACAAAATCTCATCAACGTCATACTAGAGTTCTGAACTCTGAAACAAAAAATTTCACCTTAAATGTATGTATTCTTGGTAACCTAAGGGTGAAATAGGTAAATTCAACCTAGAGGGAAGAGGTAGGAAGACTATGTTCCATACTAGGAGGCCAACTAACCCTAGGAGAGGAATAGGAAAGCGATGGACACTAAAGAATAGACCCTAGAGAACGTGCTTCATGTAAGAAGTCATGAATGCATAACAACTTCTAGGTAAACTCACAATGACACAGAGATGACTCTCGTTATAAGTAAATATTGCCATTTTATATAGCAATCATGCATAAGAACTTTCACAATATCCTATGTTGCACCAATTTTGGGAACATAAGGATGTGGGGTTCAAATTTAGGAGATAGCTGAGAGGTGGCCTACAATTTCAAGGGGATAGAGTGGATTCCATGGAAAAATATATATTTAAATGGCTTATAAGCAATGTAAATGAATAGATTATAAGCGATGTAAAGGATGGCTTACATGCAATGCATACAAACAAAATTTCGTGAAATAGTTAACAGAATTGTTTTGCATATCCATATCAGAAGGGAAATCACATATAGAAAATTGTCTCAATATGTGAAATGCGTCTAGTGAATAGTGTAACAAATATAGAATCAATAGAGTTATCAAAGAAGAAAACATAACAAATGTAAATCAACAAAGCCCAGCAATGAACAGAACTCAGTACTAGAATGGTACAAAACACTTGCCTTTGTATACATGATTTCAAAAGCATTTCTGGATGACATGTTATCACTGTAGACAAGCACTTTGTTGCTTCCCTACGAACCTTCCATCTAATGTCTTCATTGTCACTATATTCATTGGCACTCTCTCTACAAAAGAACAATGTAAAAGTACACTAGTTATCAAGGTTAACAAAGAGAAATATAAGCAAAAAGCAACAACATTCTAAAAGAGATGGCTAGCTGCCATGGTATGACAAATGCCTGATGTGAATGAGAGTTGTGTTTCCAAGTTCTTAAGGGTGTCTTAAACCTAGCTAAGTTGACCTCCAAGTTCCTATCAGATGTTTTGAAATCTTATTTTGAGCTGATTAATAATGATTTCCAGACACCATCCAGAACCCAAAGCATTCTTCCTGGACTTTAGGAGGAAATCAAGCAAAAATGCATGGATAAGGCATGCAATTTCTACTTGGTTGTTTTCATTGCCTATGTTGTGAGTGAAAATAGCCATCAATATTCCTTGGTGATCACTGACCACATCTCCTGCTCCATATTTTCTAGGATTTTCTTTGGCTGCCCTATCAAAATTAATCTCGATCCATCCTGTTGATGAGTCTCCCAACTTTCTGAGGGGATAGTAAAATCTCTTGGGGCGTGTCCTTTATTGGGAGAAAATGAATAAATGAGCTTGTTATTATAAAGTTGGAAGATTCTATCCAAGAGGCTTTGGGTCCAAGGCTAAGTTGCACTGAAACGGATACGGAAACGGATACGGATGCGGGAAGTGAAACGGATACGGCAAATTTTCAAAAAATCTGGATACGATACGGCAGGGAAACGTCATATATATATATATCATAAAACAAAAATTAAAATTTACCATTCATCATTTTAATTTAATTTAAATTAAAGCTACATAATCATCATTATCAACCTAAATCAAATATACACATTAGAATTAATATTTACCATACATAAGTTAAAACATTTAATATTAATAAAATAACTTATGGAATATAAATGATTTAAAAAGCTATATTAAATGTTTTAACTTATGAATAAGTAATGAGTAATAAGTATTAAATAATAAGTAATATGTATTAAATGTTTTAACTTATGAATAAGTAATAAGTATAATGATTTATAACATTAATGTTAATAAATAAACACTAAATAAACATAAATAAATTATATCATTAATGTTTTAATTTTATTTTCGAACTTTAGCAATAAATATTCAATGTCCCATGAATGTTAAATTATTTATGTTATTTACATATTATTATTTTATTTGAACTTTTTTAATAATATGTTATTTTCTATAGAACATATTATTAATAACATAAAATAATATTCTAATGCTATGTATATGTTCTATTTACATGTTGTTATTTTATTCTAACTTTTTGATAATACGTAATAATATGTTCTTGAATATTTTCTATTATTAATAATAATATGTTATTTTCTATTATTATTAATAATATTAATAATATGTTATTTTATTTCTGCTAAAAAAATATGTTATTTTATTGGAACTTTTTTATTTAATATTTATTTTCGAACTTAATGATAAATTATATAATTAATGTTTTAATTTTATTTTCGAACTATAGCTCCATTCATTCAATAGTTTAAAAAAAATAAAGTTTATCAATAAACCCATCGGGGTATTGACGTCGGCACTGGAGAAACACTACCTGTCCGCTCATACAAACAGTCAGCGACCCGTGTTTTTCGAAGACCCGTTGTGTAATGGATTATAGTCGGCATGGCCGGATAATGATTTCAAAACAGTCAGCGACCCGTGTTTTTCGAAGACCCGTTGTGTAATGGATTATAGTCGGCATGGCCGGATAATGATTGTGGATTACAGTCGGCATGGCCGGATAATGGATTGCACACAAAAACCCGTCGTGTAATGGATTACAGTCGGCATGGCCGGATTACACACAACACGCGCTGCCGTCTTCACAAAAATATGGAACCCGCAAATCGAATGCTGACCCAAAAACCGTCGATCCGTACCCAAAAACCGTCGATCCGTATCACTTTTAGCTGGTCCGTATCAAAACTTTTGGATCCGTATCAAGGCCGTATCAAGGCCGTATCCCATCAGTTTCCGTATCCGAAGCGGCGAACGGCGTTTCAGCAGGGTTAGAGGGCCGTTTCCGGTAACTTAGGTCCAAGGTAATTATAGGTTTATCCTCTACTTTATTGTAAAATCTTGTTTTCTTTTTGTCAACAGGACAAGTTTTGCTATACCCTTCTCAGATTCTTCAAACAAGCTTCCAAATCCTCTGTGGCAGAAGAGCATTTCAAAGTGGGATAGGGGTGTCTGCCCTCTCACTTCTAAGTGAACAAAGCCATCACAGGATCCTATTTGAGAAGGATTGCTCTTTAAGAACAATTGTTTGCATTAGAAGAGTTGATAATGATCTTACTTGGTTGACTAGGACCGTATATACAACCAAATTAATGACCAAATATACGACCAAATATATGACCATAAGACAAGCTATAAATGACCAAACTAAATACGACCACATTTTTGGTCACATGATAAGATACTGGAAATTCGCTACCATTGGTCACCAACCCAAAAGTGTTCATTTATATGCAAATTTTGGTCATTTTTTTGGCCGCTTATCTCTCATTTTGTACTAGTGTTAGGAGCCGAAAAATACCAAAAAAATTAGAAAATATTAAGAAAATCGCCCAACTAGAGAACCATGTTGAGTCAGTGGAAGAGGTGGGTGGCCACCGATATCCACTTCGATTAGTCCTCTCCCCTTAGGAAGCAATGGTCTCCATTGCATTAAGTTCCTGGAGAAGATGGGGAAACTTTTGCTAAATCTGAATCTAGGTGAGCCATTTTCCTTGGTGAAGAAGTTGTCCTACTTTGACTACCCTGTAGAGTTGTATGGTTTGTTTGTGGGTTCTCTTCATCTTTGTGTCCATGATTCAGTCCACTATATATTTCTCAAGGAAGTCAGGATTAAGTTCTGTAGGATTCAACTAGACAACTTCTCAGCCACGTCCGAGGTGTACAGCAGAGGTGGAAAATATGGGCGAAGTAGCTCCACATTAAATATCGGGTGTAACCCAAGGAAAGGAGGAATACTCAATTCAAAATCATTTTCACCCATAGCCTTTATGATGGTGCAAGGCCCATATCAGAGTGGCTGGATCTTCCTATGGGATCCTGTGAGGCGCTCTTTCTGCAAATGCAACCAGACCTTTTCACTAACCTGAAACTTGCAGGGAACCCGATGCTGATCATTTCGCTGCTTGTACTCGGCATTGACTTTCTCAAAAATTTCATGGACTTGTTGGTGGATGTGCTGAATCCATTCAGTAAATATAGTTTCCCTATTAGCCTCAGTTTGAGCGTGGGAAGATTCATCCTGTGTGGATGAAAGAGGGATAGCTACAATATCAATTGGAACCAATGGTTGGAATCCCAAGCATGCTTGAAAAGGGCTATGACTAGTAGAACTATGAAGAGCTCTATTGTAGCTATGTTGAACATAGGGAAGGCTCTCGTCCCACATGCAGGGATGTTTGGAATTGTACATTCTCAAAATATGCACAATCATCATGTTGGTCACTTATGTCTGTCCATCTGTTTGTGGGTGAAAAGAAGTCGATTTGGTGAGCTTGGTGTCCACCAGTGGCCATAGGCTAGATCAAAATGTGCTCAAGAACCTACTGTATTGATCTGAAATGACAATTTGTGGTAGCCTGAAATGAAACCAAACACGCTCGAAGAAGAGCTTAGGAGTGGCCTCGGGTGTGATACTCTTCTTATAGGGTTTCAAAATGGCCATCTTAGAGAAGTGATCAACACCACAAAGACACAGTCATTACCATTCTTGGTTGAAGGTAGTCCTGACATGTAATCAATGGACATGGACTCCCATGGTTGATCAGGAGTAGGAAGCGGGGTATACAACCCTTGTTTCTCAATGGCAGGTTTAGTGATGGCATGAGAAGTGCATGATCTGATATACTTGTTGACATATTGTTGGAGCTTTGGCCAATAAAAATACTTCTGCAATATTTCCACTGTCTTTTCCATGCCAAAGTGCCCTGGCACCCGACTGTAATGAGCCTCCCAAATCATCTTTGCACACTCGATTGAAGGAACATAGAGATGGCCTAGATAGCATAACAGTCCATCCTGGAGATGAAATTCCGCAACTGGTGTTCCTGTGCCCAGTGCATGATAGGTGGTAGAGAATTCATGATCACTCTCATATAGTTGGGGCCACCATGAGGTTTCATGGCCACATGAGTTGAGAATTGTTGTCAATGCTACAATTGGAGGTTGACTATTAAGGCAATCATCGACTCAATTTGTGCTTCCCTTCTTATATTTAATGTTTAGGTGGAATTGCTGCAAGTATGTTGACCACTTTTGATGGAAAACATTCTATAACTTTCCTTGTGTTTACATGAACTACAGGGGCTTGTGATCAGTGTGAATGACTATATCTTTTCCTAGAACGTAATGTTTCTATTTGTGGCAGGCTTGTATAATGGAATACATATCCTTATCGTAGGTGTGGTATTTGTAGATTACATATGAGATCGTCTCACTGTGGTATGCCACTCGATTGCATTGTTGAGTGAGGTCTGCGCCAACAACGTAGTTCGAAGCATCTATCTCAATCTCAAATGGTTGTGGAAGATCTAGTAAGGTGAGTACTGGTGCGGAACATAGGTGTTGTTTCAGATCCTCAAATGATTTATGTTGTGGCTTATCCCAAACAAACTTGGCTTTGGAACCACCCTTGGTCACTTGGTTGAGGGCCAAGTGATATGAGTGAACCCCAATATGAACTGATGATAGAAGTTGGAAACGCCTAAGAAACTACGGATCTCGGTTAAAGTTGTTGAGGTTGGCCAATCATGAATGACTTGAATCTTGGTTGGATCCACATGCACACCATGATCATCCACAATGTATCCTAAATATTGGATTATTTGCATTCCAAAAGAGAATTTCTCTAAATTAGCATATAATTTATGTTCACATAGGGTGTTGAGGACTTCTTGAATGTGTTGCATATGCTCAACCCAATTCTTGCTAAAGATAAGGATGTCGTCTAGATATACAAACACAAAATAATTGGTGAAGGGCTGCAAAATGTCATCTATCATCCGCATGAAATTTGTTGGATCATTAGTCAAGCCAAAAGGCATGACCGACCACTCGAAAATACCTTCTCTAAACTTGAAGGAAGTCTTCGAAACATCGGATTTCTCAATTGGTACCTGGTGGTAGCCGGACTTCAAATCAATATTACTGAAATACTTGGCCCCCTTGAGATGGTCAAGAAGATCATCAATCCATGGAATTGGATACCAATTCATGACTGTGATTTTTTTTAGAGCTCTATAATCAATACAAAGTCTCCATGTACCATCTTTCTTCTAAACCAACAAAATTGGGCTCCCATGAGGTGAGGAGCTTTATCGAATGTTCCCCTTTTGGATTAAATCATGAATCTGTAGTTTGATTTCTTCATTTTCCATTAGAGAGTTCCTATAGACTGGGCCATTAGGAAGAGGTGGATCGGGTACCAAATCAATTGAATGCATGACCTAGCAGTGTAGAGGAACCCCCGATGGTGAGGTAAAGAGCTCTATGTATTCTTCTACTACTTTGTCCACCTGCTTTTGTTTATTGAAAGATCTTGTGTAGAGGTCACGGATGTTGTTGTGATCTTCCATTCACTTCTAGAGTGAATCATGAAGGTGATGAATTTACCAGTCTGGGAGATCACCTTCCTACACTGATTGGTTGATATCAAAGAGACTATAGTAGTTGGAACGACCTCGGGTATCCTACAGAGTTGTTTCCCCAAATAAACAATGACATTGTGAGGTCAAGACTCATATACAACATGATGTTTCCACATATATGGTTGTCCTAAAAGAACCTCACAAACTTTAAGAAGGGAAACAATGACACAATATATCATCTTTGAAGGGATTGATGTTGTAGGGTAGGTGGCATTGTTGACTGACATGGATGTCACAAACCTAGCTCAACCAACCAATGGGGTATGGTTGGGGGTGTGGCGTTGTCGACAACTTCAATATCTTGATGACCTCAGTTGAGATCAAGTTCTGTTGGATCTCATTTTCAACAATGAAATGTAGTGGTGTCCCCTTCACCCACAACTATGAATCGAAGAGGTGCTCCCCCTCTTCAAGCTATTATGTTTCCTCTAATTGGATATTTGCGATTGCGATGGTAGAATTGGGTTCTGCATCAATGATCGATGTCCCCTTATCCTATTCAAAATTAGATTCTGAGTTAGGTTTCGACTCTCTTTCTTTAATCTCATCCAACAATGACTGTTTCATGTCGCATTTGTTAGTCTTATGTCAGGGGATTTTATAGAACTCACACCACTTCCCATTGTCCTTTTTTGACTTCTCATTTCCCTTCTTTCCTTGCATCTTCGAACAACTATCTTGATATTGACTCTCCTTGCTTTGTCCCTTTTTCTGTGAGTTAGGGCCACCTTTACCATACTTCTATTGTGAGAAAAATTTTAGACCCAAACTCTCGCTTGTTCTGCTACTTAAACTTCTGCTCAATCTTGACAACATAGCGATAAGTAGCTCCTAGTGAGGATATGTCCAAAAAATCTATCTCTGCTTGGAAGTACCTATGTAGGGAAATGTGATACTTCAAAACCAAGTTCCGCTCTGAGTCTTTGATACCCAACTTTGAGCATAGGGTATGCAATATATTGGTGTACTCTAGCACCGTCTCGTCTCTTTCTTAATGCAGAGTCATCCATCTTGTGTATTTTTCATCATAGCTTCCAAGGGGGTAGAATTCATCCTAGAGGGAATCCACAAAGGTTTCCCAAGTGGGTTTTGCCTTGAATAGTGTGGATTCATCTTCCTTGTGTCTCTTCCAGTAACCATCCCACCAACATTTGACATGGGGAAGCGCTTTAAGGAGCACGAAGGTGATCTTTTCGGTGTTAGAAAAATTTTGAACTGAGTAATATCCTTCTAACAAGTTTAACAATTTTTCTAAAGAATATACATCTATCTAGCTTTCAAATAAATGGATATCGAAGTTCACTTGTACCTTGAATGGTAGCGCACACCCGAAATGGTTTCTTATTGAAGGTACATCGCCCCTCTATGGTAGTCGTTGAAGGATCTGGGTGAAGTTATCAATCATCTTGCTCCTTTGTTGTGCGATGGATTCCTCAAGCAACATTTTGATAATATCTCTTGCTCCTTCATCTGGATTGTCCCCTGTAATGGGAGGTCGCTTGGGATGGTGAGAGTGGCCATCTTCTAATCAAACTAGCTCGAGACCAAACTCTCTACACTCTGACCTCATTGGGGACATGCACCAAGGAAAAAAAAAGAGCAGATTTCTCTAATACCATTGATCCATATTGTATAGGAAACGAAATGAAACACACTTGGACAAGTAAAATAGAGATCACAGTAATAGAGTAAAAACCCAATTTCTATTAATGAATAAAATATCATAATATTGTAGAACACACACTCGCTAGAATGGTGGTAGCTTATCTCTAAAGGAAGAGAGATGGAGGCTACACTCATTCGCACAAGCTGATACAAGAGACCAAAGAGCCTTTTAACATAAAGTAAGAACCCTAAAGGTCCAAAACCCTAAACCTAAGAGGCAAAATTCCAAAAAGTATTTTCTCTAAAAACAGCGCCAAAAGGTATTTTTAGGTGCAACTTTTATAGCAATTTCCTAGAAGCGTAACTTTTGCATACGATCTCCCTTTGGTGCATATAGTATCCCATTGGAAATATACAACTAAGAAGAACAACTAATGCTTGGCATATCAATGAAAAGACCATCATATGACATGAAAGATCCTTTCCAAAAAAACATTGTTTAGGCCCTCAAAATAGCCCCGGAAGTTTAGGACCCAGAAAATACCAAAAAACCTAGAAAATATTAAGAAAATCGCCCAATTGGAGAACCATGTTGAGTCACTAGAAGAGATGGGTGGCCACCGATATCCACTTGGATCACTACCTTCAAAAGTATAGGGAAACAACCTAAACACTACATATTCATGGTCAACCTTCCTAAGTCTAATTGCTAACATGAATTTCTTTATGTGATCATCAACTATTTGTATTGTGTCGAGATCAAATTTTGGCAATAATTTTTCCAGATTCTTGGGTAATGGATACTATGAACCAGGTATAGCGACTACATCTTGGTCAATCCAATGTTTGTTCTTGTTATGATCCATCTGTCGGGATCCCTGAGAACTGGAAGATCTAGCAAAAGATCGATCATAGTGATGTTCTGAGGATTCTTCTCCCGATGAATTTCCTTGAGGATAATATGGAGGAAAGTTAGGTGGTGAATGTGGATGATTGGGTCCACTCGATCCTAATATGGGTCGAGGTGGACCCAATTGGGTCCACTCGATCCTAATATATTATCTAATGAGTAATTGGGCATTCCAATCAATGGAGAATTTTCAAGATGCACAATAATCAGTGGGATCTCATTAGGTTGCGAGATATGTTAAATGTGTTGGTAAAAACGTCAATCCAATTGCTCCTGAAAATCTTGATTTGATTTCTGGCCAACCTAGACTGAGTCACTGGCTAAAATATGTAGGGATTTTTGAATTAATTGTTCGAGCTCAGGACTTACCGATAAAGGTGTAGAAACTACTGGATCACATGTAGGGTGTGCAGAATGTGGAAGTGGTGTGGATATCAGCTTAGATTGTGAATGGGTAGAGATGTCCAATGTGACGAGAGGATTTGAACAATTGCACTTTAGGATTGGGGAGCGAGTGGTTGGAGGTTTCTTATGGTTTTGTTTAGCCACTAATTCATAAGGTCCCTCCTTCTAGCGCAATTTGTTGACAAGTGAAAGTGTTCCACTTGTCAATGTGAAGGATAGCAATTTGATCCAAGGGTATCAAAAAACCCTACACAAGATTCTTTGTAGTCTTCAGTCATTTAATATGACTGCTTCCGATGGATATCAGGGATCCATTTCCACAAATAAGTGTTTTTTATCTTTTTTTTTCTCTGAGAAAGGAGACTTGATGAGTTTTATTTCAACTAAATTTTAATTAATGAATTCTAACCTAAACTAAATTATTATCGAATCTAGTAAACAGAGCCTAAATTTTTATCAGTCAGTAGGAAAACCTGTTAACATGCACTAACCTAAAAGAAGTTAGAATGGAACTCAATAATCTCAAAGGTTGTATTAATTTGCAAACAGTTAAGGACAAATCCCAACTTATTATAACAACTGATTACTGATGCAATATTAACAAAAAATCATTAAGCAGATCATTAGTTTTAATGATAGAGATCAACTTGACAAATCAAAATTTTACATTCAGAATAACACATATTTAATCTTAAAATAAATTAACCAATAAAATGAAATCATTAAACAATAACAAAAGCATGCTATAAGCAAATTCTGTTGAAACCACCCAACATGTCATGTTCACAACACAGCTTATTAGTGAATAAATTCAAAATCAAGCTATAGCCATTGTAGTGCAAAACAAAATTATGAAATCTAACTAATAAAATTAAGAAGATGAGGAAAGTAATTAAAAAACACATTAAAGTTTAGAAAAAATAAACTTTTACTCGAGTTGAGATCAATATGCAGAACATCCGCCACTTTCCATTAACTGGTTTACAAAATATTACAAAGTTCATCAAGGAACACTGAGAGTTCGACAAGATCTGATGCAAAACATTTCACCAGCGGTCCGACCAGGGTGTCTCCCCCTTACATTACAAATTATGGCATATAAATACAATCAATTAGATAGAACAGATCCACATAATTAGTATTAAACTGCGTAATACCTAGGATTTCCTAACTTCTCTGACCAGGATTGATCACATAATCCTTCCATTTGGCATAATCATCTTACATTTCCGATACATCTTTGTAGTTGGCATATTGGAGTTGAAGCTAAGCCCTGCATAAATATGATTGAATTTCTTTGCTTCTAATTTTAGGCCAATCTTTTAAGTTTTAATCCTGTGTAGAGAAGCAAAGCATACATATTCTTTTAAGCAAAACAAATATTACACCACAACATTCACACATAATACACAGAGATTTACCCTGTAAACCCTTAACCGGGAAAACCAGCAAAACCTAGAGCCGCACCTTTTATTTTCTCATTCTCATTATGAATCACTCACAATACAATATAGGTATTCCGCAGCATCCAATACCCTAATCCGTTAACCTATATTAGAAAATAGACCCCAATCCCTTAACTGGAATTAAATTACATATTTTTATAAAATTCCCCCAAAATAGCCGAAAACAACCCAAAAAATTATCTTACCACTTTATCCTATCTACTGCAATAGGTGATCTGCAAGATCTCCGATCCTCTCCAAAATATGGATCTCCCTCATACAATTCCTTCAGCTCATTGAAACCAATAACCTCAACCTACATTTCAGTTAGAAAACTATGTGTTCTACTCAATGCATCTACAACTCTATTAGACTTCCCACTTCTATGCTTCAAAAAAAATGTATAGCTTTGCAAAAATTCTACCCATTTCATATGTCTCTGATTAAACTTCCCTTGACTATGCAAATATTGAAGTGCTTGATGATCAGTAAACAAAACAAAATCCTTTGTCAAAATATAGTGTCTCTAATTTTTCAATGCTTGAACAATAGTATAAAATTCCTTATCATAAATTGAATATTTATTCTTTGCATCATTTAAATTCTCGCTAAAATAAGCAATGAGTTTACCTTCTTGACTTAGAACAACTCCAATGGCATTACCACTTGCATCACAATCTACTTGAAATACCTTGTTGAAATATGGAAGTGTTAAAATAGGTTTCTCTATCACCTTAGCCTTCAACATATCAAAAACCCTTGCTACCCCTATAGCCCATTTGAATGCTTTCTTGTCCCCTCTCATTGTCTTAGTTAGTGGTGCACAAATACTGCTGAAACCTCTAATAAACTTTCTATACAAACTTTCCAAACCATGAAATGATATCAACTATGTAGCACTCCTAGGTGTAGGCCATTCTAGGATAGCTTTCACCTTTTATGGATCCATCTTGATTCCCTCTCCTGAAACAATGAATCCCAATTATACTAACTCCCTCTTCATAAAGTTCCTCTTTTTCAAGTTAGTGAGCAACTTCTCTTCTCTCAACTTTTAAAAAACAAATCTAACTTGCATCAAATGTTCTTCTAATGTCTTACTGAATATCAAAATTTCATCAAGATAAAAAATAACAAATCTACCCAAAATTTCTTTAATACATCATCCATAAATCTCATAAACATGCTAGGTGCATTGTTTAGCCCAAAAGGCATGACCAACCACTCATAAAAACCTTCTTTAGTCTTGAAAGTTGTCTTCCATTCGTCCCCTTCTGTGATTCGAATTCGATGATAGCCACTTTTAAAATCAATTTTGGTGAATTACTCATATCCACTTAATAAATACATAAGATCATCCTTTCTAGGCAATGGAAATCTATATTGATGGTGATCTTGTTAATGGCCCTTGAGTCTGTGCACATTCTCCATTATCCACCTTTAGTTAGTGCCAAAACTGCAAGCATTGCACATGGACTCGTTGATTCCTAAAGTTGTTGAAGCCATCAACGCAAAAGAAACAATACGATACAAGGGTGTCAGGAAACCTTACGCAAAAGTCACCCTAATCCTCAATCGCTTGGTGTGACCGTTTCCGGCGGATACAAGGCATCCATTGGTTGTGTATGAGTTTTTTGCTCCTTCAAAAGGAGACTTGAGCTATTAAGAATATAATCCTAAAAGGTTAACCTAAAAGTTTTTAAAAGAACCTAGGAAAAACCTAATTACTAATTAGTCCAATTCAAGTAAACCTATTTAAGGAAAATTTAAGTCCTCTTACTCGATCTTTCATTAAAACAAATTGGAGTGAAACAATTAAGAAGAAATCCTTAATAGATCATGACAAATATCACTAACATGACCAAGATAAAAATATTACCAAGATGACATTAGTTTGTGTATGAAACCAATTGAGAATTGACAAACTAAGTAAGAACCTAATTAAATTCTATGGCAGTGCAATGAATGTCATATATTAATCAACCACAAAGGTATTAGCCATAAACAACAGCAATGAACATATTCAAAACACCTTGTTCACAACAACAATTGGTCAATGAATAAATCCATTAAATCCAATTTCAACCTATGTAATCACAATAAGTCACAAAATATTTAAAATATGCTTATAACAAAAATATTAAAACTCAGGAGAACAATCACAAGTTGAGAAAACTCAAACTCAAATCATGCTGAAATACAAAAGCAAAACAGTCTCCATCTTTCATTACAAGCTTCAAATCATTATATCACTTGTCCAAAAGATATATAAAGTTCAACCAGTCTGGTACAAGGACATTTCACCAGAGGTTCGACTAGAGTTCCTCCCCTTACACCTATGATTTCTAGAGAATAAATACAAGTAAACAGATCAGATAGATCCACAAAATGTGCAGAGTTTCCTAGGATTTTAGATACAACTAATCATCTTGAATAGGACTAGTGAGATCGTCTTTCCATTTTGAATACAGTTCCACAATCTCCATGTCATCGAGGTAATTAGCATGCTCTAGCTAGAGCTGAACCTTACATAAATAGGATCTAATATCCTTGATATGAATTTTTTATTAACTATCTAAGAAACCTTGCAAAGTAGATTTCACCTAAATAGGGGTCAAAATGAATGTTCTGAAGGAAAATATATCAACTTGTGGAATGTCTCGAATTAGATTTGTTGATTAATCTCTTTGCTCATTGATTTCAGCGATTCTCAACTTAGTTGGCACTCACTCTGCCAACTCATCAAATACGGGCATGCTAAGGGTTTCCATGTACCCATCAATTAATATCCATTGTCTAGCACATATTTTTTTCCCTTTATCAATCATATGAAAAGCTTCATCACATCCAAGTTCTCATGATTTTACAAATATCTGAGTCCTCATATGCTTGAGAATGTTAAGATAAGGAACAATTACAGGAGCATTCGTTAAATGAGCTTTACATTCACAAAGTTGCGTGTAGGCCTAGTGTGCCTTCTTTCTTTTGTCAACATGATCTACTAAAAGGTAAGGTGGGTGCTCAAAATAATTTAAATCATCTTGGACTTCATTTATACCTTGGAAAAACAAAGTCCGTGTTTGCCTTAAAATTTCATTAGTAGCAATGGATTCATCCTTAAATTCTTGCACCATGATCTTGAAAAAGAAGGAAGAGGCATATTGGTTCTTAAACTGCTCCATTTGCAACTTGATATCTCCAATATCAGTAGCCTATTCCATCACCTTATTCTCTACTATGACTTTCTGTGGTGACACTTGTTGAAGTTGGTTGTGTAGACTATGTAATTCTTGTTGATGTTGAGCTTTCAACTCCTCAATCCGCCTGAGGAATTTCTCTTGCAAAGAATCCCTTTATGTCTGTAATACAACAATATTGGCATTCTCTTCATTGAGAATATTGGTTAAAGTAGATACAAAGTCAAAATTTTCCCTAGCAAAGGCTCCCATGGTAGTAGTTGTATCAATGGCCTCTGTTCTTGGATCAACAGTAGCTTGCTTGCATATGATTTGATTTTCTATAGGCCTAGCTAACATTTCTCCTTCCTTGATTCTTTTGGTGCCTTTCCTCATAACAACCGTGTTCCTTTTTCTAAAGCAATAATCCCCTATCACAACTACAACATCTTCTCCAAAATCAACAAATACTTTAGCTGTATAAGCCAACAACTCAGCATAATTCGCAATAGGTAATGGTTGGCTAAGAGTGGTGGTCTTTAACTGCGAAAGGTCTTGAGGTACTGGTAAGGTAGTTGGAAAAATGTGATTATAGGTAAATTTATTACAAAGGGCTCAGTAGGTTGTAAAGAAGAGGATTAAAATCTGGGCGGTAGGAGTGTACTAGGAAAATTGTCCTCAACTAATTGAGTGTCCGGATGAGGAGGTTGATTTTGTTGTGAGGTTAGAGGATCTTATATACTGAGGTAGAGGATCTACTGAGGTACTTGAAACATTCTCATGGATTGGTTGAGTGGATGAAGTAGTGAGTTGTACATTATAGTCCAAATGATCAGTGTGATGACATGAAGTATATGGTGAGTTGTGAGTAAAATGAGTGACAGGATCATCTATGGAGGGAATTTATGACAAATTATTATTTGGGGAAGACTGATGGTTTGGACTAGATGGAGTACCATTGGTAGCATGTGTAGCATCCAAAGAAGATGATTGAATATGGTCTTGGACAAATAGGTTTGGATGAACTACTTCTATTGAATGCTCTTTTTCTAAGTCAATAAAATTATCAGTAGATTATGAAGAGGCATTTTTTGCAACTGGTTTTGGTTGATTTTCAATTTTCATTGGAACCATAGGTAATATCTTAGGCATAGAAATAACAATATTGATAGATTCAGTACAAAGGATGGACTTACCTTGAATAACTAGGTTATGTTGGATTAAGTCATTCAGATTCTAAATAGGAGTGGAGGGTTGGCTAGCTGATACATGCTTCTTTACCTGTTGCTTTACTAACTAATTATTTGTTGTAGATTTTGGTGGAGTTGTTCTAACCACTATAGCCTTGCTAGCTGCTTTCATTGACTCCTTGGAAAATTCTTCCTACTGTTGAAATATCATGTTTCTCTCTTCCATTACCTTTATCTTTTATTGTCTCTGAGCTTCATGCATGCAGATTTTCTGATCTAGATCATCCACTCTTCTCGGGACTTCCTCAAAATTAGATGCACCTTGATAAAGGGAGTCCTCTGGTTCTTTCTCATGGGAATATGATCTTTTTAACTGTGCTTGAATAAAATGATCGGCTATAAATCCCTTTGGATCGTGCATTCTCTTGACTGCAAACCATAACTTTAAATCATTCAACCCTTTTGCTTGAATGTAGGCATGGAAAGAGTTTTGAGTAACTAAATGCCCCACATATAGAGGGAATTTTGGCCATGCCCTTATTTTCTGAGAATGAAAATGACCATGAACGCCATAAAAAACTGTCTAATAAGATACCTCTGCAAGAAATATTCTATCATGGACAAATCTGGGTAACAAGTGAACTGATATATTGCCCCATATCCTAAGATAGGTAAAGCACTCTCCAACATACCAATCAACCATTGGTGCCACCAAAGAAATGGAATCCTAGGATTGCCAGGGAGCATTCTTATTAAATATGATGAAATATACAACAATGAGGAATTTATCACATATATCATAGACATAGGGCTTGTAATTTTATTCCCATAGGATTGAACAGTAAATATGAATAGGAGGGTTCTACCAAGTCCAATGCCAATTCATAGAAGGATAAGCAAAAGAGGCACACATAATTTCCACCATATGTGTTGATAAGTAAAACTTTGGCTTCCTTGTAGCTAGAGCTTTATGTTCTTGAGCGATCGCATCCCTAATTGTTATGGAAAAAATTTGCGCCCAGTTAAATATTTTCCCTATAGTATCTATATGATGAGCTAGAGGGACCCATTCCCATTTGAAATATGAGCGATCGTCTGCACCATAAAACCTACACAGGATGGCCACGAGCAATTTGTATGGTTCCCTGAGCAATCAAATTGGATATTGTCTATTGGGTTTCAGTATGAAATTATCGGGGTTTTCCATCTAGGTCTTGACAAGCACATCTACTTCATACTTTTGCTCAAAGTCTCTTATAAAATCCTGTGTTAATAGCTGCTGAGGATGTTTTAGGGAATAAATTTGGCAAATATATCTAGCTTAAAGGAATCATAGAGAGTGTAATTAGAATCCCTGAAGGTGCAAGTAGGTATGTCTGCATAATCAATCATCCACTTTACCAGGTCTATTGAAGGCATAACAATTGAGCACGCAAAAATGGCATGGAATTGAGACTTACCGATGTTTTGATAAATTGGGGATTCTTCTTTGAACTATGAGAATTCATCATTATCGAAGATGCTATAAATTATATCCCAGTCCAAACACATTGTATCAGAAACCCGTCCATCAGTATTCAAATAAATGCCAAAATTGGGATCTCTTAGCTTCAATTTGTCCATTACAGCTTTCGACCTGGTTTTACGAGCCATGTTGTTCTAAGTCGGTTCTGCAACGCAATATAAACAACATAAGCTATTTTCCATCTCAAAAAATCAAAACAAAAGCCAAAAGAAATATGAAGTACTTGTCGGAAACCCAAACTAAGATTGCATAGAGCAAATATAGGCCTTGTGTAAAAGAAGAGAATTTTGCTACTTTGTAATTCAAATTCTGAGCATGACAATGGTGAAGCAAATTTCAAAATTTAATTAAGTGTGAGCTCTGTTAAGACTAAAACCATTTATCATTCATTGTGAATAAACTAGTCAGGGATTGGCGGTTTAGCTAATAATTAGCCATCGGTTGACTATTCTATATTAATCCTTGATGAGGGTGAAGATCTTCTCAGGCATCGTTAATGTCCTGATGACGATCCAAGGATGGGTCGAAACGTTGACTACATTAATCCACCTATCGCAGACTCTCCACAAGATGCCATAATAATTAGCCATTAATTGTGTTCGATTTGACTAGTTATGTGGTTTATCTTGGCGTGTGCGTGGGAAATATAGGCTCCCGATGTTCGAATGAGAGTGTCTAAGTGGGCCTACCCAGAATTTAAAATAGTCGGGCATCGAGTCTTGGGAATAAAATTAGCAACCAAATGGATAATATCCTGACTTCCAAGGTCCAAGGTTTGTGGGGATAAGACATCAGCATCGGAACGTCGGGCCAAAATTATGTAAAAAATAAATATCATCCCAATTTCTGAGGTCCAAGGAAATCACAAGCATCAACATCGACACGTCAGGTTTAAGATTACAGAGTATAAATAGGTTTTCAACTTCTAACTTCTGAGATTTATAAAAATAGGGACCTCAACATCGGAACGTCAAAAGGATTAATGTCAGTAAATTGACATCCCAACTCCTGAAGTCTGATTTATTACTTAAAAATGAGGATTAAGATGTCAGAAACATCAGAACGGGGTTAATTAAGTGCTTAGTTTGTTTTAGATTAACTCCAATGTACTTATAATGTAAAAACAAACAAAATTAACTTTGAAATGAACCACTAAAACTCCTTGGAAAGTAAACTAAG
The DNA here is from genome assembly GCA_027924585.1 of Larix kaempferi. Lineage (NCBI taxonomy): Eukaryota > Viridiplantae > Streptophyta > Pinopsida > Pinales > Pinaceae > Larix > Larix kaempferi. Next base: position 42,360,586 of record BSBM01000370.1, on the reverse strand, counting down.
GAATTTAAATTTAAAAGGGGGTTCCCATCTTTCCCTGACAAAATATGGGATCTTTGTGGCTAAAACAAGTGGTGGCTCACTGGGAAGAACCAATTATCTCTGTCCAGTCAACAACAATACATGAGTTTTCTAATTTTCTTAAAGTTTGGAACTTACAACACGCTTGATTTCCACCTATAGAGAATAAATCTATGAACTTCTTAAAAAAAATTCCAAGCACAACCAACCTCCCTAGGGAGCCTTTATTCATCATTTTTAAAAGTAAGCCAAGTATGAAAAATGAATTAAAGTATCAAAGAGTTACCTTTGTTAGGAATGATCAAGATAGTAGAATGAATTAACATAATTCCAAGCTAACATTTAAATATAATCCCATTATCACGAGCATTGCCTCCACTTCTAGCAGGCATCCATAGCCTCAACAGGGTTTCCTTTTAACCCAATCTAGTCATTGTAATCCCATCCATTAGATATAGATGCATAGTTTTAAAATCGTGTTGAGGAAATAAGCTTTATATGAGTTAACTAAAGGCCACTATCCTGGCTTGGTGACCAGCTAATGATAATGTCATTCACAAAGCCTTCTAGAAATGAACAAGTCGACTCATGAAGAGACCTCCTATCCCTTAATCCTTAGGTTGAGAACCATTACCATGGCTTGGTAACCAACTAAAAGTAATGTCAATCTAAAATAATCTATGATCATGAACAGGTCGGCTCGAAATGAGACCTCATGTCCTTTAATAAACACTTTAGACTTTACTTTCTCATAGTTTCTCATTTCAAAGGAATAAACCATAGGCCACTAACCTGACTTGGTGATCATCTATGGTAATTTCATTCACAAGTACCTACAAAGATGAATAAGTCAGCTCGTGATGAGACCTCTTATCCCTCAGCCTTGTAGTTGGGAGCCACTAACCTGGCTTGGTGACCAGATATGGTAACATCATCTTATAGACACCTATGATCATGATAAGCTGGCTCATAACGAGACCTCCTATCCTACAAATAATTCCTTAGAATTGATTTATTATAAAGAACTATGTTTTTATTAATCCCATAAAATATTACTTAATGGACGGGGAAGCATGATTAGAAACTCCTTAAGAGTGAGGGATGACATAAAGGAGTTTCATATTTACGACTCATCACTATGTATTGTCCATATAGTGTCAAGGGAATTCCTTTCAAAGAAAACTCAATATTTGCTTGACTCCAATCCAGATTTAAATTTTGCTTTAAATGAGAACTGGCTTTGAGAGGTTTGGCAATCAATAACTTGGGAAAGATAATTCAGAAGTCCACACGAGGAATGACTTGAAGAGTTGGGTGTGCCAGTTTTTGTGATGACTTTCTACAATATTTTTGAGTATTTTAATTAAGTTTTTATTAGTATATTTAGCCAAACCATTTCCATGAGGGCAGTAGTTGGATGAATAGTTTACCTGTATACCTTTTTCTAACGCATATTGAGTAAGATCTACAGAATAAAAGTTGAAGGTGTTATAAAAAAAAAAGAACACAGGAACACCAAACCTTGTTACAATATTAGTTTCAAGGAACGAAATCACCTGGTTTTTGTTGACCACCCTGGGTGGAACTACCTCCACCCACTTGGTAAAGTAATATGTAGCAATAAGAATATATTTATGTTGCAAATAGGATGGAGGTTTAATCAGACCAACAATGTCTAAGCCCCACTGTTGGAAAGGAGTGTCCATGGTAATTGGTTGGAACGAAGCAAAAAATTTCTTTACTTTACCAGTATCCTTCTAACACACTTCACATTTATGAGCAAAAGCATCGGCATCCTTAAACAACGTTGGCTAGTAATAACCAACCCTTAATATTTTATGATCTGTGATCTCTCCTCCAAAATGACCACTAGCAGGACCTACACTGAATTCCATTAATATTCTGTCAGCATCATTTTTCTCAACACATTGCAACAGAACTCCATCATAATTTATCCTAAAAATAACATCATCAATAAGTTGGTAAGGATTGGTCTTCAATCTAAGTGCTCTCCTATTTTTAGGTTCAAGACTCTTGGGAGCATATACTGTTGTCAAGAAAAAAAAAATATCATCATACCCGAAGTTTGGAATTGTAGGAATAAAATAAATATGATTGTCACCATAAACTTCTGCATTGATCCATTATGATTCATATTCTCGTGTATCATCTGACTGGGCTGCTAGCTTGCATAATCCTTGACCTCTCACAATATTCTCCATCCAAATTTCCATATCGTACTCCTGTAACATCGTCATCCAATGGGCCCATTTCTACCCAAGTTCTTTCTAGATCAATACATTTTGAACTATTGAATAAGGGACACTGACTTTAGTTCGGAACTTGAGGAGGTAAGGCCTAAAATGTTTGGCTGCCTTATCAACTGTGTAAGCTTGTTTGTCAATATATAGATAATTAAGCGCGACCCCCTTGAGTGTATAACTCGTAAAGGATATAGGGATTTCATCCCCTTCATTATTTCGCAGTGTCAAGACTGCAGCATATGAAACATCATAAGCATAAGTATAAAAAATAAAATCTTTTCAGAAATCAGAAGACATCAAAGTTGGAGCTTCATTAATAGCTTCCCTAATCCTACCAAAAGATTCTTTATGAATGTCATTCCATTTAAATACTACATATTTTTTAATCATATCTTGTAAGGGCTTAACAATTTGAGCAAAACTGGGAATAAACCTCCTTACAAAATTGGTTTTCCCTAAGAAAGATTCCATGGAATTTTTCAAACTTGGGAAGTTAATCTAAGATATTCCTTGGGTCCTTTCAAGGTCGATCATCATTCCATGTTTAGAAACAATAACCTCGAGCAATCTATCTTTGGTTACAATAAAAATCATTTTTTTAGGATTTAAATAAATTCCATATTTTTTCATCGTTCCAAAACCTCTCTTAAATGCAAAAGATGGTCATGCCTTTTCTTTGAGAAAATGGTCACATCATCCTAATATACCACAACACAATTATGAATTAAACCTCAGAAAGTAATGTCCATTGCTCTCTAAAAAGTAGCACTCATGTTTATTAACCCAGAGGGAATTTTCCTATAGGAAAAGGTTCTCAATGGGGTTCTAAAGGCAGTTTTCAATTGATCTAGGTGGGACACCAACACCTAGTTGTACCTAGAAAAACCATCTAATAGGGAGAACATCTCATAACCAAATACCTTTTGTAAGATCTTTTCCATTGAAGGCACCAGGTAGTTATCATTTTTAGAGGATTTATTCAGATTCCTAAAATCCACACAAAGATTAATGTCTCCATTCTTCTTTCGAACAGGTACTAGGTTATCCACCCATTGAGTATGTCTTATAGGGAAAATAATTCTAGCAGCCAAAAGTTTCTCTAGCTCTTTCTTGACTGATAGTTCCAGGCTAGGATGTATTTTCCTAATTTTTTGTTGATAGGGTTTAACCAAAGGTTTCATTGGAATATTGTGTTACATTATATTTGTGTCAAATGTATTTAAATCATCAAAGGTCCAAGAAAAGGCATCCTTATATTCTTTAAAGAGCTTAACAAAAGAGGCTCTCTCAATAGGGGTACATTTAGTCCCAAGATTAATATTCTGGCGATTATGTTTAGTTCCACAATTAACCACTTGATAATTCATACAATAGATATTGGTTTTACAATTAGTGACCTTTTTAAATATTTTTTCCTGTAAGTCATAGAATTTCGCAAGCCTGAAAAACTGATTTTGGGACCAAATCAGTGCCACCATGTGCATCTGATGTAGAATAAAAATACTTATGCAAATCAGGGAGTGACTGATTATGGATATATTTTCTGATGGAAACATCTTTAAAGGTGTCTCGGGAAGTAAGGAAATCCAATATTTGTTGATCGTCGTAAAAAAATTTCCAGTTAGTGACGTTATCAGGAATGGGGGGCCTATAAATTAGCTCCACTGAAAATGTATCAGGTGCAAAGCCTTCGAGGGGAATTAATTTGGACGCAACATTTGCGAGCAAGTCAGCATCAAAATTTTGTGATTGAGGTCCATAATTTATATTAAAGGCCTTAAAATTATTAATTAGATCCCATACTTCTCCCTGATAATATTTTAGATGAGTAGAAATACATTGAATTGAGTTTCTGACTTGTCTAATAATTATCTCAGTCACCATAAACTTTAATTATCTGTATTTTCAAGTCAATTTCCTTTTGGATGCCTTGGATGAGTGCCTTGTACTCAACCACATTATTTGTACATTGAAATTCTAATCTACAGGCTATCATGGTTTTATTACCAATTGGATCTATTAATACATATTTGGCCCCAGCTCCTTCCTTAGACCTTGAACCATCAAAGAATAAATTCCAACATGTTTTATCTAGCCTAAAATTAGTATTTATATTATATACATTATGAAGAAGGGTTTCATATGACTCTACCTGAGAGAAATTCATAATCTCAAACTGGTTCTATGATTCAGCATAAGGGGCGATGTCTACAGGTAAGTTCCCAAAGAAAGTATCCATGGTATAGTTTCACGTGTTGGGAGTCATAAATAGGGTAGGCTCGCTTGGATCGTTCATATCAGTTACCATTTTTTTGAGATAAGGTTCCCTATTGACTCTGATTTTGTTAAGTTTCCCATTATATGGTAACCACAATGTGACCAGACTGTGTCAAAATATACTTTGATATTTTCAGAGCAGTCCTGGCTTAGCCACATCCCATAAGCTTCTGGTACATCGACCACCACAATATCGATACTCTGATGAATCCTAGGGTTAGAGGAGAGCCTAATTATGAAAATTTTCAATTCTCCTACCACCTTTACTTTAGAGCTATCCAACTACACAATTTACGTAGGTGATGGTTCAACATTTGCATTAAGTTTTCTACATAGAGATAAAGGAATTACATTTGAAGATGCACCAAAATCTATCATGCAATTGTGAACATTCCTATTAAAAATTTCGAATGATAACATAAAAGGAGGTGTTCGAATTTTATTTCCAATAGAAGACAAATTAGGGGCTTGATGATTACTTCCCTCAACGTGAATATCCAAAGTATTGTTCTCAAATGCCTTATTGGATATGAGACTATCTTGAACCTTTTCTCGAATTACTGGAATTTTCATCAGTTCATACAGTGAAATATTAGCTCTAGATTTCTTCAAGTCTTCCACTGGATCATATTCTCGATCATGCATAATTCTCTCTTTTTGAGTGGTGACCCTAGGGTTTGTAGAAGGATTCCTATTGGGATTAGATGTATATGGAGGATCTTGAGGTAATTGTCCCTTCCCACAAGTGTTGTAAGGGTGATGTATAGCATATATTGTTTCAAGATCATCTTTTTCATATTTGACTGGCAATTCTAAAAAGTAATTAATGGTATGGGTGTTTTGATGATCTTGATTTTCAACTTAGAAGAGCTTTAAGAACATAAACCAGGTCATCAATTTTCATCCCCTCCGAAGGAGGCATCTGTTGATTCTGAGATGGTTGATAAGGTTTCCTGTAAGGATTCATGAAATATCCTCGATTAGATGGACCTTCTCCTACGTTATTCTTGAGATCAATCACTTCATTATAAACCTGATGTAAAACTTTCTAAATGCTTTTGAGATCCAAAGCTCCCTTATCCTTTTTAGGAGCAGTAGGCTTGGAAGAAGGTTTTGGTTTCTTCCAAGAAGTTGTAGGTTGATCATTGTCGTCATCGGGATTACCCTTTAGTCTTAGCATATCATTTTCAACTAGAATAACTTCACTAAAGGATTCTTGAAGGGTAGCTTTATGCAACCTTTTGACCCACATGGTTGTAGGGATAGGAAGAGCCTTTTCATAATATGCAATGATAAGGTTTTCAACTGGCATGGATTGAGCAGGGATTTTATTCTTTAAGGTTAAAAATATATGGTTAAAGTCTTTAATTTGTTCCTTTTTTTCCATTTTCATGGTAGACAATTCTATGACTAAATCCTCAGGTGTTTTATCGTCTCCGAATTTCTCAAGAATATTTTTTTCAAATTGACCCCGAGATTAGATGGTCTGGGGATGTTATGCAAAATACCATGTCAAATCCCTACCTTCAAAGGTATAAGGAAGTAGTCTACATACTATGTCTTCATGTTCACCGTTTCGCAGTCATATTGCCAGCATAAATTTCTTTATGTGGTCATATGCTGGCTATTTATCATTAGGATCAAAATTTGAAAAAAAAATCCTGGGATTATTTGGTAAAGGGTTTTATGGACTTGGGACCGCCACAACATCTTGATCTAGCCAAGGTCTATTATGATTATGGGCCATTTTTCGATTTCTCTCTTAGTCGTTGGATTCGTCATATGAACTATCAGAATGATGGTTTGAGGAATCTCCCACTAAATCACCTCCACATGGAGTATCGGGTGGTGGCATTGGTTGACCTGATCCAAGAATTAAATCAGGACAAGTTGGCAAAGAAAGTTTTCCAAACTGGGGATCGGATTGAAATACTAGGTTACTTCTGCTAGTTGTAGGTTCAGAATTGGCTTGACCTATCAAAATATCATGCAATGAAATATTTGGAGCACTTAACCACGGGAAAATTTCTGATGATGAACCAACTGCAGGGTTCTCAGTAGGTATTTTATTGTTTTCAATATGAAGATCAGATCGATGAGCCAAATGCTCCTGGAGCTCTTGACTTCTCACCAATCTAGACTGGGAACATGCTAAAATATGTTGAGAATTATCAATTAATTCTCAAAATTTTGAATCTTGAGGTAGACGTGTAGAAAATATTGGATCTACTATAGGACGGATCGAATGTGGACACGGGGTAGAAACAAGCTCAAGATGTAAATTGGAGAAAACACTTGATGTACTGGGAGGGTTAGAGCGACTGTGAGTTATGATAGGAGAGCGGGTGGGAGGAGGTTTGTTCTAATTGCGTTTATCCATTAAGTCATGAATGGACATTCTTCTAGCACCATTTTTTGATGCTTGAATTCATTCAAGCTGTCAACGCAAAGGAAACAATATGATCCAAAGGTGTTAGGCAACCTTACGCAAAAGTCATCTTAATCCTTAGTCATTTGGTGTGATTGTTTTCGACGGATACAAGACCTCCTGGTTGTGTATGAGTTTTTTGCACCTTCAAAAGGAGACTTGAGTTGTTAAGAATAATCCTAAAAGATTAACCTAAAACCTATTAAAAGAACCTAGGAAAAACCTAATTACTAATTAGTCCAATTCAAGAAAACCTATCTAAGGAAAATGTAAGTCCTCTTACTTGATCTCTGATTAAAACAAAATGGAGTGAAACAATTAAGAATACATCCTTAATTGATCATGACAAATATCACTAACATGACCAAGATAAAAACATTATCAAGATGACAAAATTTTATGTGTCTAAAACCAAGTGAGAATTGACAAACTAAATAAAAAACTAATTAAATTCTACGGCAATGTAATGAATGTCATATATTAATCAACCACAAAGGTATTAACCATAAACAATAACAATGAACATATTCAAAACACCTTGTTCACAACATCAATTGATAAATGAATAAATCCATTAAATTCAAGTTCAAGCTCTATAATCACAACAAGTCACAAAATATTCAAAATATGTTTATAATGAAAATATTAAAACTCGGGAGAACAATCACAAGTTGAGAAAACTCAAACTCAAATCATGTTGAAATCCAAAAGCAGAACAGTCTCCATCTTTCATTACACGTTTGCAAATCATTACATCACTTGTCCAAAAGATACAGAAACTTCAACCAGTATGGTACAAGGACATTTCACCAAAGGTTTGGCTAGGGTTCCTCCCCTTCCATCTCTAATTGCTAGAGAATAAATACAAGTAAATAGATCAAATAGATACACAAAATGTGTAGAGTTTCCTAGAATTTTGGGCACAGCTAATCATCCTGACTAGGACTAGTGAGATAATATTTCCATTTCAAAAACACTCCCCACATCTCCATGACATCGAGGTAATTAGCATGCTCTAGTCGGATCTTAGCCTTGCATAAATAAGATCTAATCTCCTTGTTCCAAAGTTTTGACCAACTATCTAAGAAACCTTGCAAAGTAGATTTCACATGAACAGGGGTCGAAATGAATGGTATGGAGGTTTCCATGTACCCATCAATTAACATCCACTGTCTAGCACATATTTTCTGCCCTTCATCAATCATATGAAAGCTTCATCACATGCAAGTTCCCATGATTTGACAAATATTCGAATCCTCATCATCTTGAGCTGGTTAAGACTATGAATAGTTGCAGGAGCATTCTTTAAATGATCTTTCCATTCACAATGTTACTTGTAGGCTTAGTGTGCATTCTTTATTTTGTCAACATGATCTGCTAAAAGGTCAGATAGGTGCTCAAAATAATTGAAATCGTCTTAGACTCCATTTAGACCTTAAAAAAACATAGTCTATGTTTGCCTTAAAGTTTCATTAGTAGCAATGGATTCATCCTTAAATTCTTGCACCGTGATCTTGAAAAAGAAGGAAGAGGCATCTTGGTTCTTAAAATGCTCCATTTTCAATTTGATATCTCCAAGCTCAGTAACCTATTCCATCACCTTATTCTCTGCTATGACTTTTTTTGTGACACTTGTTGAAGCTGGCTCTACAGACTATGTAATTTATGTTGATGTTGAGCTTTAAGCTCCTCGATCTGCCTAAGGAAATTCTCTTGCAAAGAATCCCTTTATGTTTGTAACACAACAATATTGGCCTTCTCTTCATTGATCATCTTGGTTAAATTAGAGATAGATTCAAAGTTTGCCACAGTGAAGGCTCCCATGGCAGCAGATATCTCAATGGCCTATGTTCTTGGATAAGCAACAACTTGCTTCCATATGATTTGATTTTCTACTAGACTAGCTAACATTTCTCCTTCCCTACTTCTTTTGGTGAATTTCCTCAGAACATCCTCGTGCCTTTTCCTAAAGCAATAATCCCCTAGCACAACTACAACATCTTCTCTAAAATCAACAGATTCTTCAACTGTAGAATCCAACAATTCAACAGAATTGGAAATAGGTAATGGTTGGATAAGGGTGGTGGTTGTTAACTTGGAAATATCTTGAGGTACTTGCAAGGTAGTTGGAACAGTTTTGATTATAGGTAAATTTGCTACAAGGGGCTAAGTAGGATGGGGAGAAGAGGAATCAACTCCAGCCTATAGGAGTGTACTACAAACATTGTCTTCAACTAATTAAGTATCCTGATGAGGAGGTTGAGTTTGTTGTGAGGTTAGAGGATCTACTGAGGTACTTGATGTTCGGATCCATCATCTATTTCGGGATACATATCTATTTCAGGATCATCTATTTCGGGATACATATCTACTTCAGGATCTTGCATGATCTATTTCAGGATATGCAGTCCAGTCACCAGTTTGATGCCTCCAGCACCTCATCCACCTTCTTCTAGCACCCGGGAGCCACTTTCCACAGAGTTTTAGCCCTCCTAAGCTGAAAGGCGCCCTCTTCTCACCTACTGACAGAGAAGGGCGCACTTGTTCACCTACCACTGCAGATTCACTCCAGTTACATTCAGTTAGCTCCGATTCTGATTGATTTCACTCCGATTTCACTCCTGACTGACTGTTTCACCTCCGATTGACCTCCAGTTCGATTAGGTGACTTGTTCTGACTCCAGTTAGCCTCCCATGCGCCCCCACTGAGCCTCCAGATCCTATATCAGTGCTACACACTTCAGTTACATTTATTATGATCAGTTAGACTCAGCTTGACACCTGGATGACTGTTTGTTGTGATTGATGAGCAACACCGATGATTGATGAGGACTCCTAGATTGAGTCAAGCTATTCCATTCAGTGATTCGAATGACCTCCTGAGGCAATTCGAATTGCTCTGTTTATTGTAACAGTTTGTATTGTAATTTATTCACCCTTTCTGGGATAGAGAGCACTGCTGCATGTTTTGCACAGTTTTGCACCATATTTTCTATGTTCATCTGTTGTGATTGATTTACTTGTTCATTAGATCTGCTGTGACTAATTTTACATGGTATCAGAGCCATTGCAGGGACAAGATCTCTTTTCTACAGGTGTTTATACAAGAAGATTTGACTGAATTGCTAAAAAAAAATTGCAAAAAGTTTGGCATGAGATATCTCAAGGGCATTCGCTCCTGTGCATGCAAAGCTTGAAAAATACTCCAATACCACTCCAGAAGCTTGAGTTACCACATAATTCCTGGATCTGATACATTGGACCTATTCAACATTGCTTGAAATCCAATCCCAGGTGTGATGCAACTCTCAAAGGGTGGATTGTTCGACCTTATTGTGATTGTTCTTATGTGATTTGCAGGTTAATTATCTCCTCCAAGTGCACTCGCTACATTCTGCATGCAAGCTTCCCTACAGCATTTCCATTCGCTATAGTCTGCATGCAAGCTTCTTCTTCATCATTTGACTCGCTCCTAGCAATGGAATACTCTTCTTCAAAGCCTATCCTCACCCCATTCAATTATTTTGATTGGAAAGATGATATGGAGATCATATTACGTTCAAAAGGATACTACCGAGTCACTCTTGGTCTTGAATTGGAGCCAAACAATGTGGCAGAAAGAACCAAACACTACAATAAGCTTGATGAAGCTTACGGTCTTCTTTGTCTCTCCATCTCCAAAGATCTTCACTTCCATCTCAGCGGATTGAAGACTCCAAAGGCCATATGGGAGCAACTTGAGACACTATTCGGCAAGCAGGATGAGCTTAGGGCTTTTCAATTAGAGAATGAATTGATTGGCCTTAATCCTGAGAATTTCGAGAGCATCAATGAATTCTTCACAAAATTCAAGAACTTGAACTTGCAATTGAAGAACAGTGGTGTTATCAAAGAGGATAAACAGTTGATCCTCTCCATTCTAAGCAAGCTTGGGAAAGATTATTCGATATTTGTCTCCACTTTCAATTCCGGTCGGCTAACTACCCCGAATTGGAAGATGCCTACCTTGAATGCCTTCATTGAGTCCGTTACGAAAGAGCATGACAAGTTGATTCAAATGGGGTCCATAAGCTCCAAAGATTCAGCCCTATTTGTTCAAGGACCCAAGATCTCGAATGGTAAAGGAAAGCTAAAGAAGGAGAAGCCCAAATTCGAGCCTCACAAGCAAAAAGACAAAGGCAAGCAAACGGATGCACCATCCAGTTCGAAATCCAAGCAAAAGGGCAAAGAAGGTAACCAAAAATCTAAATGTACTTATTGTAACTGTGGCTTTCATCCCGAAAGTTCATGTATGAAGAAGACTATAGATCAAATGGCCCTCCTTTTGGAAAAGAACAACATAACCCTTCCTGACGGTGCAAGGAAGAAGGATCGGAATGACGATCATGAAAGAGGACAAGCACTCATGGCAACGGTTTCGAAGCCCACTCTCTTGATAGATTCGGGTGCATCAAATCATATGGCTGCAAATATTGATTCTTTTTCCTCATTCGATCCAAACAGCTCCATCCCATCCATTTGGGAGATGACTCAAAAATTTCTTCAAAGGGCAAAGGTACGATTCATGTAGATCATGGATGCTTTCAGAATGTTCTCTATGTGCCTTCCTTAGCTTCGAATCTCCTTTCTGTGTATCAAATGACACATACTGGTGATCCAAAGAAAGTCACATTCAGCCCTAATACAGTTGAAATTTCTGATATCAAAAGTGGAAGACTAGTTGCGGTTGGAAAGGCAAACCACACTGCTAAATGTTATGAGTTTTCGCACTTTATTCCGCTTGCAAAGCCCACTGCTCTTCGCACACATGGTAATGAGGTTAGTAGGCTTTGGCATGAAAGATTTGGACATCTAAATTATAAGTATTTGCTGCTGCTATCAAATAAATCCATGGTTGATGGGCTTCCACAACTCCGTTCCTCGAAGGGAATATGCTCCGGTTGCATTATTGGGAAGCACCCCGAGCACAGATTCGACCGCGGCAAGGCTAGCAGAGCCTCTACTATTTTGGGATTGATCCATTCTGATATCAGCGGTCCGCTGCCCCATATGTCATTAAATGGTTCAAGATATGTTTTGACATTTATTGATGATTATTCTCGCTTTACATGGGTATTCTTTCTCAAAAACAAGTCAGAAGTGCTTGGAAAATTCAAGGATTTTAAGGCTTCTGTTGAGACCACCACTGAGAGCAAGATCAAAGCTCTTAGATCTGATAATGGTGGGGAATATATCAAGTCCGATTTGCTGCAACTTTGTGCCCAAAGCGGAATCAAGATCCAACATACAGTTCCCTACACACCCCAGCAGAACGGTGTAGCGGAAAGGAAAAACCGGTCACTGAAAGAGATGGCTACATGCATGATTGAATCAAAAGGTTTGGCTGCAAATCTTTGGGCTGAAGCAATCAATGTTTCTGCATATATACAGAACCGAGTTCCACATTCATCCGTGAAAGGTATGACTCCTTTCGAAGCATTCTTTGGTCACAAACCGGATGTGTCAAATTTGAGAGTTTTTGGCTCTACTGCATGGGCTAGAATTCCTTCTGAGAAGAGACGAGCTTTGGATCCACAAAGTATCGAGTGCATATTGATAGGATATGGGGAAGAATCAAAAGCATATAAACTCATGGATATCAGATCTAAAAAGATATTCATAGAGCGCAGTGTGCAGTTTGAAGAACCGCTTCAAGAATTGCAACTAGTTGAGGAGAAAACCGCCGATTCACCGCCTTCACCAGAAGAAGATTCGAGCAGCGATAATGAAGGTATGAGTTCTGATATTTCTGATATTGTAGCAGCATATGATGATCATGACATATCAGGTTCGGAATCCGACCATTCAGATCTCCCTCAGTTACCAAAGTGGGCCCAAAATACTCTACAATCTGCTGGTTCGAATCTTGGAAATCCTGCTGATCCGAGACGAACAAGAGGAGACTTTCAAAGGGCAGGTATGGCTCTTTCTATTGCTGATCCATTTCTTCCTGAGATTTTTTATTTGATGGCTGGTTCAGATCCCCAATCATATTATTCAGCCCATCGAGATCCGAGATGGAAAGATACCATGGATGAAGAGTACAGTTCTCTTCAAAAGAACAATACATGGGAGCTAGTTTCTCTTCCACCTGGAAGAAAATTAGTGAAGTGTAAATGGGTCTACCGTACTAAAGTTGCTGCTGATGGCACTATCAGCAAATATAAAGCAAGGTTGGTGGCAAAAGGTTTTTCCCAAGTCCAAGGAGTGGACTACACAGAGACCTTTGCACCGGTTGCAAAGATGGATTCCATCCGCCTTGTTTTAGCTATTGCCGCATCCAAGCACTGGGAGGTGCATCACATGGATGTGAAGAGTGCATTTTTACATGGAGACCTTGCTGAAGAGGTCTATATGCAGCAGCCAGAGGGTTATACATCAGATCCATCATTGGTTTGTAGATTGAAGAAGTCTTTGTACGGGTTAAAACAGGCCCCAAGAGCTTGGTACGCAAAGATGGACTCCTTCCTTCTTTCTTAGAATTTCCAAAGATGCAAATCTGATCCGAATGTCTATCTTCAGCGAGTTAAAGGTAATTTGTTGGTTATTGTACTTTATATTGATGATCTGCTTATTACTGGTAGCACACTTACTTCAATAAACAAGCTAAAAACTGCCTTAAATCTAGCTTTTGACATGAGCGATTTGGGCTTGCTGAGTCACTTTTTGGGCTTGGAGATAGCTCAAAATTTCGATGGGATCACTATATCTCAGCAAAAATATGCTTCCGACCTGTTATTGAAGTTTAATATGGCTGAATGTAAGGCAGCCCCGTTCCCATTCCTCTCAGGAATCAGTCTTGAGGAGGGAGATTCCACACCGCTTGCAGATTGCAGTATGTATCGACAGTTGATTGGTTCACTACTTTATTTGACACATTCACGGCCTGATATCTCATATGCCGTGAGTGCCGTGTCAAGATATATGCAGCAGCCACATGAGCTTCATTGGCGAGCAGCCAAGCGGATCTTGCAGTATGTGCAAGGTACGAGACAGTTTGGCATACATTATGCTGCAAATTCTGAGCTAGATTTCATTGGTTTTACTGATTCAGATTGGGCAGGTGATAGCATTGATCGGAAGTCCACTTCCGGTTATGTTTTCATGATTGGTCATGGTGCTATTTGCTGGTCCAGCAAAAATCAAGCATCCATTGCACTTTCTTCAGCAGAGGCAGAGTATCGAGGGGCAGTCAATGCCTGCATTCAGGCAGTTTGGTTGCAGGGTATTCTTTCCGAGTTTGGTTTTGGTGGCACTACTTCGACTGTCCTATTTTGTGACAATCAAAGTGCTATCAAGATCTCCACAGATCCAGTTCAGCGACAGAGGACCAAGCACATTGAGATTCATATGCATTACATTCGACAGTTGGTGCATGATCGCACCATCATTCTGCAATATTGCCCTACCGATGAGCAAATTGCAGACATCTTCACCAAGAGCTTCACTGAGAAGAAGTTCTCTTACCTCCGTTCACTGTTGGGGGTGAGTTCCATCATGGTGGAGACAGATTGATTCATTATTATGCTTTAGACTTGAGGGGGGGCTTTCTTCCCACTGGGTTTTCCCTCTTTCCTCACTTAGTTTATTTTTCAGCATTTTTTGGATTATTGTATTGGGGTGACCTTTGGTCTTAGTTACCAGGGCCCCACATTATTTTAGTTGGCACATCATAGTCTAGCTTGAGGGGGGGTGTTCGGATCCATCATCTATTTCGGGATACATATCTATTTCAGGATCATCTATTTCGGGATACATATCTACTTCAGGATCTTGCATGATCTATTTCAGGATATGCAGTCCAGTCACCAGTTTGATGCCTCCAGCACCTCATCCACCTTCTTCTAGCACCCGGGAGCCACTTTCCACAGAGTTTTAGCCCTCCTAAGCTGAAAGGCGCCCTCTTCTCACCTACTGACAGAGAAGGGCGCACTTGTTCACCTACCACTGCAGATTCACTCCAGTTACATTCAGTTAGCTCCGATTCTGATTGATTTCACTCCGATTTCACTCCTGACTGACTGTTTCACCTCCGATTGACCTCCAGTTCGATTAGGTGACTTGTTCTGACTCCAGTTAGCCTCCCATGCGCCCCCACTGAGCCTCCAGATCCTATATCAGTGCTACACACTTCAGTTACATTTATTATGATCAGTTAGACTCAGCTTGACACCTGGATGACTGTTTGTTGTGATTGATGAGCAACACCGATGATTGATGAGGACTCCTAGATTGAGTCAAGCTATTCCATTCAGTGATTCGAATGACCTCCTGAGGCAATTCGAATTGCTCTGTTTATTGTAACAGTTTGTATTGTAATTTATTCACCCTTTCTGGGATAGAGAGCACTGCTGCATGTTTTGCACAGTTTTGCACCATATTTTCTATGTTCATCTGTTGTGATTGATTTACTTGTTCATTAGATCTGCTGTGACTAATTTTACACTTGAACATTATCAATGATTGGCTAAGTGGATGAAGTAGTGAGTTGTACATTAGAGTATAAAATATCAGTGTGAGGAGGTGAAGTATGTGGTGAGTTGTGAGTGGAATGAGTGACAGGATCATCTATGGAGGGAATTCCTGACAAATATTTTTTGGGAAGAATGATGGTTTGGAATAGATGGAGTAAAATTGGCAACCCATGTAGCATCCAAAGAAGATGACTGGATATGCTCTTGGACAACTAGGGTTGGATGAACTACTTCTGTTGATTGCTCTTTTTCTAAGTCAATAAAATAATAAGTAGATTGTGAAGAGGCATGTTTTGTGTTATCACTCAAGATTCTCCTAGGTTGCATCAAAAGGGATCATGAGGTAACTATTTCAAACCAAGCTTTGGTGGATGGAAACTAGCCTTTCAAACCACAGAGAGCGCTCTCTCTTTCACAATTCACTCAATACTTAGGATATTATTTGCACAAGCAGGTTATGCGTAAAGTGGTGGCTAGACCTTCAAATAATGATGTATAGGGATTTTTCAGCTGGTTGGGGTTAAGGACAAGAGCACCATTGGGAATGGAGTCAAACTTCAGTGGATTTATAGTCACAAATGACTAATTTAGACCACAGATTAAGAGGCAAAGGAAAGGTAGATGATTTTTTTTCAAGTCAAAGATATTAGCAGATGAAGGCAGAAAAGGAAACACATTCCATCATAGAGCTAGAGCATTTGCAAATGAATTCTAACCTGCAACATCAAGAAGAAAGGGTGGATTATCTAGTCATATACATCTGAAGCATAAGATATGAATTTCAGACCATGTAGTCTTGATCTAGATACTGCAAAAGCAAAATCAACGGAAATAAAAATGAAGAACACATGCACAAGAAACAACGGACATCAAAACACTCATCACATGAATAGCTTCTCCAGAATCGGGTCTTCTCATGTATTGAAAATCTGAGTTTGATACATACGCAGAGCTCTAAATCTCTTAGAATCCAGAAACATCCAACCCTTTGGTTTAATTCAAAATATGCCTTTATAGGCTTAAAAAACATCAAACAACTTCTAACTAACTGATAACATTCTAGAGCTAGAAAGGATGAGGCCATTCAGGTCGAACTGCTCAAACCAATTGCCTCTGATTCTGTTAGACGCACAGGTGGGAAACTGTGTGCATTCTCAATGTGCCTTTGGGCCTTGGAAACCACCGGTTTGTCCTTTGGATTGGGTCGTTTTAGGTTGATTTGGATAGATAACCAAGAAGTGCTTCTCTTTGGATTCCAAATCGGCTCCCAAACATGCCATTTCCCTGTGAAATTATTCATTTTCCGCGGCCGAAATTTTCCATATTCTGCTAAACAATCTTCGATCCACAATTCCCAATCCGCAACCCACAATGCGGGTTTCGGAACTCGGAATTGCTGAGCGGACCTTGATAAAAATCACTTCCGCAATCTACAATAAGGTTTGCAGGAATTGGAAAGCCAATTTTATGCCTGTGGAAAAAATGTCACTTCCGCAATGCGGGTTACAGAAATTGGAAATTCATTGGACAACCTTGCAGAAATCACCTCCGCAATCCACATTCCGTAATGTAGGTTGTGGATATCAGAAACCTGAATTTGCTCCCCAGAAAATTTATGGATCCACATTTCTCAATGCAGGTTGCGGAAATCGGAAACCCACTTTGTGCTCTTCGAAAAATATCATTATGGCTTCCGCAATCTACCATGCGGGTGCGGAAAGTCGAAAATTCGGGCCTATGGGAAAGCAAAAAAGCGAAAAATATTTTGATCTGGGTTGTTGCAGATCGCCTCCCAACTGCTGATCTAGCCCTGGTCTCCAATCCTAACCGTCCATTTTCTCTTTGATAGCGGAAAATCAGTTGATCAAACGGGTCTTCCGCAATTTTTTTGGGACGTTAGGTCCGGACTTCAACGATTGCTTTGGGCTATTAATAAATCATGTCCGTTCAACCTTTGTTGATTGTGGAAGAATTCCACTGCCTTGTTTTTCCCATTTTTCTCGCTACGGCTCGATCCTTTGTCTCGGATTTGCATAAGGGGTCGATGGGCATGCTTGGGATTCTGTTAGGGGGATTCCCTTTCCTTCCTTGGAGGGAACACTGATAGGGGTGTTAACAGTGTATCCAACCGGGGATTCTATCCCCCCTGTGAGGTAGAAAGAACAGTAGACCAGCTGCCTCTTTTCCCTTTTTCAAAAAAAAACTAAAAAATGTCTAACTAAAACTCAACAAAAAACGATTTGTACAGTGCGGGTGGGTTGTCCGACTTATTTTTCATTAAATATAGTGCTTCAAGGACCTCCCATTGACAGGTATGTTTCCCACTGGTTCACCCTCTCTATTCTACAAGAAAAAAGCGTTGTTTCCATGGTTAAGAGTGATTGTATAGGGCCCCTGCCAGAGGTTACCAAAATTTTGGGCTTGGTCTTCTCTTCTAGTATCCCATTTCAACACTAGATCTCCCACTTGGAAATCATCAACCTTGGTCTTTCTGTCAAAATTATTTTTAACTCTCTCTTGAGCTAGCACAGATTAAGTATGTACTCTATCTCTGACTTCCTATATCTCAACCGGTTGGTTATTCCTCCTTAGCTCAAGTTTGTCTCATCTCCTTGACCCTGTAGCAGCCTCATTACAAGCCCTTTGAGGGAATCAGCAAATATCATCTCTGTTCCATATACCAATTTGAAGGGAGAAGTTCCAAAGGACCTCTTGGAAGTGATCCTATCAGCCCACAGAGCTAAGGTCAGCTTGGTGTGCCAAGCCCTTTTGTTTTCTTGCAACACCTTCTTGATGATCCTAACCATAATTTTGTTGGATGATTCAGCCAGTCCATTTCCCTGGGGGTAATAAGCAGTAGAATGGCCCAATTTTATGTGTGACCATTTTCTTGGATTTGAAGGCCTGAGAATTTTCAGTGATTATTTTAACAGGGAAACCAAACCTGTACATGATATTTTCCTCTAGAAATTTGATGATTACTGTATCTGTGGCTTACCTGGTCAGTATTGTCTCAATCCATTTGGTGAAATAAACAGTGGCAATCAATATCCACCTATGTTTTCCAAAGGAATTGGGGAAAATTTCACCAATGAAGTCAAGCCCCCACTGTTGTAAAGGGGCTTCTACAAGGCAAGGATAAGATCTTCCTCTTCCCTTCAAATATTTGGCATTCATGGAAAGTATCTATATCCTTATAGGCATATTTGAACATGGTGGGACAGTAAAACCCTGCCCTAAGAATTTTGTTGATAGTGGCCTTCTATTAATGATGCCCCCCACAAACACCTTTGTGAAATTCTTCCAATGTTACTTTGGCTTCATCTTCCACTATACAGTTCAGTATAACACCTCCGGGGTCTTTCCAATAAAGGAAGCCATTCAATATGCAAAACTTTACAGCCTTCATCTTGGTTGACCTATCTTTGTTTTTACCCATCTCAGGGGATGCTTGTAAATTCTGCAAAACATATATCACATCAGAATACCAAGGAGAAGACAAGAATTTGTTTGATACCTGTGACAGTAGATCTTGGGAAGTTTCTTCCAGCATGTGGGAAATCAAGTTCACACTTAGTGAATCTCAATTTGATTCAGCCATGAGCCTAGCCATTCCTTGTCCTTTGATGAGCTTTGTAGGTTTGATCTCCAAGTCATATTCCAAGAGCACAGTTATCCACTTATCCCTTCTACCCTCTGGATCAGGTTGTGTCAATATTTATTTCATAGCAGCATTAGGGACATAAGCCACAACATGGGAATGCAGAACATAGACTCTGAAATATTTCAATGTTTTAACCATGGCATATGATTGCTTCTCCATGATGTTTTACTTGAGCTCAACATATCTAGGAGCCCTGATAAAGAAAGCTATGGGCTGCTCATCTCCTTCCTTATTTTTATACAAAAGAACTCCAGCTATGGAATGCTCAGAGGCAAAAGAAAACATAAGAAACCCTTTGTCAAAATTGGGACTTATTAGTACAGTTGCTTCAACAATTGCCCTTTTTATGTCCCCAAATGCTTGTTTGGCTTCAGCAGTCACCTGATCTGACTGCCCTTCTTAAGCATGTTTTTTATTGGCCTCATGATATTTGCAAAATTGGGGATGAACCTTCTTAAGAAATTCATTGTTCCTAGAAAGGATTGAACCTCCTTTTTACTCATGGGGAGTTAAATTTTATGTATTGTATCAACTCTGTCTGGATCAATTTTGATCCCATATTTATATCTTATGTGACCTAGAAACTTGCCTTCTTGCATGGAAAAGTTTGAATTCTTGGGGTTCAAAGAGATTCCAAATTTTCTGCACTTGGAAAACACCTGATGCAAATGTTTCAAATGCTATGTATCAGACTTAGAATACACAATGATGTCATCCATGTATATGACCACAAATTTCCCCAAGGTGTGGGAAAGGCTGTCTTGTCTTGGTCTTCTGGCTACACCTTAATCTAATTGTACCCTGAAAATCCATCCAGCATGGACATTCTTGCTACCCCTACAACCTTCCAGAAAATGTGGTCCATTTTGGGTAGGGGGTAGTTGTCCTTTAGGGACACTTTATTCAGATTTATAAAGTCAATACACAGTCTAATTTCACCATTTTTCTTCCTCACTGGGACTATGTTAGATACCCACTTTGAAAACCTTAAGGAGACTCTGATTTTAGTTTCATACAACCTCTTCACTTCTTTTTCTATCAACCTCTTCACTTCTTTTTCTATCAGTGGGAGCAGCATAGGATTCATCCTTCTCAGCTTCTGCCTGAATGGTTTCTCCCTTGTCTTGACTGGTATGGTATGTTGGATGATAGTGGTGTCATATTCTTTCAAGTATTCATAACACCATGCAAACATATCAGAAAATTTTCTCATTAAATCCACATAGTCATCTTTAGTGCCTGGGGTTAAAGACTTTGACAGTTTGACAATTTTGGGTTCTTCATCATTCCCAATGTTACAGTCTTCTACTTCACTGTGGTTTGGAGCAACCTTGTGATTTTTTGCCACATCATTTTGGAGCAATCCTTTGGGTATATAATTGCTCTTCAGCTGCAGGATCTCTTTATTTCCCAAAGTGGTTAGGAGCTCTGGTGGGTCTAGTTCCCATTCATCACATGAACAATTCTCTTGATCAATCTGGGTGTTGGAAAATTCTTTAGTCATATCTAGGAATTTCTTGATCTGTTGATCATCTTCAAATATGTGCCAATGTTTTGTATTGTCTGGAACAAAGGGTCTATGCCTTATGTTGATCATGTAAGATTTGGTAGGATAGGCAAGGAGTTGAAATCTGCTAGCAAAGTTGGCCAAGATGTCTGCTATTGTATTCTTCTCTCTAGGGATGAAAGAAATATCATGCTCCGTGAAGAAATTATCAAAAATATCCCAAACAACATTTTTGTAAGCTCTCATATTGGGATGTTTAGTCTCATAATTTCTATTCACCGATTGGATTATTAGTTCGGAATCTCCATAAACTTTGATCTTTTTAGCTCTTAGATATTTGAGTGCATTCAGACGCAACAATAGGGATTCATATTCTGCCACATTATTGGAACGG
Source organism: Larix kaempferi (assembly GCA_027924585.1). Lineage (NCBI taxonomy): Eukaryota > Viridiplantae > Streptophyta > Pinopsida > Pinales > Pinaceae > Larix > Larix kaempferi. Next base: position 42,339,521 of record BSBM01000370.1, on the reverse strand, counting down.
TCAAACATTAGTTTGAAGGTATGCAAACTGGTGCATTCACTTCCTTCATCTGGAGGGATAATCCATACCCCTACCCCAGCTTCTTCTTTATTCACAGCTCCATCAAACCTCATAATCCAGTGCTCTTCTCTTTGGACTGTGGTTGTAGTTTCCATTTCTAATTCTAATTTTTCATCACTTCCTTTCTCCATTTGTTGACCATTTCCTTATGGGTTTGTTGAGCTGTCAATGCATTGTATCTCTTGCTCATTACTAGACTTATCATTTGTTTCAGGAAGATCAATAATTTTCACACCCTTCTCTTCTAAACCAAGATCATAACAGAAAATTGAGGTGCCTATATCAGTGTCTACAACAAAAATGGGATGATTATCAGGCTTACTCTTACTGGTCACTAGATAGGACAGTCTATGCTCCCTGTATAGTCTTCTATTTTCCCCCAAAACAGGGATGGTAGCATAAGACATGTCCATCTGTAGAGTTCCTTTTAACTTTGATTCCCAAGACCTAGACAATAGCATCCAAAATTTAGGTGGAATATCAGCCACTACCACATCCATGATTACATTCTTCTGAGGTATTTGAGTTAGTGAAACCACCATGTCTTTAATCATCCCCAAATATGGGACTCTTCTGGAATCAAAGGAGAACAGATATTTATAGGGCCTTGTGATTTCTAACCCCGAACTTTCCGACAATGATCTTAGCATGAGGTTATGTGAAGCTCCAGAATCTAACGTATCATTATGACAAATATGATCATGTATGTTTAGATTGATATAAAAGGGAGGAACATCATCCTATGGAGCAATTTCAACATGGGGGTCAAACATAAGAGTAGGTTTTTCATCATGCAAATTGAGAGTATCAGGCTGCTTTCCTTCTTCTCCATTCACTACTTTCAAAATCTGATCTTTGTACTCTAAATTTTTTACCAACTCATTCATAGGAATTGAGATTTTAATCTTAGATATTTCATTCTCTAAACTGAAATAGAATGGATCTTTTCTATTGTATTTACATTACCTTCATCTCTCCCTTCTGGACCCTTTTTAGGAGCTTATGCCCCCTTCTCAGGTGCCTTATCAGAGGTTACATTTTTTGGGTCACCCTTCCTAGGAGTTTCTTTTCTCTGTGGCTGAGAAGAAGATGGCTCAGCAGTAGCCTTTCCTTGGTCCATTGTTACCTTCCTACCTCTCAAATTATGTTGCCTCTTAAATTCATAAATTGCATTTTGGAATCCTCTTTGGTATTGATCAGATTCAGACTCTTCTTGGCTACTATCTAACTGCAAGGAGGATTGGTCATGCTCTTCTTTAGTTAAATAAAAATGGGGTTGGATCTGATCAAATAGGTGGATTTGGTCATCGGGGTGTCCATCTTCTTCCTCTCCTGCTATCAAGTTCTCAGCAAAAGGTGGTATGATCGGCTGATTCTCAACATTTATAGGATCCCTTGGCTCTCTTGGTCTTCCCTGTGGGACAGGAGGTCTCCTATAATTGTTATTTGGAGCTTGAGGCTCTGGGTTTTCTCTGGAAGGATGCCTATTTACAAGAGAGATCCTATCCACCATCATTTCCATAGTCCTCATCATCTGCTCAAATCTGGTATCAATAGACTGGGATGTGGAAGGTTGGGCCATCTCATTAGATCTATGTTTCTCAGCTTCATTTATGTGCTTCATTTTACCCGAGGCCATCAAATTAGCTTCTACTTCTACAACATCTTTTAACATATTAGGTAGAGTGGAATATCTCCTTTCTCTCATCATGAGAGCAAAGTCACTGTCAAAACAATTAGCATAATGAAACTTGGATTCTCCTACAAGAAGCTTGATGTCTACAGGGATAGAATTATACATTCTCATGAATCTAGCTGAAAACTCCTGGACAGTCTCAACATTAGTTTTCTTTTTGTTTTCATACTGAGTGAGGATTTGGAGAGGATTTTATTTATCCTTCCATCTGTCCAGGAAATCTTGTTCAAATCTCTCATAGGTATCAATTCCCCCATTTGGAAGGGCTTTGAACCACTTCTTCACTTCTCCTGCAAGACTTTGGGCAAACAACCTCATCTTGACATCATCTTCATCCACCTCTTATAGGTCTATAAAATTAGTCAAGTGGTCCACATGCTGTTGTGCAGAACCATTTCTTTCCCCATCAAATCTCATGAGGCGTTGGGCATAACCCATAGGTAAGTCATGAAGATTAGCAAGGAGAGCTAAAGGATCAAATCTAGTAGCCATTACTCTTATATTTTTCCTAGGAGCAGGAGTAACAGTAGGTACTACAAAAGTATGGCTCTTCTTTAGCTTGTGAATTTTCCCACAAAGCATTCAGACAATGTGTTTGGAATTTTCTTTGGTCAAACAGGGTTTTCTTTATATCTGATTCAGATTTAGACTTAAATGAGGGTTTTTCAGTTTTTAAATCCCAAGAGACAATCTCTATAGCATGTGCCTCTTCTTTAGGTAGAGAAAAAGACCTAGTGAATGGGGAAATTCATATTTGTTATTTCTTTGATTTCTTGATGATATTCTCAGGATCTTATACAAACTTGGCTAGTTCAGGATCTGGCTGAATTCTGGTAGGTATCCTTCTGGAAGCCAGTATTCTTCCAAGAAACTCGCCAATCTGAAAGTTGGAGTCGCCAGGGAAAATGATACATCCTTGAAATTTTTGATCCTTTGTTTTCCCTCAGAGATCTGATTTGATGCTTTGAAATTCTTGTTCTGGGAAAGAAGTCTTTCGAATTCCCCAGTGGAGTCTTTCGAATTCCCCAGTGGAGTCGCCAGAATTTTATCACTCAAGATTCTCTTGGGTTGCAGCAAAAGGGATCATGAGGTAATTGTTTCAAACCAAACTTTGGTGGATGGAAACTAGCCTTTCCAACCACAGAGAGGACTCTCTCTTTCACAATTCACTCAACACTTAGGATATTATTTGCACAAGAGGTTATGGGTAAAGGGGTGGCTATACCTTCAAATAATGATGTATAGGTATTTTTCAGCTGGTTGGGGTTAAGGACAAGAGCACCATTGGGCATGGAGTCAAACTTCAGTGGATTTATAGTCACAAATGGTTGATTTAGACCAAAATTTAAGAGGTAGAGGCAAGGTAGATGAGGTTTTTTCAAGTCAAATATATCAGCAGATGAAGGCAGAAAAGGAAACACATTCCATCACAAAGCTAGAGAATTTGCAAATGAATTCTAACCTGCAACTTCAAGAAGAAAGGGTGGAGTATCTACTCATATGCATCTGAAGCATAAAATATGAATTTTAGACCATGTGTTGATGTATATGTAACTTCGGAATGTATTTCATCTATGTATTTCATATATATTTATTGTACCCTTATTAGAGATGTGTTATTCCTCTATAAGGAAGTGTCGTCATGTGGATTGACAAGTGTCGCAAGTGTGTGTACTTTTTGATGGGTTATTAGACCACCATGTGTGGGGTCGGCCCTTAAATATATATATATTATAATGTGGATGTACCTAGCTAGACAAGTCGGCCCCATAAGGTCACTGGGCAAACAGGTTAGTATAAATAGAGATCAGGTGATCTCTATTTAGATCATTCGGAAAGTGATATCTCTCTCACTCAGAAAGTGGCGCACTAGTGAGGAGGAGGATCATCTTCTACTAGGAGACTATCTCAGTGTATTTTGGTTTTACTTTGGTTGAGCCATTGCTCTCTCTATCTCTGAGGAAGTTGTGGGGTTTTTCACCTTAGGGTTTTCCCCACGGAAACTCTGTGTCTCTTGTCTCTCATGCTTTTGATTCTTGTGATGCTTGTCATGCTTATTGTGATTGTCATGCATTGATATACTGTATATGTTATTCTCTCAGTGAAGATCCTAGAGTATTGTGAATTAACGCTCAAAATTTAACATGGTATCAGAGCTAACCTGAGAAGAAGACATTTTGCAGTGACGAAAACTTGAGTTTCTTGTTTATTGGGTTTCTCTCCACAGATTTTGGAAAAGCAGTATAGTAGATTGACTCTAATCATCAAGGCGCATCTATCTGTCCAATCAAAATTCAATTCCGAGCATTTTCAGATTTGGCCCTAAAAATTAGGGTTTCCACAAAAATAGGAATTTCTGAAATCTGAAGACATAGATGGAAGGTCCTTGCAAAAATCGAAGTTTAGAGCTTTGGATCGAGATTTTTGGCTGGGTAGATCTCCGGGAAACTCAAACCCTAATTCAGGGCTCTCCCCAGTGAACCCGGGAGGACAAAAAGGAAAATATGAAGGGTAAAACTTTGCTGATCTCAAATTTTGAATGCACCAGGATGATCAGCTCATCAAAGTGCATCTTTCCATCCTTTCAGAAAATTGAAATTCACATTTTGAATTTTTGGGGTTTTTTCGACAAACCCTAATCCGGGACCAGATCCAGTTTTCAGCATTTCAAGTGGTAAGACCTAAATCTTTTCTATGTCCATTTGAAGTACTCTTTAAGATGTCTCACCATGCCAAGCTTGAGGATAAGCTTGAAGGGGCTGATAACTTCCAAGCTTGGAAGTATAGGATTGGGTTAATCCTGGAAGAGAATGAATTGGACTCATATATAAAAGAAGACATCCCTATCCCAGAGGATGAAGAGGCCAAGGTATTGCATAAGAAGAACTTGGTCAAGGCAAAGAGAATCATTGTTGATTCTATCAAAGACCATCTCATACCCCATGTGTCTTCTCTAAAGACACCCAAGGAGATGTTTGACTCTTTGACCAAGCTATTTGAAGGGAAGAACATAAATCGGAAGATGACTTTGCGGAATCAATTGAAAGGGGTCAAGATGTTGAATGGAGAAACCATTCAATCTTACTTCTCCAAGGTCTCTCAGATCAAGGAGCAACTTGAAGTTGTGGATGAAGTAGTGGAAAATGGTGAAGTTGTTATGACCACTCTGAATGGCCTACCTAGGTCATGGGACTCCTTTATTCAAGGAATCTGTGCAAGAAAGAAATTGATCTCTTTCAGTAAACTATGGGAGGAATGCTCTCAAGAAGAAGCTAGACTTGTAGCTCGTGAGGAAAATATGGGAGGTGAAGATCAAGCTCTCGCAACTCACACCAAAAGAAGCAAGCCCAAGAAGGAGCACTCTTGCTACAAAAGATCCTATCAAAAGAATAAGAAGGATCTAAGATGCTTCACATGCAATGAGAAGGGTCACTTTGCTTCAGATTGTCCCAAGAACAAAAGGGATAATAACAACAACTTCAACAAGAAGAAGAAGGGCAACAAAATAAAGTTCCATGCTCATGTTGCCGAGGATGATGAACCTCCAAAGAAGAAGGATAGGGCAGAAAGTAGTGATGATGACTCATCAAGTGAAGAAGAGTATGTTCTAATCTCTGTTCTCACAGGTACTATCTCCCATGGTTGTAATGATTGGTTGATTGATAGTGGGGCTTCCAAACACATGACCGGGTTTAAGAAATCTTTTGTGAATCTATCTGAACATGAATCACCCCATAAGGTGAAACTTGGGGATGATTATCAATACCCAATCAAAGGAAGTGGTGAAGCCTCCTACAACCTAGATTCTGGAAAATATTTGAAGATGAAAGAAGTCCTTTATATACCTGGGCTCAAGAAGAACTTACTCTCCATCTCTGCATTGGATGCAAAAGGTATGAGGGTTGCATTTGTGGATGGCCAAGTCCTAATGTGGCCAAAGGGAAAGACCATAGATGATGCAGTAGTGATTAGAGAGCAAGAGGGAGGATTGTATAAATTGAAGGGACAACCTGAACATGTCATGGTGCATGAATCCATGGAGCCAAGTGAACTTTTGCATAGAAGACTTGCTCATATGCACTATAGGGCACTTCAAATTGCAAGCAAGGCTGTAGAGGGTCTTCCTGAAATCAAGACCAAACATGAAGGTGTTTGCAAAGAATGTGCAAAAGGTAAGAACATTAAGAAGGCTTTCCCAAGCAATGAAAGCAAGGCCAAAGATATCCTGGAAATCATCCACTCAGATGTATGTGGTCCTATGTCATCCAGTTCTCTTAGTGGGTATGTTTACTATGTCTCATTTATTGATGACTTCTCCAGGAAGACTTGGGTATACTTCTTGAAGAACAAAGATGAGGTGTTTGATAAGTTCAAGGAATTCAAAACTTTGATGGAGAATCAAACTCACAAGAAGATCAAAACATTCAGATCCGACAATGGTGGAGAATTCACCTCAGGTGACTTCAAGAAGCTTTGTAGTGATTCAGGGATTAAGAAGGAGTTGTCTGCTCCTTATAATCCTCAACAAAATGGAGTTGCAGAAAGGAAGAACAAAACTATCATGGACGCAGCAAGGGCAATGCTGCATGACCAGGATCTACCTATGCATCTATGGGCAGAAGCAGCTAGAACAGCTGTATATGTGCAGAACAGAACACCCCACAAGATATTGGACAACAAGACACCAGAAGAGGTCTTTTCTGGTAAGAAACTTGAAGTCAGCCATCTCAGAATATTTGGTTGTCCAGTATACACTCATGTCCCAAAGGAAAAGAGGACTAAACTAGATCCTTCAGGAAAGAAGGGTATCTTTGTGGGTTACAGTGAAAGCTCGAAGTCTTACAGAATATACTTTCCAGGGTTCAAGAAGATTGATGTCAGCAAGGATGAATATAAGTTCAAGGACAGGTAATCCAGGAAGCAAAGATCAAGAGGGAGCACACTCCAGCAGCTCCTGCAAGGATGCATATTTTCAGAGGGAGTTGACCATCTTCCTACATTCCACAACAGAAAAATGTAGAAGAAGCTTCTTCAGCAGCTCCTGCCAGGAAGAAAAGACTCAGAGGGAGTCCACCCAACAAACAAACAAAGATAAGTATTTCAATTATCATTTCTTGCCTATTTTGTTTGTTTAAATAATATTATGCTTATGTTCCTAGACTTAGGAGATGTATTGTGCATATTAGAATGATTGCATTAATGAACAGTATACTACTAATATGCATGTGATGGGTAAGTGGCCTATGGCACTGTACAACATTCCAATGCTACTTATCTAGAATGAAACCTCTTTGTTGACATGTTGGGAGTAGTGCAAACTCTTAACAATGTTCTGGTAGAGACTGGAAGGCATCTAGAAAGTTGTGGAACATGGATAAATGTTGTATTAAAGCATTGGCTAAGATAACTGCATGACTGCATGACATATTTCTTTATGTGTAAAGAATTTTTTCTGAAAATTATGAGATGTTTCTAATCATGCAATTTAACTTGTTTTGTAGGAAAGACCGTATGTCTTCACCTACAAAAAGGACTACAACATTTGTTCCAGCATCAAAGATATCTATTGAAGATATTGAAGATATTGAAGTTCCCACGATCTGGGATGAAGAAATGGAATTCCATGATCCATCAATAATGAAGAATGATGTTTGGGATGTTGTCCCAAGACCTAAAGAGAAGTCTGTTATGACTTCCAAATGGATTTACAAAATCAAACATGCTGCAGATGGCAGTGTAGAGAAATACAAGGCAAGATTCGTAGCTCATGGCTTCTCTCAGAAAGAGGGAATAGATTATGAAGAAAATTTTGCACCTGTATCCAGGTATACTTCCATCAGAACAGTACTTTCCTTGGCTGCAGCAATGAAATGGAAAATACACCAGATGGATGTCAAGACTGCTTTCTTGAATGTTGTAGTTGAAGAGGAAGTATGTGTGGAGCAGCCACTCTGTTTTGAAATACATGACAGGGAGTCATATGTGTGCAGATTGAAGAAATCCTTGTATGGCTTGTAGCAAGCTCCCAGAACCTGATTGCAGATACTAAGAGAAAGCTTGCTTCCAAGTTCGATATGAAATATTTGGGAATGATGCATTATTTCCTAGGTATGGAGGTGTGGCAGAGTGCAGGTGGGATCTTCCTTGGTCAAGGGAAGTACACAGTAGATATCCTGAAGAGATTCGGGATGGTGGATTGCAAGGCCATGGCCACACCTATGGCATCGAATCTGAAGCTTCTATGTGATGCTTCATCTGAGCTAGTTGATGTCTCTATGTATCGTCAAATGATTGGGTCCTTGATGTACCTAACGAACACGAGACCAGATATTTGCTTTGCTGTGAACACATTGAGCCAGTTCCTGACGGATCCGAGGAGTGTTCACCTGGTTGCTATAAAGCATGTTCTGAGGTACCTGAAGGGTACAGTGGATTATGGGCTCAAGTATGAAGCGAATCAAAAGTTTAACCTGCAGGGTTATGTTGATTCATATTGGGTTGGCAGTGCTGCAGATAGGAAGAGCACATCTGGGTGTTGCTTCAGCATGGGATCAGGTGTGATCTCTTGGTTTAGCAGGAAGTAGTCTTGTGTAGCACTGAGTACAGCTGAGGCAGAGTATGTTGCATCCTGTTCAGCTAGTTGTGAGGCAGTATGGCTACAGAAGCTACTATCTGAGTTATTTGATCTCCCGTTGGATGCTACTGGTATCTTCTGTGATAACCAGAGTTGTGTGAAGCTGTCTGAGAACCCAGTGTTTCATGACAGGTCGAAACACATAGAGATCAAATATCACTATATCAGGGATATGGTGCAGAGAGGAGTTGTGAATCTCCTGTATGTTTCGACGGACGAGCAAATTGCATATGTGCTGACGAAGCCACTAGCCAAGGTGAAGTTCGAGTACTTCAGAGAGAGGCTTGGTGTTCTTCGGATTGATGACACTTCGAGGAAGAAGTGAGGGACACATTTGTTGAAGCCATTCCAAGCATGTTGGAAGGAGGATCCTTCACATGGCTGTGGATGTAAGCGCTGGATGATGAGCATCGGGATGATGTTCTGGTTTCTGCTTTGTATGATCAGTTGGATCATTTTTATATGTATGTATGCATCATGTTGGATGTTGGATATGATCAGTTGGATCATTTATATGTATGCATCATGTTGGATGCTGGATATGATCAGTTGGATCATTTATATGTATGTACGCATCATGTTGGATGCTGGATATGATCAGTAGGATCATTTGTATGTATTTTGTATATGCATCATGTTGGATGCTTGGACCATGTATCTATATATGTATCAGGTGGATGCATTGTATGATCAGGTGGATCATGTATGGTGATATGTATCATGTATTTGTATTTGTATCAGGTGGATACACTGTATGATCAGGTGGATCATGTATGATGATATGTATCAGGTAGATACTTGGTATGCATCAGGTAGATGCATTGTATGATCAGGATGATCATGGATGATGAGCTTCAGGATGTTGCTCCAGATGACATGCAGCAGGATGTTGCAGTGATGATGATCAGGATGATCATGTGTACATCAGGATGATGTATGGTGAGTATCAGGTTGATACTCTATGGCTATGGATCAGGTTGTGCAAATGAGCATATAATTTGGCCCTGGGAGATTTGCAGATAATCTTTCGAGGTTTTGCCTATGGCATATAATTTGGCCCTGGGATATCTAGCAAATGCTCTTTCGAGGTTTTGCTCTGGGAGGACATATAATTTGGCCCTGGGAGATCTGCAGATAGTCTTTCGAGGTTTTGCCTATGGCATATAATCTGGCCCTGGGATATCTAGCAGATGCTCTTTCAAGTTTTTGTCCTATGGCATATAATATGTCCCTGGGAGATCGAATAGGTTGGGCTATGTGCCCATAATAAGTCCTGTGATGCTCTTGCGAGTTTTTTCCATGACCACATATAATCTGTCCTTGCGAGATCCTATAGGTAGAGTTGTGTGCTCGTAACATCCTGGGATGCTCTTGCGAGGTTTTGTGGTGACCACATATAATCTGTCCCTGGGAGATCCTATAGGTAGAGTTGTGTGCTCGTAACAGCCTGGGATTCTCTTGCGAGGTTTTGTGGTGAGGTCACATATAATATGGCCCTGGGACATCCTATAGGTAGAGTCGTGTGCTCGTAACAGCCTGGGATGCTCTTTCAAGGTTTTGTGACGCACGTAATAAGTCCTGAGGATTCCACAGTATGGCCAGTGATGACGAAGACCTGCAGGTGGTGGGCTTACATCCAGTATGAAAAAGGACTGGCTCTATAGAACTTCCTATGACGAGTAGAGTCAGAGATTGGTTGAGATAGCAGCAGCAGTGACGATGATGATGATCCCGAGAAGAAGACTTGTCTAGCAGATCTATGTCGAGAAATACCTTCCTAGTTAAGAGGGAGTGTTGATGTATATGTAACTTTGGAATGTTTTTCATCTATGTATTTAATATATATTTATTGTACCCTTATTAGAGATGTGTTATTCCTCTATAAGGAAGTGTCGTCATGTGGATTGACAAGTGTCGCAAGTGTGTGTACTTTTTGATGGGTTATTAGATCACCATGTGTGGGGTCGGCCCTTAAATATATATATTATAATGTGGATGTACCTAGCTAGACAAGTCGGCCCCATAAGGTCACTGGGAAAACAGGTTAGTATAAATAGAGATCAGGTGATCTCTATTTAGATCATTCGGAAAGTGATATCTCTCTCACTCAGAAAGTGGCGCACTAGTGAGGAGGAGGATCATCTGCTACTAGGAGACTATCTCAATGTATTTTGGTTGTACTTTGGTTGAGCCATTTCTCTCTCTATCTCTGAGGAAGTTGTGGGGTTTTTCACCTTAGGGTTTTCCCCACAGAAACTCTGTGTCTCTTGTCTCTCATGCTTTTGATTCTTGTGATGCTTGTCATGCTTATTGTGATTGTCATGCATTGATATATTGTATATGTTATTCTCTCAGTGAAGATCCTAGAGTATTGTGAATTAATGCTCAAAATTTAACACCATGTAGTCTTGATCTAGATACTGCAGAAGCAAAAAATCAATGGAAATACAGATGAAGAACACCTGCACAAGAAACAACGGATATCAAAACACTCATCACATGAATCTCTGATCCAAAATCGGGTCTTCTCATGTATTGAAAATATGAGTTTGATACGTACAAAGAGATCTAAATCTTTAAGAATCCAGAAACATCCAACCCTTTGGTTTAACTCACAATCTGCCTTTATAGGCTTACAAAACATCAAACAACTTCTAACTAACTGATAACAGTCTATATCTATAAAGGATGAGGCCGTTCAAGTCGAACTACTCAAACCAATTTCCTCTGGATTTGTTAGACGCACGGGTGGGAAACTATGTGCGCTATCAGCGTGCCTTTGGGCCTTGGAAACCACCTGTTTGTCTTTCAGATTGGGTTGTCTTAGGTTGATTTGGAAAGATAACCAAGCAGTGCTTCTCCTTGGATTCCAAATCGGCTCCCAAACATGCCATTTCTTTGTGAAATTTTTCATTTTCCGCGGAAAAATTTTCCCTATTCTGCTAAACAATCTTCGATCCGCAATCCACAATGCAGGTTTCAGAACTCAGAATTGCTGAGCGGACCTTGCCAAAAATTACTTCCGCAACCCGCATTCCGCAATGCAGGTTGCGGGAATCGGAAATCCAACTTTATGCCTCTGGAAAAATGTCACTTCCGCAATCCGCATTCCACAATGCGGGTTGCTGAAATCGGAAAGCCATTGCACAACCTTGCAGAAATCACCTCCGCAATCTGCATTCCGCAATGTGGGTTGCGGATATTGGAAACCTGAGTTTGCACCCCGAAAAATTTATGCCTCCACAATGCGGGTTGCGGAAATCGGAAACCCACTTTGCGCTCTTGGGAAAATACCGTTTCGACTTCCACAATCCGCAATGCAGGTGCGGAAAGTCGGAAAGTCGGGCCTGCAGGAAAGCAGAAAAGCGGAAAATATTTTGATCTGGGGTGTTGCGGATCGCCTCCCAGTCGTTGATATGGCCCTGCTCTTCAATCCTGATTGTCCATTTTCTCTTTGATAGCATAAAATCAATCAATCAAATGGGTATTCCACAGCTGTTTTGGGTTGTCGGATCCAGACTTCAACGACCACTTTGGGCTATTAATAAATCTTGTCCGTTCAACCTCTGTGGATTGCGGAAGAATTCGACTACCTTGTTTTTTCCATTTTTCTCTCTGTGGCTCGATCCTTTGGCTTGGATTTGCTTGTCCCTTAGCCATTTTTGGGGTTTTTTTACTCTTTTTTGGCGTAAGGGATTGATGGGAATGCTTCGGGTTCCTGTAGGGGGATTCCTTTTCCTTCCTTGGTGGGAACACTTATAGGGGTGTTAACATTTTGGAACTGGTTTCGTTTGCTTTTCAATTTTCATTGAACCCATAGGCAATAGCTTAGGCATGGAAACAGAAGTATTGACAGGTTCAGTATAAGGGATGGATTTACCTTGAAAAACTTGGTTCTTTTGGATTAAGGCATTCAGATTATGAATAGGATTGGAGGGTTGGCTAGCTGATACATGATGCTTTCCCTTCTACTTTTCCAATTGTTTCTCTATTGTAGATTTGGGTGGAGATGGGATGAATATTGTAGCCTTGATAGTTTCTTCCATTACTTCCTTGGCAACTTCTTCCTACTATTGGAAGATTTATTTTCTCTCTTCCATTACCTTTATATTTTGTTGTCTTTGAGCTTCATGTATGAGGATTCTCTAATCTTGATCAGCCACTCTGCTTAGGACTTCTTCGAAACTAGATGCACCTTGATAAAGGGAGACCTATGGTTCTTTCTCATGGGCATATGAGCTTTTTAACTATGCTTGAATAAAATAATCAGCTGTAAATCCATTTGGATCATGCATTCTCTTGACTGCAAACCCTAAATTTAAATCATTCAACTCTTTTTCTAGGATGTAGGCATGGGAATAGTTTTGAGCAATTAAATTTCCCACATACAGAGGGAATTTTGGCCATGCTCTTATTTTTCTGGGAATGACAATGACCATGAACTCCATAAAAAATTGTCTAATAAGCTATCTCTATAAGAACTAGTCTATCAGGGACAAATGTAGGTAACAAGTGAAGTGAGTTACTGCCCCATATCCTGAGATAGGTAAAGAAATCTCCAGCATAGCATTCACCCATTGGTGCCACCAAAGAAACAACATCCTCGGAAATATTGAGAGCGTTCTCATTAAAGATGATAAAATATACAACACTGGGGAAGTTATCACATATATCAAAGACATAGAGCTTGTAATTGTCTTCCCACAGGATTGAACATTAAATATGAATAGGAGGGTTCTACCTAGTCCAATGCCAATTCATAAAAGAATAAGCAAAAGAGGCACACATAATGTCTACCAGATATGCCGATAAGTAATTATTTGGCTTCCTTGTAGATGGAGATTTATGTGCTTGAGCGATCGCATCCCTGAGTGTTATGGAAACAATTTCCACCCAATTAAATATTTTCCCTATAGTAGCTATATGATGAGCTAGAGGTGCCCATTCCAATTTGAAATATGAACAAGTGTTTGCACCATAAAACCTACACAAGATGACCATGAGCAATTTGTGTGGCTCTCGAGTAGGAAAATTGGATATTGTCTGCTGGGTTTCAGTATGAAACTTCCAGGGTCATCCATCCAGGTCTTGACAAGCACATCTACTTCATACTTATGCTCAAAGACTCTTATAAAATGCTATGTCAGTATCTGTTGAGGGGGTTTTAGGGCATAAATTTTGGAAAATGTATCTGGCTTAAAGGAAGCATAGAGAGTGTGATTAGAATCCCTGAAGGTGCAAGTAGATATGTATGAGTAATTAATCATCCACTTTACCAATTCTGTGAAAGGAATAACACATGGGCGCACAGAAATGGCATGGAATTGAGACTTACTAATGTTCTGGTAAATTGGGGCTTCTTATTTGAACTCTAAGAATTCATCATTATTGAAGATGATATCAATTCTGAACCAGTCCAAACACGTTGTATCAAAAACCCATCCATTAGTATCTGAATAAATGCCAAAATTGGGATCTCTCAGTTTCAATTCGTCATGTTTGAGGATAGCCATACACAGTATTAAGTTCAGATAGGTGGAGGAACTGTGTGAAAGAAATAGAAAAATTCTCGATGTTTCGGTCCCTATTGTGGGATCATCCTCAGGAGACAGTTAAATCCTAATTGAAATTCAATATGAACGGGGTCCATAAATACTATATTTTCATTCATGTGAAGAGATGAGAGGTGTCGGCTAGATATATAGTTCTCTAGGGTTAGTTTTACAAAGCTTAGAATTTTAGGAAAAAGTTATAAGATTAAAGGCTAGGGTAAATTTAGAAGGAAAGTAAATAGATTATTAATTATTTTTTATTTTTATTTTTAGTCTTAGGGCATAGAAACTAAAGGTTAGAAATAATAATTAATAAAAAATTATTAATAATTAAGATTAAAAATTAAATTGATGGTCATTATGATGTTATAATGAATCTGTATGTTTAAATTAATAATTAATTAGAATATCAAATTATTATTAAATATCCTAATCAATAATTACTAAAGCATACTAATTAAGTATAGTAAATTGTACATCAAAGTAATTCTTAATTAATTAAAATAATTTGATTAAAAATTAAAATTTAATATGGCAATGATTACTTTGTTAAATTAATTAATGAATTTGTTTTAATTTTAATAATTAATTAGAATATCTAATTATTATTGGATATCCTAATCGAATATTAATTGAACATAGTAATTATTAATTTAACATGAAACTATATCATAGCAATTTTGAATAACCTAAAAATTTCTAAAAGCCTTGGTCACTAAACACTTGGGTTTGATGAGGGTTGTTTGCTTATTTTCAAGGAGTGAAGGAGAGGTTTCCAAGAGTCACTAAGTTTAATCCCATCATCTCTATTAAGGCATTTTTGGTAATGTTAATCTCGATTTTCTCCCTAACTTTTCGTTTTGCTAGGTTTTCCTCTTTAGCTATGATTTTTGCTTCTTATAAGCAAATATGGTGACGAGTCAAGTGTGAGTGCTCTGCTAGTTCCGAATACTTGTGTCTATCGTGCCTATATATCTATATGACACCTCTCATCTCTTCACATGAATAAAAATCGAGTATTTATGGCCCCTGGGCATCTTGAATTTCAATTAGGATTTAACTGTCTCATGAGGGTGATCCCACAGTAGGGATCAAAACATCGAGAACTTTTCTATTTATTTCACACAATTCCTCCACCTATTTCAATTCATCCATTACAGCCTTCAACCTTTTTTTACAAGCCATGGTTTCCAAAGTCGGTTATGCAACGCATTATAAAAAACATAAGTTATTTTCGATCTCAAAAAATTAAAACAAAATCCAAAATAAATATGAACTCCCTGGAGGAAACCCAAACTAAGATTGTGAAGAGAGAATACAGGCCTTGAATAAAAGTAGATAATTTGGATAATCTATAATTCAAACTCTGAGCATGAAAATGGTGAAGCAAATTTCAAAGTTTAAATAAGTGTGAGCTTTGTTAAGACCAAATCTGTTTATCATTAATTGGGAATAAACTAGTCATGGATTGGTGGTTTAGGTAATAATTAGTCATTAATTGTGTTTAATTTGACTAGTTATGTAGGCTTCCTTTGCGCGTGAGTGGGAAATATCGGCTCTCGAAGTCAGAATGAGAGTGTCGAAGTGGTCCATCCAAGAATTTAAACTAGTCGGGCATCGGGTCTCGGGAAGAAAATTAGCAACCAAATGGATAGCATCCCAAATTTCGAGGTCTAAGGTTCGCGAGGATAATACATCGGCATCAAAACGTCAGGTAAAAATTATGTAATAAATAAATTTCACCCCGACTTTCGAGGTCCGATGAAATCGCAAACATCAGCATTGACACGTGGGGTTTAAGATTACAAAGCATAAATAGGTTTTTGACTTCCAAATTTCGATATTTATAAAAATAGGGACCTTGGCATTGGAACATCAAAAAGATTAATATCAGGAAATTGACATCTTGAATCCCAAAGTCCTATTTCTTGCTTAAACATGGGGATTAGGATGTCGAAAACATTGGAATGGGGCTAATTAAGTGCTTATTTTGTTTTAGATTAACTCCAACATACTTCTAATGTAAAAATAAAATAAAAAATAACTTTGAAATGAACTGCTAAAACTCCTTGGAAAGTAAACTAAGGAATTTAAATCTAAAAGAGGATTCCCATATTTTCCTGACAAAATATGGGATCGTTGTGGCTACAACAGGACTTAATCTTTCTCTAGTCAAACCTTTATTCAAGAATTCTTGTACTTTTCTATTCAGTTCTTCACTCTCTGTAGGATACATTCTATGGGATTGCAGCTTGTTAGGAAAACTTGCTCCCGATATGAAATCAATCTAATGACTTATCCTTCTGACAGATGGTAATCCTTCTAGTGCATTATCTGAAACAATTTCTTGAAATTCATGCAACAAATCTGCAACTTCCACGGGAACATCTTCCATATTTTATTGGTTAATTTTTGGAATCAAATCAAAACAAACATTTTCATGCTTTAGGGAATTTAAAACCTTCCTAGCATCAACTGATTAAATTCTTTCATTGTTAAAAAACTGACCCATTTCCTCTCTTAATGAGTTCAATTTGTGTCTTGCTCCATCCTTCGTCAATGAGTATGTGTTGACATACCCATCGTAAATTGCTTTACTGTCAAATTGCCAAGGAATTCCCAATAGAACATGACAAGCATTCATAGGTATAATATCACACATAATTTCATCACTATAACCTCCTATTTTAAATTTTACCAAACTTTGTTCACTGACCAAAAGTTTTTTATCATCCTAAATCCAAGCAATCCTATATGGATGTGGGTGTCTTCTTCTTTCTAGATTTAGCTTGTTCACCATTTCTTCATATACGTGGTTATTAGTGCTTCCATATATGATAACACTGCATACCTTTCCTTTACATTTGCATCTTGTTTTAAACAAATTCTTTCTTTGAACATATTCATGATCTCCATTCAACAGGGCTCTTCTAGTCATTAAGACTTCTCCTTTCTCTGCTTCTTTAGAATGTGATGGCTTTGCATCTTCCTCATTCACATTTGCTACCCTTGCATTGTTTTCAGTCCTTCTATTGCGTCTTTCTTGATTATGGGGGTATTCATAAGCTTTATGTCCCTCTTCTCCACATCAGAAACAAGTTCCATGAAAACCTCCTCTTCTAAATCCTCTACATGATCTTCATCTCCCTCTAAAAATTTTCTCTCGGGAGTCATAAGAACTATCCAATTTTTTATTTGTGTTGTTGTCGCGGTCTTCATTTTTCTGATTGTTTTGCTTATTGTCTTTTCCTTTATAATACCTTCCTCCATTTCTTCCACCGTGACCTCTTCCTCTATGCTTATTTTCAAATTTTCTATTTAATCTTTATTCCGCCTTCAGTGCAAATTAATATACATATTCTATGGTGCAGATTCTCACTAATGCCAATTCTTCTTGTATGCTAGGATTTCATCCATTGATGTGATGAGCTACTTTCCCCTTATTTGCTTCAGCATGCCCAGTTCTATTCAATAATTTGTGGAATTCTTTAGTATATTCATTTACTGTCATGGTTCCTTCTCTCAAACTTTGTATCTTCTTGAGAAACTCTAGTTCATAATCCATAGGAATGAATTGCCTCTTCATCTTTTATACCATTCTATCCCATTTAATAATTTTATCTTTTCATATCCTTCATCTTTCAAGTTGGATTTCTTTTCACCGGATACTAGCATGTCCCTTTAGTTTTGTCTTTGCAAATTTCACTATGTCAAGGTCTTCAATCTTTTCGAATTCAAATAATTCCTCCATGTCATTTATCCAATCTATGAGCTCCTCTAGATTTAAGCTTCCATTAAATGTTCAGACCTCCATCTTTGGTCTTTTTCCAATCTTGGAAATGGCTCTTAACAATATTATTTCTCCTAGATCTATTTCATCATGTGCTTCTTATTTGAATGGTTCCTCACTTTCAGCTTCATATTCACTTTCATCTCTTCTTCTAACGTCATCTCCTCAGCACAACTCTTATTGCAATGCCTAAACTTGCCTCTAGAGGGCTCTAAAATCTTCCATACTAGGAGGATTTCTACCCCTACCTTGTGGGGATACTCTAGGAGGCATTTTTCTCACAACTCACAATTCCTACTGCAAATTGCCTAACTTCGGCGCTCTGCCTACGGGCTCAGGAAAAACCTACTCTTATACCACTGATGCAAGAGGGGTCTGCACAAAACCCTCTCAAAAACTCACAACACAAATAATAAAGATTTGAATGCAAAAATATGCAACTATGAGGCAATATCTTGTATTCTGAACTTGCACAAAATGATTATAAAATTTAATAAATCTTATTAAATCATATTATACAGTCCCTAGAGTTCAGTATTCCATATGCAACTTGTAATTTTCAATCTGCAAACTATTCCTATCTTCAACAATGGGTTCTTGTATTCAACTTCTGTCAAAATACCTTCAAATCTACAATAAAAATGGCTTTCATATTTTCCATGAAGAGATGGCATGCCCTCTGCACCACAAACCCCAAAAAAATTATATTTTTTCACCACCTAAAAATTGTCAATATCATTTTTTCCTCTTTTAAAAAATCTGATTTTTTCCTTCCTTGAAAAGCTACAGCCATAAAACTGAAAAGGATTCTCCAAAAATTAGAAAAAGAATAAAATCATTCCAAAAATATGATTTTTTCATCCTTTGAAAAGGCTGTGCCATGCAACTGATTTTTTCAATAACTCCAAAAAATCCATGTCATGTTGGCCTTTTTCTTTTCAAACTTTAAAAATGCACTCCTACACTATTTGCAACCAAATTAGACCAATTATTTAGAATTTGATGTTTGGCCTAATATTTTCAACGTATTTCTCAAAACATTATTCAAAACAAACCAACATCAAAATATAATCTTTTTTGTTATTGCAACATTTCCAACAACCATGGATGCTCCTGCATCAATTTCACAAGTATAGCATCGATAAATTCAGCAAAAATCGGCATTCTGAGAAGCTCCATTAAATTATCATTCAAAGCCCAGAACTTTGTGCAAATATTCTGCCCTTTAACAATTAAATTAGAAACATCCTCACATACAAATCCCTGGGATTTCAAGGATACGCAAACTCGTTTGAGATTGAGCGAGTCTATCTGAGGAATAGTTTCTGGGACATTCTTCAAGTGAGTCTGCCACTCACAAAGTTGTTCATAGGATTTATCAACTTTCTTTTTTCTATCGGAGTGCTCTTCCAGCTGGTCCAACAAATGCTAAAAAAGACAATAATCATCTTGCATTTCATTCAAGCTTTCGAAGAATGACTTTTGAGTCTTTCTAAAACTTTCATTAACAGAAATGACTTCAACTTTGAGTTCTTGTACAATGAGCTTGAAGAATGAGGAGGAAACATATTGAGTCTTAAATTGTTTAAGCTATTCCTTGATATCCCTAAGATCCATGGCCTAGCCAATGAAATTATCATCTACAAATTTGTTCCGATTAGAAATTTCTCGAAGCTTCTTCTGAATATTTTGTATCTTAGTTTGATGCTGAGATTTAAGATCGTCCAAATTCTTAATAAAATCTGTTTGTAGAGAAACCTTTCTTCCAAAGCAGCAAACTTGGCTTTTTTGTCATCTAACATTTTATTCAAAGTTGAGACGGAGCCAAAATTAGCACCAGCAAATGCCCCCATAGCAGCAGTTGTCTCCATGGCCTCTCTCCTAGGATCTATAGTAGCTTGTTTCCAAATAAATTAATTTTCAACTAGGCCTACAACCACTTCTCCTTCCCTATTTCTCTTCACACCTTTCCCTATTACTACCTTTTATTTTTTTCTCAATCAATAATATCCCAATTCAACCACTGCATATTCTCCAAATTCAGTTGTGTCCTTCGATGATGATACTAGCAAGCCTACATAGGTATCTATGGCTATTGTTTGGGCTAGGTAAGTGGATAGAACTTGGGTGAAATATTGAGAAACTTCATAATTGGTTTGAACGAGGGTAGAAATAGGGGTAGACGAGCTATCAATTTGGGATTGAATTGAACATGGAAGAGGGATAGTGATTTCAGGCTGGGAAGATACAACAACATCACTCTTTTCAATTAAATGAGCAACTAGTTCTAAGGATTGAGCTTGTTGCGTAGGTAAAGGATTTTGTGAGATATTATATGGAACATCATCCTGTGGGTGTGTAGAGGGAAGAACTTGTTCCGAGGCATGATCCGAGGATTGAATATGTGTTGGTGATGGAGGGGATGAATCATAAACAATATCATGGATAGATTCAATAACACCACCAGTAATGGATATACCATTATCATGGGGTAGCTCGGTATTTGAACTTCATAGGGAGTTAGCAGGGAGAAATGAAACATCGAGGAGAGGTAATTGTGGGGACTCCTCAATGAATTGAGTTGAGTGGAAAGTATCTTCTAGTTTTTTCTCAATCTAAATCAATAAATTTGATACTGGACTTAGGGGGTTTACGTTTTGAAGTTGTGGTGGATGAAACCTTTTCACCTTCAAATACCAAATCAGAAATAACATCGGACGAGTTACCAATAACAGTAGGAGGATTGTTAGGCTGAGAAAATTGACCTTGAACTTCTTCTGCTTGTTGCATTAAATTGATCAGGTTCTGCAAAGTATTTCAAGACTAACCGGCTTCCATTGGCTTCTTTCCTTGTTGTTTCTCTAAATTATTCTATGCTGGAGGTTTAGACTAAGCTATGATAACCACCAAGGCTTTTCTACTAGCTTCCACTTTTTCTTTCTTGGCCTATTCTTCAGCAGAAAATGCTCTATTTATTTCTACCGATACTATTATCTTCTAATGTTTATGTGAATCATGGATCAAAGCTATCTGTGCTTGATCAGGAATTTTCCCATACACTTCTTCAAAACTGAGATCTCCCTAGTAGATGGAATCACCAAGTTGAGTTTCATGGATGTAAGTGTTCTTCAATTGACCCTAAAGGAAATGTTGTTCAATAAAATTCTTAAGGTTAAGCATTCTTTTAATACCTAATCCCAATTTAAACTATGTCAACCTAGCATCCAAAATTCTTAGGGTCATGCATTATTTTAACACCTAATCCCAATTTCAACTATGTCAACTTAGCATCCCAAATATTGGCATGAGTAGCATTATGGATGACTAGGTGATCGATATACAATGAAAACTTAGGAAAAACCCTTATTTTCAATCTCGAACATCAGTCATGGACTCCATCCACTGCAGTATGAAAATACACTTCTTCCAAAACCATTCTTTCAAGAACAAATCTTGGGAGAAGATGGACTGAATTATGACCCCAAATCCTCAAATAGTTGAAGAACTCATCACAATAACAATCTCCCATTGGGGATACCAAATTCCTAGCATTTTCAGAAATCCTAGGTGCATTTATCTTAAATATAATAAGATAAACAACACTCGAAAAATTATCACAGATATCATAAATGTGGGGCATGTAGTTTTCCTCCCATCAAATTGCATAGTAAATATGGACAGGAGGGTTTTTCATTGTCCAATGTCATTTCATTGAAGTAAATTGAAAATATGAACACATCATATCTACCACATAGGATGACATGAAGAAATTGGGTTTCCTAATGGTTGGTGTCTTCTGCACCTGAGCAATTACATCTCTCATATTAACAGAAAAAATCTGATCGCGGTTAAATACCAACCCTATAGTGACAATATGATGAACTAAGGGAATTCATTCCAACTTGAAATAGGTGTAATTATCCAAACCATCACATCGATAGAGCATAGAAGCAAGAAGGTTGTAAGGTTCCCTCAAATGTTGAATAAGGTACATTATGTTGGGTCTCAACATGAAGCTTTCTGATTTGAACCACCAACTCTTAATCAAATCCTATGTTTCATACTTATGCTCAAAATCCCTCAAGAAATATTGTGTCAACAATTGCTGAGGAGTCTTCAGATCATAAATCTTTACAAAGGTGCCGAGTTTGAAAGTGGCATATACAGCCTAGTTCGAATCCCAGAAAGTAGTAGTCGGGATGTCTACATAATATATCATCCACTGAATAAGGTCTGTACATGGCATAACTGTTGGTCATGCAGCAATAGCATGAATGTGGGAACTGCTAATATTTTGATAGACTTGAGCATCTTCCCAAAATTGAGAGAAGTCGTCATTATCAAATATGTTGTGAATGGTGGCCTAGTCCATGCATTCACTATCGTTATTCCATCCATCAGTATTTGAATATATGCCAAAATTTGTGTCTTTAATCTTAAGTTCCTCTATGGATTCCTTTGTCGTATTTATGTGGGCCATGGTATCTACAACCTGTTATGCAAATAAAAATAGAAAAAATAAGCTAATTTGAAATTTTTAAAAGCAATGCGTGCATAAAAGAACAAAATTGTAAAATACCTAAGAAAAATTGAAACAATCACTATGCAGCAAAGAGTAAATCCGTCAGTAAGATCTGATCATTCTGCAACTTGTAGCCAAGTGTAAAATGTAGCAGATGATAAAATTGGTTAGAAAAATCGACTAAGTATAGATCTAGCCATGATGAAATCCACTTCCCATCAACCATAAATGTTAAGTACAGAATTATCGTCTAAATCATAATTACAAATTAATTTTTCGATTTGAAAGTTTCCTAGGGTTAGCTAATCGCACATGTGTAGGGTTCATAAATTTTCGATGTTAGATATGCCATCTCGATGTGGGGTCATTCAGAATTGTCAAATATTGGGCCCCTGGATTGTTTTTGGGAAAGTTTATAAACTAGCATTTGCCCCTTGAGGGGCAAAAATGAACGCCGACAGGAAAAGAGGAAAGATAGAAGGAACAAAAACATAGCCACAGGCAGCGAAGGATACTGGTAGGAAAAGAGCAAAGTTTGTAACAATCTCATATTACAACGACATAGGCACTCAACCCATAACAAAAAATAATGTTAAGTTCATCAACACAGTGAACCAACTACAATTGTTTTTATCACAATCTCTGTAGTAGTAATCTCAACACTATAGATTACTACTATATCTGGAATATATAAGCAATTTGAAAAAATATTTCTGCAATAATATCAATGAAAACAATGATTATAATAGCTCTTAAATTGCACAAACTACTTGTGAACAAAAGTTTGCTTTCATGCCATGTGTTGTAGCAATAAATTTAGGAATCTCCATATACAAGTATAGGTATAGAACTCTTTCATGGACCAGCTCGTGATAGTGCCACAATCTAAGTTGTAAATGAATCTTCGTTATGCTTGCTTCAAGAATGGAAGATACAGTGGGAAACCCAAATATGTTTCTTTCTTCTCATTGAGGATTTCAAGTCCACAATAAAAACTTTACATCCTTCTCAACCATGTAAAGGCGAATAGACCTATCACTACATGAACTAATCTTTTGAAAATTACTAATAAACCAAGGAAAGTAACTGGTTATCAATGACTCTCACCGCATCAAGGATTCACACATCTTTTGACAATATAGATAGTTCACAACAAAGCACAATAAAAATGCAGACTTACAACACAATAGGAGTGGTGAATCTTCGTTATGCTTGCTTCAAGAATGGAATATTTAAGTATTTATTTACAGGGTGCTATGATGTCATCTAGACATATTGAATATATACTACGAAAAGATTTAATTGGTTGGGAATTAAAAGCTTAAGTTGATGTAGGGAAATTTGGGGTTTTGTTATTCAGTTAAATAGAGCTCTTACCTTTCTAAGGTGTTCTTCTTTCCAGTCTGCAATGTGATCTTTATACAGTCAAAAGAATTAAGTTGTCCACTTCAATCTTAAATATCTATGTCCCAGTCTACATACAGGTGATTTCTAGGAAAGTTTAAGATGAAAATGGCTTTTTGGTCTAAATGTCTTGTTACGGGAGGGAAATTGAACCTGACTGCCCATGACTAAGAAAATTGAGGTTTTGTAGAAATGAGGAGACCCTATGGAAAATTTATTTTTTAAATTCTTAAAAGAGCAACACCTGGTGGATGTTAAGCCAATAGAGGTTATTTATAAGAGGTGCAACATGCAAACATCATATGGATCAATATTCAAAATATTGGAAAGGTTTCTAGTAAAAGACTCTTTTCTTATGAATTTACTAAGATGCAAATCTACAATATTAAAAGTAAGTGGCTCACATCATTGTCCCATTAGAGTGGAATTTGATAGCAGAGAATCAAAGTCTGCTACTCCTTTCAAGTAAGATCTCCATTTGATAACCTATGAGGCGTTTCAACTATTTGTAAGGTCAAATTGATCAAGGATTGGGTGCAAAGTACTTTTCAAACCAGACACAACTCTCTAATGTAGAGAGTGGGATATTAGAGATTCATACCTAAATGTTCTCTGGTTCTTTACATGAGAACACTGCTTTGGAGATTTATGCTTTAAAGAGAGTACTTATATCTCATCTCACGAGGGAGGCGATAGAAGAAGAAGAGTGGGTATTTCTGGATAATAGACTACCAAAGACCAGGTCTTAATACAGGGAACCTCCAGCAAGCATTGTGTTTTTATGTAAAGGAGGTCGTTGTTGGGCTTCTAGTACCTCATAAACAATATGAGTCACGAGTAGCAATTGCCCCAAGAGGTGCAAAGGAACGCCGAGAGGACCAGGAGATGGAAAATGATAAACAAACATGACCATTGCCAACAAGGGAGCCACCCTAGTGGTGTGCACTTGGAGATGACCGGAGATGGTGTGCACTCATTGTAATCCACTTTTGAATGCCTGCCAAGCTCTTGAATTGGCTTTCATTACAGTAGGGAAGTTAAGGAAGAGGAGATTGGGTTTTGATCTCTCAGGATTGGGTACTCAATTCAAAGGACTTGACTCTTTCTAGAGGGTTATTATTAATGAAATAAGCATACATAGTTTGGGTTATAGGGAGAGAGGGGGCCTTGTCTTTGCGTATTTTGCACTATTATTATGGTTATGTTTGTATTTCACTATTCAAATTGACTTGTGTATTCCTTAATGTTGTTTGGAAATAAAATATCAAAGGCAGTTTGTTGTGAATAATTTTTTTAATTGTGACTTGAAATGGTCCTAGTATACAACATGGAGATGATGATGATTGATGTGCATTTTAAAAAGGAAGAAATGGGTCTCTTTGTGGCATGCGTGTAAGCTTCTATGTTTATTTCCTTAGCCTTCTTTCTTTGTGTGGTTTACATGCTTATGAATAATCACTATCATATATCCACACAAGGCCTTCATCAACCCCGCTAGAAGTTTTGGAAACACTATCATCTTTGGCCACCAAAAGTGAGTCTAGGATGAGCAGATAAGTTATTCCTTTATCTATCTACATCAAACCATATGTAACTATTTTATTTTCTAGGATACACACATTGTTGATGTATATGTGCATTGAGATTGTTTTCTGTGTGGGCATGCAATTGATATCAACCAAGCATGAGCAATAAGAAATGAAAGACCTTCAATTGAGGGCTAGCATCAACCATCCATGAGAACAAAAAGATATTTCATCCATTCCAATGGGATTTCTCCCCCAATCAAAACATGACCCGAGATCTATCATAAGGAGGAGTAAACAAATAAAAAATCATCCCAGCTACTAAGTCAACGATAATAAAGAAATGGTGGTCAAGACCACATGTACATATCTCCATCTAAAATGATACCAACTACCTCCTCATAACAAGGGGAGAACACCTTCAACATGGAACATCCTCCTCAAAGTAACCTCAAAGTAAGGGATTGAGTCATGCAAGAGACATCCATGTAAGTAGGTCCCAAACGCTCCAATGGATGTAGCATGGATGAATGAAAGGAAACTCCAAAATGTAGGATTCCTCCTCTAAACATGGCATAAAAAAGGTACGCAGCTATCCCACAAGGCATAATGCTCCAACCAAGAGGCAATGAAATGATATGTGATTAGCCTCCTCCTCTAAACATGGCATAAAAAGGTGCGCATCTATCCCACAAGGCAGAATGCTCCAACCAAGAGGCAATGAAACGATATGTGATTAGCCTCCAAGTAGCCCCCGTTAGTGAATGCTAACCTCAAAAGTGGCATGAAACACCAACAAAGTACCTCAAATATAAAACGCTCCTTGTAATATGGGCATGAGTGATGCGTATATGTTCTCCAAAATGGGATGTTCCATCCAAAAAGGCCCAAGTCAACCTCCAAAGAGAAATGAGTCAAAACCAACCAAAAAAGTTCTCCAAACAAGTGCAATATCGATATGTCAATGAGGGGAGCTGAAGTAGCTTGCTTTGCAACTTCCTCTACCCGGATTTTGCCAGATAACACACCCATTCTGAGCATTGCATTTCTTGAATTACTCATAATACCCTTCACATATACAAAGTCCACGTTAACTAAACCTGGAATTGTCATTAAATCGTAAATTCCTTGCACACCTTAACATAAGACATCATCAGCAAGGAGGAAAGCCTCTTCCAAGAGGTGTCTTCTCTTCAAAGACATCTGGTAACCTATAATTTGAAATGACAAGAAGAGTATCCACACATTTTTATAGTCTCTCAATTGTCCTGCGACCTTCAAAACTGAAAGAATAAGTAACTACATCAACAGTCATATTTCCCACTTCTTCTGATAAGCATGCAATTCCAGATGTAATAAATTCAATCTTCGATTCCATGAGAGCTTCAACTATAGCTTCCTTGGATTCTTCTGCCGCTTGTTCCCCGAGTTCGGGATTTCCACTAGTACCTGCATTTCCAATCCACAAGTGAATTGTTCTCCCATTTGAATAGGGTTCCTTGAAACAGATTGTAGCAGAGCTTGAGAATATATATTTATGGCATAAAATTCAATACCCATGTTGGAAAAAATTATTCCCTACGGGATGCCAAAGTGTTGTATCGGTTGTTGCATTCTCCAGGCTTATTTTGCTCTCATATTAGCTTCATAAACAATTATGATCAGGTTTGAAACATCCAAGTCATACATGCATAGTGAGATCATTGATTTGGCGGTTGATAGCTTCTACAAGTTTGCACACAATTCTGTTTATTTGCTGTAAAATAAATCCTAAAGAGATGCAGTCAAGTCATCGATTTCTTTTATCAATTCCTTGTTCAAACTACAAAAGGTACAAGATTGCAGCAGGCCCAAAAAATTCCATTAATTCTCATAGAATTTTATTTTGTAATTCCTAAGAATAAATGCCCAATGCCTTGAATCATATCATGATACAGACCTCCCAGAATAGCCTACCCATACTACTCATGGAACACATTATTGTTCTGTTGTTCCTAACTATGTGAGAATAGAAGATTTAGAAATGAAGACAAACCCCAAAATATTGACTGATGGCTAAGAATCATCATGATTCATAAACTATCAATGTTATACACCATTTACCTCCAAATTGATCATTAAACCCTGCAAGTAAGCACAGCGCCCTACTAAAAAAGTTCATTCAAACCATGAAGCTACAAACAACATTCCACCAATAATCAAGCAACATGGAAGCATATCATCATCTTCATCAACAATTTAAGCTACATGAAAAACCATATAAAGATAGTGCAAACAAGCTCAATATAAACACAAACATGGAATTGCAGAAAATTGAAATGCCAACAATAGCAGCAATAACGGCATTGATGTTCCCAGTTCAGATGATTATTCACAACATTCCTCCAAAGGCTATATTGACTTTAAAAAGGAACAAAAAAACATAAAAGGTTGCTAGTGCAGGTGGCGACAATAAGCATATGAAAAAAAAAGTAAAGATGCGGCACTAGCCATCCATAGGATTCTAGTGATGCAGCCAGTTGCTTATTTGAAAGTATCTAGATGGATTTTAACAGAATATCTCACCAAAATGAGGATGAAATCTTTCCATTGAAATGCATTTTGCTCGTATTTCAATGAATTCAACAGAAATATTGCTTGTATGGATCAAAATTAGATACTTCCATTTCTCCATTGCCACCATTCTCTGTTGCAAGAGGAAGAGGCTTGAACCCATTCCCACTTACCAAATCCGCAATCTCCATGAACCAACTTGAATTCCACCTTGATCAATCCCACTAGCTTCAATCTCCAAGTAGGTCTTTAGAACCTCCAATTGGGCCTTTCACAAATCTAATTTTATGCAACACCCATGATGAGAAAAGAAGAATCCCAACATCAATTGCTAGGAATCTTGTATGTATATGTAGATAGATATCCAATAAAACCTTTTAATTACCTTAGAACATTTATCCCAAGAATAACAACATAGTGAACTCACCCCATCTAGGAGCTCCGAACAATCACATCAGCCTCTAGTCTGTCCATTGCAGCGGAGCAAAATGCAGCTCCCGAGAAACTTGCATCCATCACCTAGACTAATGTATTGGGTTAGTTCGATGTCTCGAGTCCGAGTCCTGGGCACCACCATGGCTTAGATCCATGCATGGCCCCTGGCAACATGCCTCTCCGCAGGAACTTTTTGCTCACAAAAGCACTAGCTCGAATATGTCGAAAAACACCCCTGGAAGACACTGGACCAAATACATAACAATTATAATGGTGGACTGGGACAAAAGCTAGCATATCAAGGACTCCTATAATGTCATCCTCCATTTTCGGCTTGTTGCCACAGATAGAACAAATCCACTTATTATTATTGTAAATTGAATCGGTAATTGATTGTCATTAATTCTCATACAAAATTTGGTTATATAATTAATTAAATCTTTATTAATCTTGAGTCTCAGTAAAATTAATGTCATACAATATACTTTAATATCCATAACTCTTGATTACTTAAATTATTGGATTGTAATTTCTCAATATCCATAATTCTTGATTACTTAAATTATTGGATTGTAATTTCTCAAGACATATAACTTACAGAGATGACTCGTGTCAAAACAAAATCTAAACGTGGTAGTAGAAAACTGATATTTGTCCAGTTACAACACATTACACAGTCAGTCGATTCATAAGAGAACAAATGTCCATATCTAAGCATATTAAGCAAAGCGTGTCCAATGCACTTCAGTAGAATGTTTAGGTGTGAACATCTACGAAGGCATAGTAGAGACAAGTGTAGAGAAACAGGTCAATTCAAGGTACTGTAGGTTTCATGTGGTCTTCCATCACTTTTTTATTTCAAGTTACTCTATGTCGTTCATGGCTTCTCCACTTTCAGCTGTTTTTCATTCTATTCCTTCAAAAAATAGGACTTTGAGAATGCACTGCTTTGACGAGATCCAAGGCTGGATATGACGAGCTTAGAATGTTTGCAATTTCAAGTTTTGAGAGAGCGGATAGCTGTATGTATTCACGCAAAGGAATCCAGCAGTCTGGAAATTGGTCCGGCTTACGATGAGGTGATAGAGGAATCCTTCAAGGGAGCCCAAATGTGGTGGTCTCGCCATAATCAAGTTCTTGGTATCGACATTCTAGTCGAAAGGCGCCTATTTTGATCATTTTGCAAACGGTGCTGCTGAATTCAAGAAATTGAGCAGGGGCAGAAATATCTACGCTA
Organism: Larix kaempferi; assembly: GCA_027924585.1. Classification (NCBI taxonomy): domain Eukaryota; kingdom Viridiplantae; phylum Streptophyta; class Pinopsida; order Pinales; family Pinaceae; genus Larix; species Larix kaempferi. Next base: position 42,310,112 of record BSBM01000370.1, on the reverse strand, counting down.
ATAACGGAGATGCTCGATATGGGGATGATGGACCTGTGTTCCGTTCAAGCATCCGTCTCTGGCTGCTCCGAACCCTGCAACAAGGGTTATAAGTTCATTGCCATTATCTTCTAGTTCAGTTTACCTCACACAGAGATGAATGCAGAGAACAGCCCTAAAAGAGAACTATAACAGATATCTGCACGAAGCGCCGCGTTTTTAGAGATAATAATCTCAAAAATGGACCAGGAATTTGGTTCCTACAATCGTCACATGAATTCACAAGTGGAATTTCTTTTCCTGTCGTTTCTTTTCAATCTTTTCTGCTTCAGTTAACACAACTTCTCAGTCTTGCCAAAACGAGAGAACCTATAACCGGAGTTGCTCAAAGGCCGTGAATTTGAATTAAATTTCGATAAACTTATATATGACCTAATTTTACTGAAAGTTATCTACTGAAAGCCAATGAAGATACACCTATGACTGCGCGTTGCGTTGCATGCTTGACTAAACTTGTTCGGTTTCAGTCAAAAGAAGGTGTTTGAATAAGACTTTTATTTACAAGTAAATTATATATAGGATTTTCAGACATGCAAATCTAGGTTTTGACCTTTAATATTTTTACAGTAGGCCATCGGCTGCTTTATGAGAGGAAGAAAGGCACAGGTTTTTCTCCAATTTAGTTCAAGTATTTATGAAAGTTTTAGATTTCAACATTTACAACTTTTAAAGTAGGCCATCGGCTACTCTATGAGAGCAAGAAAGCACAAGTTTTTGTCAAATTCAGTTGAAATTTGATCAAATTTCTCTTAATTTAGCCGCTTCAGGAAGTGGCGGCCCTAATTAGAGCAAACTGAACTGAATTTTGAACAATCTAAAAGTAGACGATGATCCGCTAACGAGAATTGTTGAGGCTTATTTAATTCATATCATATGATGATCACATAATTTACTTTGTTCCAGTTTATCCACTTTTGCAAGGTGAGCCCCCGAATGCTACGCAAATAGTAGTTTAGATGTTTTGTTTAGTGAAGTAAAGGGGCGATTGGTTTGTTACATCATCCCTTTTGGCCTGTATCGATGCACAAAGACATCTCACCTCACCTTGTCTCACTGGATTGATTATCGATCCAATGGACTTGATTTTCTGTACATAGAAGTATTTTTGAGATTGCATGCACAACAATTTACACAGTTGTGATTTTGAAGGACATGAAATGGTGAATGAGACTGCTGAATTGCAAGCATGCATGGGACTGCTGAGCTTCACAGATGGACTGTGGTCGTGCTGCGGGGAGGAACGAATTATTATCTTCGCAACGAACCACAAGTATAAGCTCAACTCTGCACTTTTAAGATCCGGTAGGATGGACATGCACATACTCCTCTCTTCTTACAGTTTCCGTGCATTCAAATCTCTTTCCTACAATTATTTGCAGATTGAAGATCATCCACCTTTTTAGGCCGTGAAGAAGAGCATGAGGGACACTGGGGCCGAAATGACTCCATCGGAGATCTCCGAAATTCTGATAAAACATTTGGACAACCCTCTCAAAGCATTGAATATAGTTATTTCTGCACTGAATGAAAGTCGTAAAGAATTTAAGAATTTAAGAATTTCGTAGTTGCTTAAAATCGAAATAAGCTACCATCCACGTGACACCATTTCATTCGCTTTATGAGCGAAGAATCTAGCCAAGGTGGATGGTTACGTCCTATGACATAATTACAATTACGTTGTGCGTCCAATGAAATAAAATGTCCATATCAGAATATCACGAGAAAAAACTACCATATAAAGTTGGGATCGGGATGTCATAAATTTAAGTTTTAGAACTAAAAATCCTAAAATCCAAGATCCGATATTTTTACAAAACACTTGAAAATTTAAGCATCGGAGACGTCAGAAAAAGCATAGTTTTGAAAGATATTTTATCATAATTCACTCAACGTATTGAAAATGAGAAATTATATAATTCAAACATGAAATCAAATCAAAATATCTTATCTTAGAAAGGAAGAAAAGTTTTAAAAGGGTCTCCCATCATTTTTTAGTAAAAAAAGTGGTGGGATCTATTGTCGCTACAACACAGCTTGGAGAGAAAAGAATAAGAACAAGAAATTTGGCAATAGGGACAATAACAATGTGAATAACACTAATAAAAATGCTAGTGGGGCCAAGAAGGAGAATTTTTAAATGAAATTTACCTGCTTGTTATGCAAGTAAGATCATTTAACCTACAAGTGTCCCAAGATGGAAATGGCCTAGAAACTATTAGCGCAACAAGAAGGTTCCAACCAACATATTATGTTAACAAACCCATTTTTGCAGCCACGACAATAGACGATTGGTGTGACCCAATCTAACCACGGACCCTTGTAAGGGGTAAACTATGGTGCCTCATTTCAAGGGAGCAATATAGGCCAAATTTAAGTCTTCCTGTGTGAACAGGATGTCATCCTCCAGACCAGAAGTAAATATTATGTTACATCTACATCTAGATCCAAAGGTAAGGAAATCCTTGATTCTAAGCTAACTCCCTTATTATACATAGAGAATATAGCCAATGACACTATGCCAAGAATGCCGAAAAGTGTCATAAAAAATGACACGTACAACCCTAATGCATGTGCTACCCAGAATTATAGCATAGTGGAAGATCTGGCACAAGCTCCATGTACAATGTCCACTCTTGAGGTTATGAAGAGTTTTCCAACCCGTCACAGAAACTTTCTCTCATATTTAGGAGCATTTGATCCCACAGATAGTCATATTATGGCTTTCAATTGCAAAAAATGGAAGCCTTTTCTACCCCATCATGCGACTTTCTAGATCCAAGTGATTTGTGGTAAGTCCACTATGCACCGCACAGTTTTTGATGAGGGTGCCTCCACTTATGTGATGTCTATATCATGTTGGAAGGCCATACAAGGTCACCTGAAGTAGTAGCTCCTATCTCGATTTTGAAGGATTTCGATGGCCATTTGTTCAAACCTTATGAAACAATCCCAACTCTCCAAATAGAGCTGGGGGGACAATCAATGTGGAAGTGGAAGTGGTTGACACTCCACAAGATTATAAAATTTTATTAGGGATAAGTTGGACCCAAGAAATGATGGTTGTAGTATCTGCAATATGTTGTATCATTAAGTTTCCACATAATGTGAAGATTGTGACCATTGATCAGTATTCATTTTGTACCAATGGATCCGACCATCAGAATGGTTCCAATATCCCCCTGGTAATCCATTCAGTGAAGGATTGTGATAATGTCGGTGTGGGAATATACCCTACATTGATGGGAACTTTTAATCTACCCCCACCTGACTTACATGAAAATGCAACCCCGACACATTCAATATATATTGTTTCCATGACTTCCATCCTGAAGGTTTCTCAGTTTAATATCTATTGTTTTAATAACCCTTGGAAGTTGCTAGCTATTGAAGCTGGGTGTATTCAGATAAACCAGGACTTGTCTGCAGACGAGGTAGCTTATCAATCCACTATTTTTGTTTCAAGTACTTTGTTGAATCTAGGTCTCTTGGAATCTCTTGCTATGTTTTCCACACCCTATCCTATTGACTATTATAATGTATTTCGACCATCATGTTCCCTTCTGATCTCATACATTAGATGGCATACATTATAGTCCAAATTGGAACTTCTCCATTCGTGATAACAGTCCAAAAATCAACACTTCAAAATGTCGATTGTACGTCAGAAAAGAAAAATAGGACAATTATGGATGCAAGAGACTTAATTTGAATTTATTTGACATGGACCTAATCATTGGAGTTGATCCTTAGTTATTTCCCATTTTTTTCCTTGGAAGTTGTATAAGAGTAAAATCACTCCTAAAGATCAAACACCCTGCAATTTAACTACTTGTTGCTTATGCATTGCCAGCGTTTTCAATAAAATTTTGGAATTGTTTCCTGCCACTTAATTGAATGTGATTTAATAACTCTATGCTAGTGATTTGCAAGCAATTTCCTCTTAAAAAATATAAAAAATAAATAAAATCCTTAGTTATTTCCCATTTTTTTCCTTGGAAGTTGTATAAGAGTAAAATCACTCCTAAAGATCAAACACCCTACAATTTAACTGCTTGTTGCTTATGCATTGCCAGCGTTTTCAATAAAAATTTGAAATTGTTTCCTGCCACTTAATTGAATGTGATTTAATAACTCTATGCTAGTGATTTGCAAGCAATTTCCTCTTAAAAATATATAAAAAATAAATAAAATTCGAAAAGGAGTTAGGGTGGTTCTAGTAACTTTCCTCCTCGGTTATAAGTTCCTCTTATCTTGTGGCAACTATCTTCACCGAGTATAATAAGAAGAGAGTTAGTCTATTTGGGTGGGCCTTTCCATAGCAAGTTTCTGCTGGAGGATTTTTCCATCATTTATTCGCATTCCCATGACTCTTGTTGATCATCATTTGATCATGTATCCCTATATGTTGATATTATTTCCTTCAAATATTCTCAACCTTGTATGCATGTGGAGGTTTGGTAGGAATTATGGAGAGTTGAAGCAGGAGAGACCATGATATTTGGCTTCGACAAGGTGATAGGAAGAATGAGGTATACAGTGTACTATTTTGTTGCTATTAATAGAAATTGGATATCCATCCCTTCCCAAGTTGTTGTCTCAGATTTGATTTGTGTATTGTTGTTCATTCAATTAATAAAATTTTGATTATACATGTTTATGTTTGAATTTCAATACCATTATGTATCCAATTTGTTTCAGGAGGGTTTTGTAGTTGTTTTGTAGATCATTGGGTGAATATTGGAAGCAAAAATTAGGAGCAGAGAAATCTAGGATCATGCTTCGTTAATCAAGTGCACAAGATTTCTTTACCTTTTAACTTTTAAAAGTAGATTTGTTTGATCTCGAATTGTAATGGAGTGAAGTTTTTCTGCAATCAATCCCTAGATGTCCAGTTTAGGTAACCCTAGTATGTTTGTGACTTAACCACAGTCATAGGATATATTTATGCTCACCACACCTACTCCTATGATTCTTGGTTATGGGATGGAGTACCTTAGCTCCATTTATTCTATTTATCGCAAGTTTTTTGAGCTTTGAATGTATCACCATATCTTCTTATTCTATTCTTGGCCTTCATGGTATCGATACATGTGCATCCAACCACCTTGAGAAAACTTATTGAGGACCTCCACCTCTCTCATGATATTATAACCATTATATGGACATTGAGCACACAATTTTAGGTTATTCTCTTGTTGAGCATATCTTTGAGGCCTTGGAGAGGGAGCACTTGGCCTCATTAAGACTAATTTGGGGCATTTATTGATGTATTAGGGTTTGGTCCCTTAATTATAGTGAAGGATTCTATTAGTTTATTATTTTTGCACACATTTTGAGGCCTTTGATGGAATTCCCTCATATTTTATTATTATTCCACAAATGTAGATATAATGGGTGGTTATGTTGAATTTTTCTAGCCCTAAACCTATCTATTTTTCCTATATTTTGAATGATTTATCATGGGTCTAATGAATTCATCCTTTAAGAGGATTATTTTATGTATTTTTTGAGGTTTTTACATGGTCAGCATGCCGAAAACTAAGGATGCATTTTTCACAAGAGAGACATGTGGCATCCATATGTTTAGTATTTCATTACTCTAGAGTTTTTGACATGTCATAAGATAGTTGGAGGATATTGTTTCTTTACTCCTCCCTATTATAGATCTAGGGTTTTACATTGGATTTATTATTTTACTATGGGAGGTTTTGATATCCTCATCTATACAAGATGAACTCCCCCTATTGTAATGGTTGTTGATGGTTTGAAGAAACACTTGTTCTCTTGGTTTTGGCTTATGGTGAATATTTCCTTATTGGAAACATGATGAGTGATGTTCTCAAATAATTGGTGGCATACCATCTTCCATTTTCATACTATTTGATAGCTATAAAAGTTGCTTCAAGATACCACAATAAGGTTTCAAGTGTAATGGGTGGTTTTGTTGCTTGGGAAAGACTTTGATAAGGTGCATTATATTCAATTCTTTGCTTGTTTTGTTTGATGGATGAAAGAAATATTGAATGGAATTACTTAGACATATATCTTAGGAATTTTAAACCTAATTGAAATAATTCCTTATTTGTTATTACATGTTTATGTAAGGGAACCTTTGTAAGGGCCTAGTTATGTTATTTTCAACCAATTCAAATATGCTTTCATTAATGTTTTTTCTACAAGTTATAACAGAAATGAACACTCTCATCTATCATTCTTTTTCACCCCACTTTGTTACCATATGACTCCACATTATCCTTAGCATACTAGTCACTAATCTTTCCACACCAACCACCATTAAAATCAACCATAATTGTACTAATAAAAATATACTTTACTAGGACTTCTCTTATTTTCATCGTGTTCATATATCATTTTTTTTCTCAATTAATCATAATCCTAGGAACACCCCCCTTTTACTAAAGGATAGTCAGTCTTAAGTTAGAAGAGGGTTGTGTGGTGACATTGGCATATCTCTTGAGTTACCCGTAGTCTTTCACTAGATATTTGGACTTTGGATATTTGGTGCAGTATCAATTACTAATAACACTAGGTTCAAAGTTTTTTACCTGAATCTGGAGCCATTAATGCATATTGGAAATATAGATGCACTACACCTGATCTAGATGAAGTTTTTCTTTGAACTCTTTGACTTGGAAATCCTCATTAAAATTCTTCAATATTCATGTCCTTCTATAAATATTGCAAGCCGTGAAGTTCACAAGGTTCATCCTAGTCACAATCTACTCTTTGATTTAATGCATCTACAAAATTACAAAAATATCCACTAGGGATTTTTGCAATTTATTTTTCTTCCCAAATATAATTTGCCCCATATATATGTTGTAGTGATATATTCAATGTATACTCTTGGTCATACATGTATTGCACCTTGCATGCAAGATTGACCTTTCTTAACCATTTATGCACTTCCATTATTCCATCAAAGTCATATTGTGGGTAGATTAAAACTAGGTCTTTGGTGATTGTATACCGGACTAGTGATCTTGGAGGAACATTTCCTTTTGTGGAAAAAAGAGTTTAATTCCTCCTCATGGCCATCATGATAGTGGAAAGAGGATTGTAAGCCATGTTCCATGGACCTTTTACATATCATATCCTTTATTTAATTTGCAAAAATCTTGAGAATTTCTTACAAATTTTCCCAAGTCATATACAAGGATTTGTCCTACAACATTTTATTTGTTGGTTTTATTTTTGTGTGTTTTTTCTTGTGTAAAAAAAGTACCATGGAACAAGAGGTCAATATCACTTGACTTTGATACCCACTTGTAATGGTATTGTAGCTGAATAAAAATATTGTTGAAACAAAAATATGATCAATGAAGAGTTTGATCAACCTATGTAAGAAAAAAATTATGAAATAGAATGTAAAAAACATAAGAATTAATAATCACCCACACACACAATACACAAAGATTTACCTTGGAAACAAAAAATTGAGAATACCAACACATGTAAGAGTTTATCCACTCTCTATCTCATTGTATTATCTTTTATGTTTACAATACAATAGTATAGCATCCAAAACCCTAATCCATTCACTTGCATTAGTTTACAACCCTAATTTCTTAATCATAATTAGTTTACAATGGGTCGAAAAACCATTGACCGAAAAGGATCAAAACGAACCAAAAACATACCCAAAATAAGTATTCATAGGCATGCCCCAAAACCCTCTTTCCTCTAGAAACCTACAAATATTATAACACATCTAACAAAAAAAACTATGATAATGAAAATTAACCAAAAAAACAATGGAGCCCTTGCACACTTAAGGTCGGATTGTACCCACAAATACAAAATAATGGAGTACATTTCCAATAGAGACTAAGAATTGGAAGTTTGTATTGATAAATTGATATGAGATACATAAGAGAGGGGGATACCTATTTATAACAATATCAATAGAGTGGGAAAAACCCAACTTAATGTTTACATAATGAATATGACTCGCCAAACACTTATTACATAAAGTGATATTTTTACAATATAATTTTATAACAAAATCATGAATAAACAATCTCATGTACTTAGAGTTATAACAAAATCATGAATAAACAATCTCATGCACATAGGGTTTAATGCATATTAAATATGCTTTTGTTAGGTACGCTAGATATAAAGGGCATAAAGTGTGGCATCATCATCATATATTAACATGATAGGTGGGGTCAAGAATAGGGCTTGATAGGTTAATAAGTTTACAGTTGTTGATTACAATTTTTTAAAGTACTAATTGATTCCATCTTTGAGAAGAAGATATGCATCCTAGTATTTCATAGTGGAAAGACAATTGGATGGTTATGTGTGATATATATGGTTGTTGGTAGGATCACATTGTAATAGAAATAAAGGTTTAATGTTGTTTAATTATCTTAGGGTTCGTATGACCACATGCTTTTGGATGCATGTGTTTAAATACGAGGTGAAATATCATGTAAAGAGTTTGATGTTGTTATTTTTCAATCAAGTTAATGTTAAAGATTATTTATTGTTATATCGCATGTTGTTATAGTTTGTAAATCACTATCGTTGATCATGTTGTATTTAAGTTGGAACTATTAATGATTTAATGCAGTTATCCTAATGTAGCTAGTGGTTTTCATTAATACATTAGATAGATGCTTCTTGGTTTGATTAGTTGTGAGTTTGTTATGTCCATGGATGATATTGTTTTTAATATTTGAGTACTACATTTTCATTTTGAATGAATGATATTGATTATAGATGGTAGATATGTTATTTAGAGTGATTCAGTAGTGATAGTAAAAGTTAGTGACTACTTTTAACTATTTTCCTTAATTGTTGTTACTTACCTCTCATTATTCAAGTATTAGAAATCCACCTTGATGAAAGCCTTCCATGTTTGAAGGATTGATATGTTGGTGCTAGAATACAACTTTGTTGGACACTGATATGCACCCTAGTCTCTAAATATTGATCCAAAAAATGGTTATTCCATTGGAACCTTATCATAATGTGTGTGAGCTTGTCATAGTATGAGGTAGAGTCCTACAATAGGCCAAATCCAATGTTGTTTTTACCAAGTAGAGTTGTTTTTTCAAGCCACAAGTTGTCATGATTGGATGGAAGGTACAATTGTTAAGGAATTTTTTATATACAAAGAAGAATGTGAGATTTTCTAGGTGTATTTTGATGTGATCTTAAAAGAATGGTTGTAAATAATTGTTAAAGCTCCATGATCCTATTAGATGAAAGATATGAAGATTAATTGGGATGTTGAGTAGCTGATACAATTCTAGTGGTGTGGCCATATGTTGATCATAATTGTGTATTTCTAGTTAAAGGGTGATTTGGATGGTACACATTATAGTTTAATGTAAGGTACTTTCAATTGTACTCCCAAGATGAAGAACAACTTTTGAAAGTCACGCGAGTAAAAAAGGCGAAGGAAATTCCTACTTGGATCAAAATGATGTCGGTGCATTAGGAAATGTTTCCCTTTGACCCATAAACAATGGTGGTGTAATACTTTCTATTGAAGGGTGGATTGTACAAGATGTGGTAAGGATAACAATCTAAAGGATATAGAAGTCATCATGCAGGATACCCAATATTTTGAGAGAGATGAATGTGCCCAAAATAGGTTTGCAGTGATTGGATTATATGTAGGTAGTCAAAGAACACATAGAATTCATGATGAGAGAGGTAATTATTAAAGGAAATAATGAAGGACAAATTAAGGAGTTAGAGGATTTGAAGAGACGGGGAGAAAATTTAGTCAATGATTGATAGGGAATGGTTATGTGTTAAAAGGAAGTTGAGCGAGAGAGATACTTATGAAGAGAAATCTATTGGTTATGATGGGTAAGTAGAAATTTCACAATGAGAAAATACATGGGCACAAGATGACTATTTAGGAATAGTACTAGAGATGGTTTCATTCAATGAGTATTTTGAAAGATAATCGATGTGAATGTTACCAATGATGTGTAACTAGAAGGGGCCCTAGTGGATTTTTTTTGTTTGTTTGGTGAAGAAAAGGCTATAATATTGACATGGTCAGCCTATAATACTTTAGAGCATATGTTAGTGTAGAGACCACCCCTGCACCTTCTAGCCTTATTTAGGTATCCTCAATTTTTTTAGTGGGTGGTAGAGTAAGTGCACCAATAAGTAGTGATGGTACAAGATTTGGTAGTGTCATTATGCCAATAGGAAGTGAGAGTTCACCAAGTGGTAGTGGAGGTGTCCAAACAAGTAGTATCAATGTATTTACAACTATCGTAGGCTAAGTCTTGTTCAACCAACTAGGACCAAGGGGTTTTATATCCTATGTACTAAGAAACGTGGCTAATGTTCCAAGAGGATCTATGTTGTTCCTACATTGGAACCAATAGATTTGGGATCAAAATATGATGTTTATATGACATTATTTCAATGTTTACACATTAAAATCGAGCCTTTTATGAGAACTGGCCTATTTTGAGTTACTTAAATTTTGATTTCATTTTGTAAACATTGTTATATGGACATCCTTAGTAAATAACATTAATTTACGCACATTTATACATGTCATTATTTTGATAAGTGTGTGATATTCATCTCTCTGAAAAATTCAATTTAGTGATGTTTATAAGGTCACTAAATTGACAATTTGGAGTTGCCAATTCATATTGATGGGAAGTGAATCTCAAGCTTAAAATTTTCTTATCGACATATGTAAGTGTGAAATTATTTATGCTAAGGAAATATGAAAGAAATTAAGACATCGTTATATTTATGTTAAAGTACATAAACAAATCAATGCATGGATTTTGATTCATTAACATTAAGGGTGGCATTTTACTATGCAATCCATGTCCATTGTTCTCTGATTTTACCCTTTAACCCTAACTCTAAACTTTGAAATGCACATAATCCTTGTAATATATAATTATGATAACCAAAATCACTTGATATTCGATAAAAATAATAATGATATATTTTTAAGAGATTTAAATAATGAATTTAAAATACCATTAACCAAGGATAATATTGAAGACCTCCATCATTATTTTACAACAACCCTCTCTACTTCCATTAACAAGTTCTCTATCATGGTGCCATGTAAAAAGGATAATGGAACAACCAACCCATAGTATGATAAAGAGTGCAAGCATGCTAGAAAATCCATTAGGAATGATTCCAACAAGTCCTTACAAATCGACGAGATCTCTAGGTACAAATTGTTGATTAAAAGAAAAAAAAGGTGTTATATAAATAAATATAAAGAGAATCATTTTCACCTCTCTAAGATACATCCTAATAAATTATGGAGACAAATTCTGATTCATAGAACTAATGAAAATAATATGATTCCCTTAAGGGACTGAAATTCCTACCTTAAAAATATTTACGAATCCCTTGATGTTGTGGACAACATTTAAACCCTTTTTACAATGGGAGAAGTTTTCTCATTAGAAGACATATATTTTTGGGTTAGGCGACTCACAAAAGGGAAATATAAGGACTTAGGAAATTGAAGGATACCAAGTAGAAATCTTGAAAAATTGTGGACCTATCCTCATCCCTAACATCCACAAGCTCGTCAATTTAGCAATCAAGAAGGGTTTCCCTAAACCCTATACAAAAAGCCTCATTGTTCCTATTTTTAAAAGTGGAGATAAAAATAATTCATATAATTATAGTACCATTATGATTTGTTAATGTAATTGTAACTTCGGAATGTATTTCACATATGTATATTGTACTCCTATAGAGATGGTATTATTCCTCTATACGGAAGTGTCGTCATTTATATTGTAAGTGTCATAACTTATACTTGATGGGTTATTAGACCACCTTGATGGGGTCGGCCCTGTATAAGTCATGTGGGTTAAAGGGTTATTAGACCACCCTATTGGGGGTCGGCCCTGTCAACATTATGTTATGTGGTTAAGTTGAGGCCGACCTAGAAAAGGTTATTAGGCAAGTCAAGTCAAGTATAAATAGAGTGCGGGAGGCACTCTATTTGATCATTCACTTTCTCACTTATACTCTCATTAGAGAGTGGCGCACTAGTGGAGGAGGATAAGTTGCTGCTAGGAGACTATCTCTTATGCTTAGGTTTTGTGTCATTGCTCTATCTATCTCTGAGGAAGTTATTGGGGTTTTTCACCTTTATGGTTTTCCCCAAGGAAACTCTGTATGTCTATTGTCTCTTGTGTTTGCTTCTTGTGATTGATATGCTATACATGCTATTCTCTCAATAAAGACCCTAGAGTATATTGAATTTATGCTCAAAAATTAACATGGAGACAGAGCTAACCTGAGAAGAAGACACTATGCAATTCCGGAAGCTAGGGATTCTTGTTTTTTGGATTCTATCCACAGATTTTGGAAAGGCAGTAGGGTAGATTGACTCTCCTCAGTAAGGCACATCTTTCTGTGCAATCAGAATTCAATTCTGGGCACTTTCATTTTTGGCCCTAAAAATTAGGGTTTCCACAAAAATAGGAATTTCTTAAATCTGAGACCATGGCTGGACGCTCCTTGGAAAAATCGAAGTTTAGAGCTTTGGATCGAACTTTTTGGTTGGGTGAAGCTCCGGTAAAATCAAACCCTAGTTTGGGGTCCTGTCTAGTGAAGCCAAAAATTAGGGCTTCTGCAAAAGTTAGAATTTCTGGAATCTGAGACCATGGATAGAAGCTCCTCTGAAAACTTGAAGTTTAGAGACCCAAATCGAACTTTTTGGATGGATGAAGCTCCAAGAAAATCAAACCCTAATTCAAGGTCCTCCTAGTGAATCCAGAAGTTTGAAAAGCAAATTTGAGGGGTGAAACTTTGCAGTTTTCAAATTCTGAGTATACCAGCTTGATCAGCTCATCAAGGCGCATCTTTCTATCCTTTCAGAAGTTTGAAATTCAAAGTTTGAATTTTTAGGGTTTCTCTGACAAACCCTAATCCAGCTCTAGATCCAGATTTCTGCAAATCAAGTGGTAAGACCTAAATCTTTTCTATTTCATTTGAAGTTCTCAACACACCAAGCTTGAGGATAAGCTTGAAGGAGTTGATAAATTCCGAGCATGGAAGTATAGGATTGGGTTAATTCTATAAGAGAGTGAGTTGGACACCTACATAAGTGAAGGGGTTCCTGTCCCAGAGGGAGAAGAGACTAAGGCCTTACATAAGAGGAACTTAGTCAAGGCTAAAAGGATCATTGTTGTTTCTATCAAAAACCATCTCATGCCACATGTGTCATCTCTGAAGACACCTAAGGAGATGTTTGATTCCTTGACCAAGCTATTTGAAGGGAAGAATATAAATCGGAAGATGACCTTGAGGAATCAATTGAAGAATATCAAGTTCCAGAATGCAGAGACTATGCAGTCTTATTTCTCAAGGGTCTACCAGATAAAAGAACAAACTGAAGCTGTGGGAGAAGTTATAGAGAATGGAGAAGTGGTAATGACCACTCTTAATGGCCTTCCTAGGTCATGGGATTCCTTCATCCAAGGAATTTGTGCTAGGAAGAAACTTATCTCTTTCAGTAAGCTGTGGGAAGAATGCTCACAGGAAGAAGCTCGGATTGTAGCTCGAGAAGAGAAGATCAAGAATGAAGATCAAGCTCTCACAGTACATACCAAGAAGAGGACACTTTTCCTCAGATTGTCCTCGGAACAAAAGGAACAACAACAACAACTACTACAAGCAATCTGACAGGTATGACTTACAGGTATGTTTTGAAATCTGTTCATGATTAAGTTTATAATATGATTGTCCTCATGTTATTGAGTTTAGTAACAATCTTGTTTAATTTTAGACTTGTCTTATCACCCTAGTAAAAGAATGAATGCATGATAGAAGACATTCATTGATTAGGGCTATGACACTTATGATTGTATTATGTTTGTACTAATGCACTATGGTGTTGTATGAGGAGAATGTTATCCGCTAACATGAAAGGTTCAAATCAAGCTCTAGATCAAGACCATGATTACATGAAGACAAAGACTCATCCATAGTCATGGATCACATTGAGGTATGTATAATTTGGTTCTACAATGGTTAAATTGTGAGCTATGCAGGTCATTGAAGAGAACAAGAAAACATTGCTAGACATAACTAGCAAATATGATGACCAGGTATGTTTTTAATATATCAAAGGATCTTATACTTTCATATGATTGATAATGATTACTCATGAAGTTAAAAGTTTGAGTAATCTAGGGTTTATGCATGTTATGTTCCTTACTTTGATTAATGATATGACTAAACAGAAAAGTCCTATATAAACCTTGAATACTAATGCTTATTATCTATGTTTGAAATGATCATGACTATACATGCTTAAGATTATTGTGTTTTGATAGTATTAAGATTATACTAATAAATGTATGATTATGTATGAGATCTCAAGGATAACACAATGATGATACTAGTAAGCATGCATAGTGATTGAGGATGGATATAAGTTCAAGGACAGGTAATCCAGGAAGCACAGATCAAGAGGGAGCACACTCCAATAGTTCCTACAAGGAAACAAAGATTGGGAGGGAGTCCACCCATCGAAAAACAAAGATAAGTATTTGAATTGTCATTTCTTGTATATTTGATTGTTTAAATAATATTGTTCATAGATGTATATACTTATGTTCCTAGACTTAGGTTGTGTATTATGCATATTAGAATAATTGCATTAATGAACAGTATACTACTAATATGCATGTAATGGGTAAGTGGTCGATGGCACTGTACAACATTCCATTGCTACCTATCTAGAATGAAACCTCTTTGTTGACATGTTGGGAGTTGTGCACACTCTTAACAATGTTCTGGTAGAGATTGGAAGGCATCTAGAAAGTTACAGGATATGGATAAATGTTGTATTAAAGCATTGGCTAAATTAAATGCATGACTGTATGACATATTTCTTTATGTGTAAGAATTTGTTCTGAAAACTATGAGATGTTTTCTAATCATGCAATTTAACTTGTCTTGTAGGAAAGATCGTATACCATCACCTACAAAAGAAGGACTGCAACATTTGTTCCAGCAACAAAGCTATCTATTGAAGATATTGAAGAATCTGAAGTTCCCAGGATTCAGGAAGAATGCCATGATCGAGGAATACCAGTCGATCATGAAGAATGATGTTTGGGATGTTGTCCCAAGACCTGAAGGGAAGTCTGTTGTGACTTCCAAGTGGATCTATAAGATCAAGCATGCTGCAAATGGTAGCATGGAGAAATACAAAGTGAGGTTTGTAGCTTGTGGCTTCTCCCAGAAAGAGGGACTCATGTGTGCAAACTAAAGAAATCCTTGTATGGCTAGAAGCAAGCTCCTAGGACTTGGTGAGGATAGATTGATTTCCGACACAAAGAGGAAGCTTGTTTTCAAGTTCGAGATGAGGGACTTGGGGATGATGCACTATTTTCTAGGCATGGAGGTGTGGCAGAGTGCAGATGAGATCTTACTTGGACAAGGGAAGTATGCAGTAGAGATCCTGAAGCGGTTCTGGATGATGGACTGCAAGGCCATGGCCACACCTATGGCATCAAACCTGAAGCTTTTGTGTGAAGCTTCATCTGATCTGGTTGATGTCACGATGTATCATCAGATGATTGGGTCCTTGATGTACCTGACAAACACTAGACTAGATATTTGCTTTGCAGTAAACACATTGAGCCAGTTCCTGACGGATCCGAGAGGTGTTCACCTGGTTGTTGTAAATCATATTATGAGGTACCTGAAGGGTACAATTGATTATGGGCTCAAGTATGATGCGAATCAAAAGTTTAACCTGCAGGGTTATGTTGATTCGGACTGGGCAGGCAGTGCTGCAGATAGGAAGAGCACTTCTGGGTGCTGCTTTAGTATGGGATCAGGTGTGATCTCTTGGTTTAGCAGGAAGCAGTACTGTGTAGCACTGAGTACAGCTGAAGCAGAGTATGTTGCATCTTGTTCGGCTAGTTGTGAGGTAGTATGGCTCCGAAAGCTACTGTCTGAGCTATTTGATCTCCCGTTGGAGGCTACTGGTATTTTTTGTGACAACCAAAGTTGTGTGAAGCTGTCTGAGAACCCGGTGTTCCACAACAGGTCGAATCACATTGAGATCAAATATCACTATATCAGGGATATGATGTAGAGAGGAGCAATGAAGCTCCTGTATGTTGCGACGGATGAGCAGGTTGCAGATGTGTTGACGAAACCACTAGCCAGATTGAAGTTTGAGTACTTCAGAGAGAGGCTTGGTGTTCTTCATATTGATGACACTTCGAGGAAGAAGTGATGGATACATTTGCAGGAGCCATTCCAAGCATGGTGAGAGGAGGATCCTTCCCATGGTTGTGGATGTAAGCGTTGTGTGATGAGCATCAAGACGATGCTCCAGTTACTGCTTGATATGATCAGTTGGATCATGTATATGTATATGCATCAGTTGGATGCTTGATATGATCAGTTGGATCATGTATATGTATATGCATCAGTTGGATGCTTGATATGATCAATTGGATCATGTATATGTATATGAATCAGTTGGATCATGTATTTGTATATGTATCAGGTGGATCATGTATGTTGATATGTATCAGGTGGATCATGTATTTTTTTTATGTATCAGGTGGATACATTGTATGATCAGGTAGATCATGTATGATGATATGTATCAGGTAAATACTATGTATGCATCAGGTGGATGCATTGTATGATCAGGATGATCATGGATGATGAGCTTCAGGATTTTGCTCTAGATGATACGCATCAGGATGATGCTATGATGATGATCAGGATGATCATATGTGATGATATGTATCAGGTGGATACATTACATAATCAGTTGGATTATGTGTGATGAGTTCCGAAGACACAGATGCACATGGGCCATTCGAGCATGGTTGAAGTATGTCTTCCCATGGCTACGATATAAGTGTTGGGGACATTCGAGCATGGTTGAAGTGTGTCTTCCCATGGCTGCAATATAAGTGCTGGGGCCATTCTAACATGGTTGAAGTGTGTCTTCCCATGGTCGCTGATGTAAGAGTTGTGCCATTCGAGCATGGTTGAAGTGTGTCTTCCCATGGCTGCGATAAAAGTGTTGTGCCATTCCTAGCATGGTTGAAGTGTGTATTCCCATGGCTATGGATATAAGTACGATGCCATTCTTGCATGGTTGAAGTTTGTCTTCCCAAGGCGTAGATATAAGTGCTGAGCCTTTCATGGATGGTTGAAGTGTGTCTTCCCATGCCGGTGAATGTAAGTGTTGTGTGATGTGCATCTGGGTTGTGCTTCGTGAACGATGTTATGATCAATACGATCATGAGTATCAGGATGATACTCTGTGGCCGTGGACAGGTTGTGCTTGGGAGGACATGTAAGACCTGGGAGATCCGATAGGTTGGGCTATGTGCCCGTAATAAGTCTTGGGATGCTCTTTCGAGGGTTTTTCCTATGGCATGTAATGTGACTTGGGAGATCCGATAGGTTGGGTTGTGTGCCTGTAGTAAGTCCTGGGATTCTCTTTCGAGGTTGTGCCATGACCACATGTAAGACCTGGGAGATCCAATAGGTTGGGTTGTGTGCCCTTAATAAGTCCTGGGATTCTCTTGCGATGGTTTGTGACGCACGTAATAAGTCCTAAGGATTCCACAGTATGGCCAGTGATGATGAAGACCTGCAGGTGGTGGGCCTACATCCAGTATGAAAAAGGACTGGCTCTGTAGAAATTCCTATGACGAGTAGATCAGAGATTGATTGAGATAGCAGCAGTAGTGATGATGACGATGATTCGATGACAATGATCCAGTGACGATGATCCAGAGAAGAAGACTTGTGCTAGCAGATCTATGTCGAGAAATACCTTCCTAGTTAAGAGGGAGTGTTAATGTAATTGTAACTTCAGAATGTATTTCACATATGTATATTGTACTCCTATAGAGAGGGTATTATTCCTCTATACGGAAGTGTCGTCATTTATAGTGTAAGTGACGTAACTTATACTTGATGGGTTATTAGACCACCTTCATGGGGTCGGCCCTGTACAAGTCATGTGGGTTAAAGGGTTATTAGACCACCCTATTGGGGGTCGGCCCTGTCAGCATTATGTTATGTGGTTAAGTTGAGGCCGACCTAGAAAAGGTTATTAGGCAAGTCAATTCAAGTATAAATAGAGTGCGGGAGGCACTCTATTTGATCATTCACTTTCTCACTTATACGCTCATTGGAGAGTGGCGCACTAGTGGAGGAGGAGAAGCTGTTGCTAGGAGACTATCTCTTATGCTTGGGTTTTGTATCATTGCTCTATCTATCTCTGAGGAAGTTATTGGGGTTTTTCACCTTTATGGTTTTCCCCAAGGAAACTCTGTGTGTCTATTGTCTCTTATGTTTGCTTCTTGTGATTGATATGCTATACATGTTATTCTCTCAATAAAGATCCTAGAGTATATTGAATTGATGCTCAAAAATTAACATGATTAGGCCTCTTTTATCCATATTGTATGGAATTATTGTAGAAAATAAGATCAACATATGGCTAGAAAGGAATGAAAAAGGAGCTAAAGGCCAAGTAGAATTTTGATGCTATCATTCATCTATGGAAAACCTTGTTATTATTAGGACCATTACTGAGGAGTGTCGCAATAATAAAAATAATCTTCTTTGTTTCTTTGTTGAATTTAGAAAATAATTTGACACAATGCCCAAAATTAACCTTTGGAATATATTAGAAGAGCTAAAACTCCCTTTCGAGTTGAGAGTTGTAGCGATAAGGTTGTATGAGAAGGTTATTGTCAAGTTTAGGAACTCTAAGGGTTGGTTAGAAGAAATTAATTGTAATATATCAGTCAAGAAATTTTTTCCCTATCCCCTACCCTTTTTGGTATTTACATTGACAAGTTAGATGTTGGAATCGATTTAATACTGAGAGGGGGGTTGAATCAATATTAACACAGTTATGAACAAATGTTCACATATTTAATAGATTAAATTGAGCTTAATATTTGATCTTAATTATGCATCCATCATAGTTAAACATTCATCCACATGTGCATCAAAACAAAGAACATAGTACACACAGAAGTTTTACGCGGAAACCCAAATGGGACAAAACCATGAAATGCTCTTTTATAATGAAAAGATTGCATTCAAGGAAGCACTGAATTCATGTGTTTACCAGCACCAACTGGAAGGAGGCACCGACCCCCTTGTTTTACAGGAACCGACCTAGAGGAATCATCAAATCCCTATGTTTATCCAGAACCAATTGGAAGGAGGCTACGACCCCCTGTTCCTTGCCCCATCCTGCCACCCAGATATCCAAAATAAGATTTTTCCTTACCGAACTTCCAACTCGCGTACACTCCTGATCTTTTGATGTTCATTCTGTTGTGTGGAATTTATGTGTGCAGTTATATTGCTGTCAATTCCATGCATACATCACTTGACTTCTCATTCCCCTCAATTCTTCACTTATGTTGATGACTTACTTCATGTATTATGTGCTAGTTCAACAGATCCTGCAGTCTGCGCCAAAGTTCTCTATGTCGTTATGCTTTTGCGCAACTACACTATACCTACTAATATTGTGCTTCAATTAATAGCTTGTTGCTCTGAGATTGCACACCAGTATAAGATGGAAATGCGCACTAACTTAGATGTGTGCATTATGTTTAAGTGCTACAGTATTTTAGACAATATGCGACATGATGTGCATCATATGATTTTTCCTTTCGGTTTAACACACTTGCCTCATATCATCCTCATCATGACGTGCATACTAGATTATGTTGTCGTTGCGCATCAGATGGACTTATCTGCTTCACACACTTCAATTCAACCTTCGTGCATCAGCAAAATTCTATGCATCTTCTAATATACCTCAATTCTATCTTTGTGCTTCTCTCTTAACACATATATGAGTATCTACTTGCTTCCAGCAATATTGTCATTCGGTACTCATGCACTTGCGCATACTTCTATAATTACGCCTTTCAGTATTTGCGCATTCATCACAGATCTACAGCATCATTCTGTGCACCATCAGTGGTATCATTATTTTGCATGTGCGAACTCGGCTCCTCGCTATATCATGTTTTTATGTACCTCGAGCTCTTTATGCCCCAAATATAAATATGTATCTTCCACTTTAATCTCTATAACCTCTCCATCAAGCTTACTTCAAATATCCAACTTGCATATCTATTTATAGTACATGTCCTGCATCGATTGTATGTCCACAAGTTGGTTTCGGCATTCCTTCTTCCTTGCTTCACTGATTGTGCTTCTTCCACATGTCATGTTCTATGCCATTGATGTGTCATTTCTTTGTGGGTTATGGGCATACATGGTCTTTGAATTGGTGGGACTTTGACCCTTGCAGTACCATAACTTGTGGGTCTTGCGCACTTGATGTATGAATGCTTTGTTGTGCTTGTGCATACTTGATCTTCAACTTGGTGGGACTTTGACCCTTGCAGTACCATCACTTGTGTGTCTTGTGCACTTGATGTGTCGTCGGCTATGGAATTTGCACATATGCTGACTTCAACCGTTACAACCTTCTTGGAACTTGTAAGCTTCCCCTAATTAGTGATGACTTGCACGTTTCCAGGACTTGCATAACTACTCAACCATTTCTTGTTTCATGTTTCTTGCGCACACCGCTTGATTTTGCTTGTGCACACTAGAATATACTGTGGCTTGCTTTTGCACTCTTCAACCATCTGTCCAACCAACCCTTTAGATTTTACCTTGAAGGACTGTGACTGGATGGACTTGTGATCTGTTTAAGTACATGTGCCTTATGTATTTCTTCAAACTGGATATTGATGATGTACCCTTGGACACACTTCAATTCATATTGGATGTAGCTTCTGGATATACTTCTTCACACTTGCATCCATATCCTTCAACATATTGCTTGCGCATATACTTCTTCAATGTGGATTCCATATACTTCTTCAAACTACCATAGGAATATTGATTCCAATTGACTTTAATTGACATCAATGACTCAAATTGAATCAGTTGACATCCTCTTTGACCTTAGTTGACATCATTGACAACCAAAGTTCAACACTAGAGGGTTGTTTGGAAGAGGAACTTGGATGGTATAGTCATCATCCTTCTTCTCTATGTTGATGATATTGTTTGTATGCCAAGGAGTCGACATGATCTCAACAAGCAACTAAAATTTATCAAGTATTTTTTCTCTAATATGGGTATGACTTTTAACACTAACAAAATAAAGGTTATGATAATCAAATACCAAAATATCACTTATGATAATTTCATGTACGACAACAACAACTTGGAGGAAGTGACTTCATATAAATATCTTGAAATCAATATTCATCGTAAGCTTAACTGGAACTATAGAATTTAGAAAAGGATTAATGGAGGATAGAAAGCTTATTATGGACCTCAAAATAGTTGTAAATCAACAAACCTTTGGCTTTGGGATAGGAATAAACTCCTCTTTGGGACTCTCGTTACTAATGTTATCTTATATGGTTGTGAATTTTGGGGTTGCACCGTATCTAGAGAATATTGTAGAAGGATAAAAAAAAAAATACTTTATAACATATAATCTCAAAATTAAAGGAAATACAACTTATATATCCTCCTCATAGAAGTAAGTCTCTCCCCAATTGAGAACATGGCTATGACTAGGTACCTTTAATGTACAAGAACACGATAAACAATATATGAGACAAGAGACTTCCTAATATTTCTTCCTACTCTAGTCAAAACCACCTACAACTTAAGCAAGATTGCCATCAAGATTCCAAGCCTTGGCTAAACCATTGGGGAGTCGTGGGAGAGGTCACTTTGCATATAATAGTGATAACAGTAAAAGTATTGTCACATTTAAATTATTTAATGAAAAGGTATGGTGCAATAATGAGTTAGAGGATCAGAGAAATTTAATATATTATAAGGAGGTGATCACCCTAATCTAGAAGATCAAAATTATCTCTCTATTTTAACTAGCGTAAAGAAGAAAATCAACATTGCTAAAATAATAACAAACTCTCATGATCTTCGTAGTTAAGCATGGCGTTGGACAATTCCTAAAATGCCATGGGATGAAAGAATATCTCATCTTTGTGACACAAAGAGGGTTGAAGATCAAAATCACTTTCTCATAGAATTTTTAGTGCACGGACTGGTGATAGTGACTATAAAGGGTTTCAT
Organism: Larix kaempferi; assembly: GCA_027924585.1. Classification (NCBI taxonomy): domain Eukaryota; kingdom Viridiplantae; phylum Streptophyta; class Pinopsida; order Pinales; family Pinaceae; genus Larix; species Larix kaempferi. The sequence continues at coordinate 42,287,915 of BSBM01000370.1, read as the reverse complement.
TAGTAAAGTGAAGGAAGCATTCAGTTCCTAATTCTATGGGACGGTGGGAACTAATATACATTCATTCTTTTGGGAAGGATCTTGCTACAAATTCATTGTGGAACTTCATCTCTAAAGAAATTTTGTGGAGTATGATAATTAGGGACAAATACATAGATCATGGTTCAGTGTTAGACTGAAAATATTTGACTAGAAGAGTATTCAGAAAGCCTCTAATCATTGGAAATTGTTTACTTTGTCATTCTCAATCTTGGGATAGTTCTTAGCATGGATAGTTGGGAATGGTTCTCGAGTATGTGTTGGTGCCAACACAATTATCTAATATGGGAGGAATTTTTTCCTTCCCCTGGACTATATCCAGTATCTACAATTCTTGGGTCATTGTACATTAAACCTAGTGGAAGACAATATGCCCACAACTATGTGGGAACATGGATGGATGAAGGACCATGATATTGGGTTCGTTGTGGGATGTTGGATATTGGATGTTGTATTTTCAAGACTAGTGATAATTCAATTAGGTGATAGATTCAATATCAACAGTCAAGATATTTTTAACAATATGCCAAGGAAGCATAGTTAGGATGTTATAAACATTCTCTAACTAACCATGTGTTATATATTCAATATGTATAAAATTAAAGAAAAGATAATCCTTCCAACAAGTACATAATCATCCAAGTAATAACATGCAATTGTGAATAATTAAAAGACAAGCATGGATCAAAAGGGCCTAAGCATACAACATTTAAATGTTTTAACCCTACCTAGGTAATCCTTCAAAATATAGTGAATATCCGTAATGAAGATATCATTGAAGCAAATATCATTCAATAATAAAATGGTTATAACAAGTTGAAGGAGCGATTTCACCTCAATCTTAGTGTCTTCTTATTGGAGAAAAAATTCCCTTATTCAAATATCATACTATCATATTTGTACTAGTAATTTCTATCCATCAAATCAACCCAAGAAAAATAAATAAAGATGAAGAATCTCACATTCAAACACCTCTCAATTTCTTCCTCCCAATGGATGTTTAACTAATCTTAGAAGGGAACTCTAATTCATCCAACCATACCTCTAGCACATTAATCATTCCTCTATTTATACTTTCCTCCAATTATGGATTCATCCATCAATGGTTTTAGGAGGTGAAAAAATAATATTTCAAGCCATATAAAATGTGCTCCAAAATTTATTTAGGTGATTTAAGAACTTTTCACCCCCAACACTCTGCTTAGAGATCTCACAAACCTTATTGATCCTCTTCTATAATTCAAATGATGTTCCATTTGGTCTTATTTTAGCTTATAGCTCAACATATTCACTTAGAATCTCTTTTACCTTTGGATATGTCCAGTTTCTCCTTGTCATATTTTGAATTCTTTAGAGTAAGCATTAATTCTTTGTTTAGGGGCTTGGACCATGTCAACCATGCCATATGGTGCTTCCTCATGCAAATGAATTTCCTCCAAATAGGTAGAACATTCCTCGAATTGAGTTTCCTTGACCAAATATCTAAAGGGTAGGACATGGCTCCAAATATGTGAATTATATATAGAATAATGTGAAATGCCACATAAGTTCACTCTAATATGCTTTAAATATCTTCTTGCACAAAACACCCCTCCCACAAGGGGGTAGACTCATTATGAAGAAACCAAAATGATCTCTTGAAGTGTAATTCTCCTCATCAAGTGACCTCATTTGATTGAAAAATTTCTTCCACGACCACATGGACTCGTCCAAGTAAGGGAGTTCCTCTTCTAGCCTCTTTTCTTACCACCTATCATGCCCTAGTGTTTCCTCCAAGGTATGGATTTTTTTATCCTTTGGACTTTTTCTTGCCACATGTCATGCTTTGAACATCCTACAATGTAGGCCATTATTTAGCTTGGTTGTATTTGACCACTTAAATCACCATAAATCATGCTTTGAACCTCTAACATTGTAGGGAATTCCTATTCTAGGGAACCCTTCCTCAATTGTGTAAGTGTGATATAATGGAATCCATCAGTTCAATGTGTCTTTAAAACGTCTCTATCAACCTATAATTGGTACTGGACTCCAAGGGGATTCTATTGTGCACAATGAGAGAAGAAAGACCTATGGAAATTTGAAATGATCCTTGCATCTTTAAGGGGTAATAGTTCCCATGACCTTTGGAAAAATACTTCCATTGCAAAATGTATCCAAAATTTTCCCACTCAACACAAAGGATCCAATTCAACATATAAATCCAAACAAGCCATCTTCTTCTACATTCTTTCTCTAAACAACAATGCCCAAAACTTTAGCAAATCTCGCACCAAAGGATGTAATAATAAACATGAAATTTTACAACAATACTCCCAAAATTCCTCAACATAAAACTTGAGCTATGACACCACTTTATGTTAATCCTAACTCCCTCTTCTCTTCAATTGAGAATATGGGGCAAAGATACCTCAAATTTTGCACATACAAATTCCATCTAAGATTTGCTTTCTTCTTTTGAAGATCAATCCCTCAATTACCACAAAAAAAAACTCATAACGTGCCTAGCCTCTATGTTGGACAAATGGATGATTATTCATAATATTAATTAGGTCACTTTGATGAACATACCATTCTATATTTACACCATATTGGCATGATAACATTACTAATAAACCTACATAATTAAAGAACTAATATACTCACACCATTATGTATAATTTGATTAATAATGATCCAGAAAAATAAGATACTTGAAAGAGAAGATTCCTTTCAAGTTTCGGTCTAGAATCATATATTATCTCATTCCAAAGTTTTGAAAAGGAGAAACAATATGAAGTGCCATATGTTCCCACTGAGAAGATAGATGCCTTAGTTGGATTATATCAAATTCATGATGATGATTATGATGAAAATGATTATCATAGTAGTTATTAACACCTACTAAGACCAACTTTTGTCTATCGGCCTTTAAAAGGAAAGGAGTCACTTGGTTTTCTTTAGAATTTTATTTCTATACTAAAAAATATTTAAGAGAATCATTCCTAAATCACCATAGTTGTGATGATTTGAAATATTAGGAAGGTTAGTATTGTAGCAAATGTTTTGAAATTGCACTCTAATGTGAGTGTACGCCTGGAAACATAATTTATGTATCTTCTCTAAAATATATTTTGGAATGTGTGCCAAAGTGTGCCAAAACATCAGGATGGCCCCAAGAACAACTTATAGAAGGACTAGCCTCCCACCACAGGACAACCATCTATTACACCATAAAATTATCCTCTAATTAATTTTACCAACCAACCAAAGCCAATACTATTTACTATAGTTATTAGGCTTAAGAACGAAGCCCAAATATTTCACTCTCTCATCCATATCCCAAATCTAAAAAGGAAAATTTATTCAAAGAAGGATAACCATTGGTTATTATAAACCACCAAGGTATATGGTTGTTTTTTGTTCCTTTATGATCATACCCAAAGCTTGGATGTATAAGAGAAAAATATCCTTTATTTGCTAGCACTCATGACTTGTACTAAGGATAAACAGAAGAACATCATCGATGAATAACAAGTGAGACAAATTTGAATTCCAACCAACCATTATACCTTGAATTTCGTGACTTCTTTTAGTTTCCAGTAATTCATGACTTAGACCCTAAACCACAACAAGGAATAAATATGGGAGATTGGACATCCCTATCCCAAGCCCCTAGATGCCTTAAATCAATTTTAATTTGGGCCATTAGTCAAACCTGAAAATGTAGTCGATGAAACACATCCCATAATCCACTTAACCACAAGATATGAGAGACCAATATGAATAAGAAATAAGTGAAAATACAACCACGACACCATGTCGTAAGCCTTCAATAGATCAAGCTTAAGCACAATAGCTAAAATTTTGATAATTTTGACTCGAATGCATACCTTCCTAAGCAGATCCAAATGCCTTATGAATAAGACAACATTATAAAATTCCAAATTGCTCTAAGGATATACATTGAGATAAGATGGGATTCATCCTAACAAAAAAAATATTCAAAATAATTGTATAGAGGAAATTACATAAAGAAATAGGTTGAACTCAAAAACAGAGAAAATGTTAGGGGCGAAATTTATCCCATGGGCTAATTTTTTAGGTCTTTTTCCAAAAACATATTTGTCATTTTCCATTTTTTTCTAATATGATTTTCCCAAATTCCATAGATTAATTGTTTTACTCTAAAAATTGCCAAAATTGTCTGAAAACTATATAAAATCCTTAGAAATTTGAATATTTTTAAAAATATATCACCAAACATTTTATGGTTGGAAATTTGATAATTGGTAAGATTCAGCAATGTTTCTACACTTTAAGAAAATTATGGATACTTAAATTTTTCCCTTCCCAAAAAAGAAGTACGAGAAATCAAATTGTGGGTTCAAGGTGATAAAGGTAGAGTTAATATTACGAGGAACCTTCTCCAAGAGCCTGATTTCTTCCACTACATGCAACAGGTCATCGCCTATGAGATTAAAAAATAAATGAAGAACTCAGTTATCCAACCATCCAAACTAGGGCTCTAGTCCTTCTTGAAGGTGCACATTATCGACGTAATCTCTTCCTTGGATATTTCTAGAAAACCAATTCATTTTATTCCTCCTCAATCAAACTCGAAAAAAATAGCAAAACTTTGATAATCTCCACCAGGTTAAATCAGTTTGGTTCCTTGAATATATTATCGAAAAATCAAACCCCCAAATTTTCCAAATCATTAAATTTATTCACCTTCCACCCCTCTTTGTCCTTCAATTCCAAAATAGTGTTCTTGTTCCTATGGTGACTGGAAAAATTATAGAAATATGTCATGTTCTGGTTTTTCGCCTCCACCCAAGTAGCTATGTTTTTCATATGCCACCCCCTCTCTTCATACAGCAAAAGTTTAGTCTTCCAATATTCCATCAACCTGAGATATTGTAACTCAATTTAACTCATCAAGAAATCTTTCGACCTTTCCAACAAACAAACCAAGTTCCTTTCTATCTCCATCGGAGCAACCGCTCATTGTTTATAATGTTCCCTCACCCAAGCCATCGTCTTTTCCTTAATAGCATGTAACAAATATACAAACTGGGAAGAATTAAACTCTTTAATAGATGTATTTAAAGATATATGTCCCTCTTTTACCATTGAATAGAAATCATCCTCCAGAACCCACAGTAGGTTAAACTTAAAGGAGAACTCAGCTTCAAGTGTGCATTACCAAGTTCAATAAAGATTGGAAAATAGTCAAATCACCTAGTAGCCCCAACATATGATTTGTGCATTTACACCAAATGAACAATTTCATTGTGTACCATAAAGATATCCAGTCATTTTGAGAAACCTTCATCCCTTGGATGATTATTAATCTAGGTTGGTTTTAACTCAATATTCTCGAGATCAACCAAGCATATTTATTCAAAACATGAGAGAAAAAAATCATCTAGAACATCTGTACAAACATTTTTCCCCCATATTTCCCTACGTCTAGTAGTGAAATTAAAATCCCCTCCTAAAATTATATTTGGAGACATGAGCCCGCAAGGGTGTATCTCAACCAGTGATTCGCTTGATATGAAGCCCATGTTGTAAATGGAGGTCTCAAGTTCAAATCACCCTGGCTTACCTGTGCCCCATGCTTACGGGATGTTGTGGGGGACCTAGTGGTATAGTGGTAGCAATATTGGATCCCTGGACCCTGTGTCACACGAGTACCAGCCCAAGCCTCAGTTGCCGACTCCCCTAGTAAAAAAAATATTTGGAAACATGAACAAATTGGAGGAAAACAATTTTCCCCAAAAATTTACTTTCCCTTCATCAACCTATAGACATTAAATACCATCAAAGATATATCCAAGTAGTTACAAAAAAATTATGCACATAAAAACCCCATTAAAACCCCTCTTAACATACCATCGAAGTTGAGATCGATAAAGTCCCACTCCGACTCCATCATCTTTTTGAGAGTAGGGATGAATGCATCGCCCCTCCCCATCATTTCTTGAATCAAACAATAGCAGGATTTTAACAACCACCATTTACCACATGGACAAATTTTTATCGTAGCCACCTAACCCTCTAATATTGATGGAAAGGATTTTCATGGTAAACCTACCGAAGGGAAAGAACCTTCTCTAAGGATCATTAAGATACTTTTTTGCTTACCTTATTTAAATTAATTGGTCACTTTAACCTAGGGTAATTTAATAGTTAATGAGTGTCTCACATGTAAAGAAGAAGTAACCTTTGGAACGTCGACACCCAACCCCTTAACACATAATAAGAAATAGGAATAAAATATTTCGTTGGTTGAAGTTTATAGTCCCCCCCTTGCATCTACCCTTGAAATCAGTAGAGGAACTTTGACCACGATGGAGATGAACAGTTTCATCACTCAAGGAGTTTGAAAAATCGGTTAGCCAACCCGATCCAAATTCCTTCTCAAAATTATTTTCGACATGAGAATAAGGAATTTTCCCATTAATCGACCTACCATTGTAAGTATTTGATTTAATAAGAAAAATTATGCCCCCAACTCTTAAAGATGAGCTATGCATTTTAACGTGCACATTCTCAATAATAGGAGACTTACTTGAAACTTTTTGATGCAAGGAATTTAAACCATCTGAGTGGGAAACCAAATTGAGGCTTACCTCCATATTACCTTGGTTCTAAGGTACTCTATAATCACCCACGAATAAGTCAATATCCTTATTAGAACCATCCACCGCATTTTTGTATAGTGATTGTAAGTGTCTAAACAACTTATGAGATCCCTCTACCTCATCCAAATGCTTCTCCAATTTCAAAGGACTGTTCTTCTTGACGAAATCCCCTTCTAATACCTTGACCCTCTGCCAAATCTTCTTAAGAAATTCACAATCTTTCAAGATAGGTCCCAAAATATGGCATCTCGAGCATCTAAGGGGGGGTTTTTAAATAGTCCATAGGTTGTATATAAATTTTAACACCATTCACTAGTTCAATGAATTCAAATAAACCTCCGCACATATCCACTTCGACCAAGATTCAATACATTAATTGAGAGGAACATGAATGAAAACATTCATCCAACAAAATGGTTTGTCCAATCATGTCTCCAATATCCCTAGGCTCTTGGGTCGACCACCACTCCATTGGAAATCTTGGGAGTTTCACCCACGCCGATTTCTTTTCTAGGAATTCAATCTTGAAATCGAAATAGAATTCTATGGCGGACAAATAGGATCTATTTAAAACATACTTCAATATTTTTATAGTCCCCTTCAAATCGAATAAATAAAAAGTCAATCAATATTTGAGAATAGGATCCATCTTCTAATTCACCTAGTTGATAAGGTGAACATGGGCAATAACAAGATCATTTATGTTGGAGAAGGAACTGGGCATCTTCTAATTCACCTAGTCGATAAGGTTGAGTTAGTGAGAGTGGTCTCATGTCGTTGGATGTTCTTATTGGAGAGGAGTAGGAAAAATTTGAAGGTTTTTTTTCACCAAAGGGAACAACATGAGGGTCTATGGTGAAGGTTTACATTATATGAATAGTTTTATTTTGAAAGTGATTACATAAATCAAATTGATGACACCCAATTGGAGTGGTTTGGAATGACCATTGAAATGAGGATAAAGGGGAAAGTGAGATACTCCAAAGCAATGAAAGAAGGTGAGTGATATAACGTAAGTTAATATTCTTATGTGTATTTTTTACATAATGAATTTTTACAAAATTTATACTATTTTACAATCCCATACTATTTGTTGTGATTTCATGAATACATTGGGAAATATAAAAATGGATCTCGTTAATAAACTTATTATTTGCAACATAAAGGAAACTGGACAATGAGTCATGTTGTATAAATATAAAAGAACAAAATAGGAGAATGATGGCAAAGAGTTCAAATAATTGAATAGTAAAATCATACCTTATCCTAATCATTTAAAATAAAATATGTCAATCATATGCCCTTATCCTAATCATTTAAAATAAAATATGTCAATGATGTGACCCAATAGTTAGGTGGAAAACATAATCAAATAAAAATATAGTCCGTTCAACAAATACCCATGTGGTGAATGAGATGCAATAAAGATAAGAATAAGGTGCATCAATGATGTAGTAAATTATCTTAGTCATATGTCCATTTTATATTTCACATTTCATTTATAACATGTATTATGCTCTTATTGCTGAGGCTCCAAGACATGCGCCTTTTTCCTTTGATTACATGTACAGAGGTAGTTTTTTCTCATTTTGTTTCAACATATGAATAACATTTTCACATTGAGACCAACGATGAACATGCCACTCCTAATTGTGGAAAGTTAAGTCATGTTATCCATCATGATAAAAACCTAGTTTATGGGAAGTTAGGTCATGTGAGAAAGATACATGAGATCCTAGAAATGGATTGATTGTCTTTCTAACGTGTTAATTTTGAGGTGAAATGGTGGGACACCTTTGATCAGAGTAATGTAAAGAAATATTATAATAATGAGATTTTATTATTGATAATTTTATATTGAATGGTTATATAAATAAACAAATTCTTACTATGGTGACATTGGTGTATCTTTTCTTGGCACTATTATAAATATGTTCAAATTATATTTGATATTTAATTCTATTAAAGTGAAGCTTCATAATTAATATTAATTTGTTTATGTTGTAAAGGGAAAGTTGTATGGAAATTAATTTTATTTTTATTTTTTATTGACTAAATATTTAAATTTGTAATCAAAGAGTAATACTAAATACATAAATTTAAGACTAAGTGTGATTTATTAAAATTGACAAATTACATCATAATTTTAATTTAGTGACAGACACCTATGTTAGTAATAAAATTTAAATAATTTATCAATCAAATGTACATAACAACATCAAACTACATAAATCAATGGCATATATATCATAAGAAATCACTGTAATACCAAAATACCATATTAAAATGAGCATGTATTTTGTGTCGCTCATGATGGGAAATTCTTATGGCACCACTAACCCCAAGTATATGATATAATAATTGTGTCAACATCTACAATGATTAGATCTAAACATATACACAGTGAAACTCCAGGACAACAAATCTTGCAACACATTTGTAATATTGACTTTGTATCATAGCTCTTACCCAAATCATTGTAGCTTAGGTATCTATTAGCATGCTAGTGCACATCATCATCAACATTGAACATGTCAACATCCTCCCATATCAAAGGCAAACCATCTTGAATAAATAATACATCTACACAATTGGTAATAATTACACAATTGGTAATAATCATTAGACAATTATTATACATAATCTTGGAATTAGTAAGATACACATTAAAAACCATAAACATAATTTATCTAAACTAAAATCATCATGACTATATTACACATCCTATTTGTTGGATCATCTAAAATAAATAGAAAGCTATCCATGGCCCTCCAATCCATTCCTTCATAAAGATACTACAAAAGATCAATAACATGATCTTTCTCACCATCCAACTTCTATTCCTTCATAAAGATACTGCAAAAGATCAATAACATGTATTTCTCACCATCCAACTTCTAGAACATTGCATTACTCACTATTTACATAGTGCGACTCCAAAAACTTTATTGGGCAATATCATACCACATATATATGCAAGTGTACAATTGTCATTACATGCAGTCCATTTTGTGTACAATTGTCATTACATAAAGTCCATTTTATGTGGATGTTTATGATCAATTTGTTGTAACATGATGTTGGGATTAATCTCTATTAGGATTAAAATAAATGGAAAGTTATCCATAACCCTTCAATCCATTCCTTCATAAAAATATCATGATAAAGATGATAACATGATTTTACTCACTATCCAACTCATCAACATGATCTTACTCACTATAACTTCTAAAACCTTGCATCACCTACTCCTTCACATAGTACAACCCCGACACCTTTATATGGCAACATCATACCAGATATATTCATGTGTAGTGTCAATGCACGAAGTCCATCTTATATGGATAGCTATGGTCAATTTGTTGTAGTATGAGGTTTGGATTAATCTTCATAAAACTATTGGGATTGATTTGTGTGAAGCTTATGACATACTTGTTGATTTCATACCTCCATATAGTATGACCCCTACACCTCTCTAGGGCACAATCATAACATATATTCATGTCTACGGTCAATGCATGAAGTCCATCTTATATAGATAGCTATGGTCAATTTTTTGTAGTATGAAGTTGGGATTAATCTCAATAAAACTATTGGGATTGATTTGTGTGAAGCTTGTGACATACTTGTTGCTTTCATAGCAAACTCTAATATGTAGTATTTGATGATTGGTGACATATATGTTGATTTTGCAACAAATTCAAATATATATAGTATTTAATGATTGGTTGATAAGTGGTTAATTATTTTATAATTTATTTATATAATTAAAATTTAATATATATATATATATAAATATATCAAGATAATTTACTAAGCCTTGTTCAAGATTATATATATATATCTCAAATTTCATATTTTTTTAAATTAAAATATATTTTACCATATTGCTTTAGATATTATTGATAATGACCATTAATTACCAATCGCTTAAAGCAGAATAATGATTGTAGTAGCATGCTCATTGCTTGTTATTAAATTCAACATTTTGAGATCCAACGACAAGCAATGAGCGGCAAAATAATAATTACTATAACAGCAAGGGTCATTGTTTGCTATTGGATTCAGCACCTTGAAATCCAACCACAAACTATGATTTTGACAGAGTGGATTCACAACAATACTTTGCTTTTACATGTCTTTCTTTTCTTTCTTTTCCAGCAAGGTATCTTTGCACAATCTGGAGCAAATTGCTAGTTTGAAAGAAAATTATTTGCTAAAGATACTGCTCCTTGAACAAATGAATCAGTCTGTCCAAAAGCCTTTCTCTCGAAGGTAGTTTACATATTCCCTCCATGCTTCACCAGACTGCCTGAACATTATGAGATAGATTTTGTTGAGACGATTCCATCTCTCATTTCTAATTGTGCTCATCACTTCAGCAGCAGAGATGCTTGAGGGGCTGTCCGGGGAGTCGAGGGTGATCCTACGATACTCATCAACGTAATCTACAATCTCTTTTCTGTAATGCTGTTTAAGCAATATGCATGCATTTTGGGGTGCATTGGGCCACGTTCCAGTCTTAGGAAATACAGAAGGGAAGTAGATTGCAATGAAACAGACGGTGGCAATTCTGCAACTGTTATCATGAAGAAAAATCTCGGCCTTTTCAGGCGCTGGCAAGAGAACGAATAATTTGAAATATGATTGAGGATTTCGAGCTGTGTACGTTATGTGATCTCTTAACTGGGTATCCATCATCCACATACAGTTGATAAATTGCTGGCCTTCGTCAGTCCGCATACTTCTAACAGTGCCTTTAAATTCTTCCAACATGTCGACGTAAATAGGGTTTTCTTTCTTGTTAAAATAGGTCATGTCTACCCAACCGTGCTGCGACAACATGCTTTTGGCCTCCCTCCATGCCAAGCAATTTCCATGGGGAATTCTTTGGAGGGCTCTTCCATGGGCGCGATACACAGCCCGCCAGAATTCCTCGCGCATTTTATCGCTGTTCTCATCCTTCAATGTGCACCGTATAACATGTGAAGTAAACATGTTGGATAGATTGAATAATTTCTCTGTCCCACGACAAAAGGATAGATTTAGATACTGCTCTGCCCAATAAGTACAAATGAAACAAAAAGACACGATTATTCACTAAACAGCCGACGTAATATCATATACTGTGAGTTCATTAATTCCAGTTTTGTTTATCATATTCATTAATTCAAAAACTAATCGGTACAAATAAAAATTAAATTTATGATTTTACTTTTTTGCATAATTTTGTTCCATCATTTTTGCCTTCTACATTCAAAGTTTACTAGTTTCAATAAACTTTTATTCATTTTATAACATTTTGTAATCTTTACAAGATTGTGTGTTACACTGAAATGTCATAGATGTCATCCATAAAGGGTAGAGCAATTGATAATGAGTAAGAGATAAGAAGTTGTAAATAGAAAGTGGGTACTAGTTAAAATAAATAAATAAACATGGATGCGGCTTAATTTCAATATTTTCATTATTTTTTCCTTTGAAACATTTTATCAATGTTATATAATTGTTTATTAAAATTAAATGTCACATGTCCTAATCAATCTCCTTCTGTTTGCAAGCTTCATGGGTTCTATGTGTTTATGTCTCCTTACTAGTTTTCTTGTAAGCTCTTTTAGCTAAGGAAGTGATCAATCCAAAAAATGCACGTGGAGAAGAGGAAAAAATAAAACTTACTTAAATCCACGACCATGGATCTAGATGGAATTGGTCTTGAGGTTAAGCAAGCAATCATAAGTTGTCTCAATAGATTTGCACTAGATGACTTTTAAACAAAGGTAATGAAATATTTGAATTGATTATGAATGATTAAGCTCCAATTGCACATGGTCTAACTTTGTTATTTTGGTGAATGTCCTTAGCAATCCATGGGGGCAGATATTATAGCCGAGGATATCATCAAAACATTGTTGCGGCATATTGCAAGATATCACGCTAGACTATACTAGTAAAAGCAACCCATTGCATGCCTTCAACTTCTTCTTCGACTGAAATGCAAAAGATTATTTCAGCTCAATTAGATTTTACATCAAAATCCATGGAATGCCCATGTGGTACCATTTTTCTCCAAAGGGCTTCAAAAATGCAAGATGAAGCTGGCTTACAATATATATTAGGTTGATATTATACTAGAAACTTAGAAACTGATTCCAGTGACCAACCGAGATTTGCCTCAAAGCTACCCACATATCAAATTGTTGAGAATATAGGAAAGGTAATCATGGCATTGCATGTGATGTTTGAATTCGTAATCCTCTGTGAATCATGCGAAGTCCGGTATTTTGGTAGTTTCTTGGAAAGATTCATGGTGAGAGTTTTTATGATATAGTTGAACTTGGATTATAGCTAAATCCGAGACTGCCCCACGTTGTACATCAACTTTATGATATTCTATGTTGTACATTACCTAAATTTTCATCTGTGTCGACTATAAAATTTGATATTCGTTGTACTCAATTATAAAAACAAATTCATGTCACTGAAGTGCAATCGCTCATATGCTTGAAATGTCTCACTCTCCTCCAAGATGAGAGAAAAATTCCTTTGCTCATTAATTGAATATTTGGATTTTCTCTCTCATCTCATGGTTCGTGTGTTTCACTTGCATAGGCTAATTGGAAACTTCAAGGCCCGAAAGAGCTTGGGGCTTATAACTATCGTTTGAATCTTTTTTTGCAAAATTGATGGAAAATTATTATGAGAATGTGCATCATGACCTAGGTCTAGATGCTTATTTTTATTGGAACTTCATATTTGATTTTGCAAAATTGATGGAAAATTATAATGAGAATGTGCATCATGACCTAGGTCTAGATGCTTATTTTTATTGGAACTTCATATTTGTTTGTTTTCATTCATTTGTTGGATAATTCAAACTTTGCTTAATTTACAAGCCATGTTGACAAAGACTTTTTGACAATGGTGATGAATAGTTATCTTGTATATGTTTGTTGCATTTCTCTACTTTTGGACTACATATTTATTCTTTACATTAATTAAGTATAAACGAAATATAGGTGTGACTGCTAGGTATTCTCTATTGTAAAGTCAATTCTCTTTTGAAACCTTGTCAACATCCGACTCTCTCAAATTGTCCCATAACCTAAAATGGGATCCCAATGAAATTGAAGCCCGTCATTCAGCCCATCGCGACCAATCCTTGTGCCCAAGAAATAAGAACAAACTCTTATGAGCTACATATTGAAACAGGTCATTGGACAATTCCTAAAACGTTTTGTCACTTTCTCATAAAATGTTGTGCTAAACCAACATTATTGGGCAACATTACAGCCCAGTTTCAAAATATTTGCTAAAAACTTACCTTGCTAACATATTAACTCATCACAACTATGTTAATTCATAAATGTTTTTCTTAAGGTTTTTCAAACATAACAACAACAACAAAAAATCAATTAGTTACTATTTAAAAGCCCCATAAATCAAAGTTAATTAATATTTATAAAAATAATTATAATGAATATCATTATTTCATAATAAATCAATAAACCTTTTTCAACTTTTTAAATTAAATAATGGTTTTCAATCTAAAATATACAGCTAATGGACCAGAATATTTTGATTTTAGAGGCCTAAACATATTTCAGCAAATTTAACAAAAATATATATATATATATCCCAATTATTTCAGTTAACTGGTTTTTAATTCATATTCACAAGCAATTAGTTGTACTTAATTGTTAATTCATATTCTGCTATCATGTCGACGTAAATAGGGTTTCGTTTCTACCCACCCGTGCTGCAACAACATGGCTTTGGCCTCCCTCCATGCTATACGATGTGAAGTAAACAACTTGAACAGATTGGATAATTTCTCTGTCCCTCACTTATACCATCATGCCCGATAAATACAAATGAAACCAAAATACAGGACAATTCATTAAACAGCCGACGTAATATCATCTACTACTGTAGATTCTTAATTCCAGTTTTTTTTAACACAAGGAGAGAACTTTTTCGTTTCTCAAATCTGGGTTTAAGAGGATGCAGGGTTAAACGTTACATTCATAAGGTGTCTTATCACTTCTAGCACAAAAGCTTCAATAAATCTAGAATAGGGGGTGTTTCAATGTTCCTCTTATATACATATATAAGCCTATATCATCATGTATGTATCCACCATAGCATCATGAACAGTGGGATGAAGATACTATGTAGTGGTATATTGCTTTTCTTTAATACGAAGTAGGTTTTTTGTAATGTGAAAAAAAAGTATATATAAAAAATACACAAACCCTTACAACCATAAAGTAAGAGATTAAAAAGAAAAGCAATATCCTCAACCAATCCTCAAAATGAAATGATAAAACATTTTTTGAAAAGCAATATCATCAACTAATCATCAAAATGAAATGATAAAACATTTTTACATATTAAGAAGATCAAAATAAAAGAACAAACTAAGTGAGGAGGAGAGAAGTCATATCCATACTATACTATGTTCCTACAATAAGTGAACTCCAAATTAGCCATTGACTACCTCCTTTCATAGCTCATGTTCTCTCAAATTATGTTCCCTATAACCATGTTGAAAGGATATTTCCTTAAATTTTATTTGATCTAAATATTGTTAGAGGACTAAATTGTGGAGTTTGAAGTTTCCCTTAACCCATTGTATGACTAGCTTTGAATCCCTAAAAACATATAGCCAACCTTAGTAAAAGTTTCAAGGCATGTAGCTCTTGCCAATAATTACTTCCCTTTCCTACATTTTCTTTAAAAGAAAAATAATTGTGGAAGATACCTCTAGCTCCACTATGCTCATGTTATGTTGGTGTGATCTTGGCTAACTCCATTAATAAATCTTCAATGTGCCCATCTTCCTTGAAGGCTTTAACTTGGAGAATTGTTTTAGGTCCTTGTATACATATTTGATTTTATGAAATACTTCTAAGGGTGAGTAAGACATATTCTCAAAAAGTATGTGGTTACTACTAAGTTAAAGTCCCTAAGAGACTTTTATAGGAAGCGAGCTAGAAATTGAAACAAGTGGTTCCTCTATCCACTTTTTATAGGCCTTAAAAAGAGAATGTCTATCTAAAGAGCCAACGTTTTCAGTCATGACTAGACATACTTTCCAAACCTCTTTGGAAAATAAACAATCCAATAGAATATGTTACAATGATTCCTCATTAGATTTACAAAGAATAAAGTACCCTAGCCCATACCAAACTTTATTTTACAAAATAAGGCTAGCTAGGAGATATGTTTCTCATAACTAACATGAAAAAAAAATTAGAGTTTAAAGAGGATTTTTTCTTCCAGACTATTTTCCACCACCAATAATATTCTTGTTCATCATATAAGAACATTTCATTGTAACCAAATATTGGTGTGTATTCCCCAAATGAGTTTGATACCCACACTAGGCGCTCATTGTTGGAATCTCTTAACTTTGTAGAACAAGCCAATAATCTATTCACAAAGGTATCCCATTGTCTTCCATATGACTTTCTGATTCTAAGTCCCTAGCGTTCTTCCAACTAAAGTTTCAAAAAGTGCCAAGTGTTTTTTGTAATTAATAAGCCATGGATACTATGGATCCAAGAAAACTCATCAGACAACATGTCCTCCCCATTTCTTCATATCCAAGTATTTTCTCCTAATATGACTTTGATACCATACCCTACCTTCCAAGAAAGCCATTGTTTAATGAAGGGGAAATCTAGAATTAAATCCTTTGAGATATTAAATGAATTTTCCACTGCCAATAATCTTCTTGTTCATCATATAAGAACATTTTTTATAACTAAATCTTGACATGCATGCCCCAACTGGGTTTTGAGACCACACTAGCTCATCGTTGGAATCACTTAACTCAGTACAACAAGCCAATAATATATTCAAAAAGGTGTGCCATTGTTATTCCATGTGACTTTCCAAGTCTAAGTCCCTAGCCTTCTTCCAACTAAAATTTCATAAAGTGCCAAGTGTTGTTGGTAGTTAATAAGCCATGGATACTAAGGATCCAAAAAAAATCATCAAACAATGTGCCCTCCCCATTTATTCATATTCAAGTGTATTCTCCTATTATGACTTTGAGACCATACCCTACCTTCCAAGAAAGCCATTGGTTAATGAAGGGGGAATCTAGAAATAAATCCTTTGAGATATTAAATGGATTTTCCACCACCAATAATCTTCGTGTTCATCATATAAGAAAATTTATTTATAACCAAATATTGACATGTATGCCCCAACTGGGTTTTGAGACCAGCGATATCATCATTGGAATCTCTTAACTTAGTATAACAAACCAATAATCAGTTCACAAAGGTATCTCATTGTTCTTCCATATGATATTCCAAGTCTATCAAGTTGAAAGAAGGAGATAATTTATCCCTTTGTTTTCCAAATGGTCTTTCTCCCCTTCTTCTAAATAAGCCATGGATACTAACAATCTAAAAAACCCCATCATCCAACATGTCCTCCCCATTTCTTCCTATCCAATTGTTTTCTCCTATATTATATTTATGACATTGATACCATACCCTACCTTCCAAGCAAGCCATTAGTCAATGAAGGGGAAAGCTAGAATTAAATCCTTGGGATATTAAATGGATGTTGCTACCATATTCAATTATAAAATAAATTCAATCATCAATTAATAGAGGGTGAATGTAATTCACTTTAACTACATGTTGCCATAGACCTTGATGTTTGATAAGCCTCCAAAAAAAAGTTGTAACCAAATCTTTTCTAAATTGATGAATGTTTTTCAATCCCAAATTCCCTTTGGAATATCTTATCTCCATTTTAGGTCAAACCCCTCAAACTTTTCCAATTCCAAATTTCCTTTGGAAAATATTTTCTTTGTTGTTTTGACTTGCCTTTTATTGTGGAAAAAGCATTGTTTAGGAAAACTTGTTTTCTATTTTTCACTACTTAAAACGCTACCTTCTCCCCCTAGGTCAAAATCCTCATATCTAAGTTCAAAATTGTTATCACATGGTCCCCTCATTCACTTTCATTTGTGACCTTATGCCACCATCTTAATGGTTTTCCTCCCTTATATGCATAAATCCCTCTAACAAAAAACTTATGTTTGCTAGCTTTTTCTTTGGTAGAGTAAGCTACTATGAAATTTCCTCATGAATGTTACCCCTCCCCTCTCTTTCTTACTATATATAAATATGAACTTCGGCATAACAACCTCTAGTTCAAACATGAAACATGCAAAATATGATCTATAAGGGAAGGTGAAGTTGTGTATATTATAATGGTGATGCTTCAGTTGTTGCTTGAGTGTCCTTTGGAAATGATACCTCAACTATTGGACCCATGAAAGATATCAAATGGATGTACATCATGATGGTATTTGACATTAGTATCCAAGTTACCAAGATTTTGATTTGAACTCTACAAAGATTACAGAACAAAAAGAACCTGTAGGAAAGAAGCCACAACTACCCTAAAGGACATTCAATATTGAAGATGAATGTGTTAGGCTAGTAACAACCAAGGATAGTGAGATGAAGGCTCTAATGGTGTAGAGTCTGTGGATAACAAAAGAGTCTTATTGTTATAGCTATATTTTCCACCCTTGAGACTCATTAAGGACCCATTGATGTCATTTTACTAAAAAACAATGTTCTACCCTTGTTATTTTGACTTACCTTTTATTGTGGAAAAATTATTGTTTAGGAAACGTTTTTTTTTTTCTATTTTTTACTACCTAAAACACTATCTTCTCCCCCTAGGTCAAAATCCTCTTATCTAAGCTCAAAACTGTGAGCACATGGTTCCCTAATTCACTTTCAGTTGTGACCCTATGCAATCTTAATGTTTTCTTCCCTTATATGGATAACTCCCTCTAACAGAAAGCTTATGTTTGCTATCTTTTTCTTTGGTAGAGAAAGTTACTTTGAAATTTCCTCATCAATGTTACCCCTCCCCTCTCTTTCTTACTATATATAAATATGAACTTCAGCATAACAACCTCTATTTCCATCATGAAACATGCAAAAGATTATCTATAAGGGAAGGTGAAGTTGTATATATTCTAATGGTGATGCTTCAGTTGTTTCTTGAGTGTCCTTTGTAAATGATACCTCAACTAGTGGACCCATGTAAGATATGAAATGGATGCATTATGATGGTAGTGGACATTAGTATCCAAGTTACCAAGATTTCGATGTTGAACTCTACAAATATTACAAAACAAAAAGAACATGTAGGAAAGAAGCCACAAATTACCCTAAAGGACACTCAATATTGAAGACGAATTTGTTAGGCCGGTAACAACCAAGGATAGTGAGATGAAGGCTCTAATGGTGAAGAGTCAATGGATAATAGAATATTCTTATTGTCATAGCTATATTTTCCACCCTTGAGACTCATTAAGGACCCATTGATGTCATTTTACTAAAAAACTCAATTCTACCCTTGATTTCCCCATCTTTCTAACCATGTCCGCACCTTGCAAGTTTATCAAGGAGCGACCATCATCCCTTGTATGCTCCTTGTACCAATGACAAGGAGATACCATCCATCTCTTGTCACACCGTGCACAATTACTAGGGAGAAACCAAGCTTCGTTTCTTCTAGAATGAGCAAGTTTCGAGGAGATGAACATGCAATGAGATGGATCCTTCACATTATGAGCTTGGAAACTTGTAGATTTCTCATAGCTCACTAAGTTCAAGGATCCTAGATCTATTCTACCATATTCTCCATAAATCTATATAAGGAAGGGGATTTCAAAGGAGAAGAGGATTTTGGAAGAAAATAAAAGAAAATATAGCTAAATGCTACCCATCTCCATACTGAAACTCTTTTGCCATAGCATTCATGAGATCTAAGCTATCCTTTATTAGGTGAGATCTATCCTACCATCTTCCCCATCAATCTATATAAGGAAGGGGATTTCAAGGGAGAAGGGAATTTTGGAAGAAAAAAAGAAAAAGTGTTAAATGCTATCCATTTCCATACTGAAACTCTTTCACCATAGCCTTCATGAGATCTAAGGTATCTTTGCTTAGGTGAGGGTTAAGGAGAAGGATTTGGAGCAAGGGACCAAGAGGATTTTGCACCATGACTCGAGGTACATCTACATGGTTGTAATGTTCTTCATTATTTCAATATATATCTACATGATTTTCCCCTCGATTATATTGTTAATGTACTCTCTTATGCATTACAATTGCAGATCTGATCTTTCCTTGAGTAGATTAGATTAGATATAATTCTTTTCATCCTCCTATTGACTTGAAGAGTTTTTTATTGGTATTTATTTGTCTTCTTGTGTGCATGTAGCAGGTGTAAGGAGATGGAGTTGGATCTCTGGACCTGTCAACAAAGATTACACAAGGACAATCATCAAATATAAGATGCGGGCCATCATTCTCTCTATCTTTATGCATGTATAAGATCTATAGACTTGAATCTAGAGGAAATATTTCAGTGGTATCATGTAGATTGTCTCATATTAAGGGTAGATCTGAGGGAAGTTTCACTTGTCCACATGAGATATTTTTCCTACAACAAAATTGGCGACTCCAGAGAGAAATATCCATTAATTCTACCTTAAATATTAAATTACCTTGTTTGTTTTAGTTTTGTAAGGGTATTTTCACTTATTTTCTTTCTTTCCTTCTTTCTAGGTTGTCAGGCATCTCATACCCCTCATATCTACTAAGTTGGGGGCATATTTCTCCTCATTATGATTATGGTCGCTCCATATGTTTGGGACACAAAGCAACCTACTTTCACCCTGATGGACTATTAAGGAGTGAACAACCCCTTTGGTCACCCCCTATCAAACTTGTTAGGAGCAACCAAGCCCCATAGATGGTTGTTTGAGAAATTTTTCCAGTTTTCACCTTTATATGAGCTAGTAGACTTGGTTAGTAGATTTTTTGTGAGTGTTTGACATTAATTTGACCCCTGGAAAGTTTAGTTATTGGTATCTTAAATAGATACCAATAACAACAGAGCCCAACATAGATGGCAAAACATAGATTCCAAATACAACAGAGCCCACAACCCAATGTTGTTGGATGAACAAAATATCTAAATTCCATGGTTGAATACATACAATCCCAAGTGTCCTCAAGAAGAAGATCACAATACAAATTACAAAGACCAAAGCCCACAATTCACACTTGTAAACACTACAAGTCCATACTACAAAATACAAACAACAACAATAAATTGCGGAAAATAAAGCCAAATGGTCAACACATTAAGCATTCCAATTCATGTAAATATAAGATTCCAATCACCAACAAAAATCTCATATATGTGTAACAGTTGTAACAACATAAGTAACTCTACAAATTCAGTAATTGTGGAATGTTTGCACTGTTTGAATGTAATTGAAAAAAATGAGACTCATTCTATAACCAATTATTAATTAAATATATAATATAAAATAATGCTAATAATTTAAAATAAAGTACATATCCCTAAAGTTGTTATCATAATACAAAAGAAAACCATAATAATTTAAAAATATAATAAGAAATAAATCAACAAAGATCCCACTTAAATTTTGAAATGATCAATACTCTAGCTCCTCAATACTTAACAAATTCGGAGTTGAAATGAATAAATAAGTACTGATTATAACAACACTCTGCGATATAACACTTCACATAACCCTTTTTCCCCACGAACTAAAAGTCAAAGTCGTCATAATAGTTAAGCATGCATTAAAATTTCATATCACAAACTCGTTTACCCGTCAACAGTGCTTTGAAATCTGAAATTACATCCACCGTCTAAATTCTTAAACTCCTTGCCATCCAAGCTTTTCCTTAAGGGTTGTAGTCCCTTTGATAAGAAATGGAGAGCATAAGGTTCAAGGCACTGCTCTAATCCGAAATTTGTAGTTTTCAAGACTCCAGTAGTGCTATGAAGAAAATGTTGTGTTTGAAAGGTGAGAATAGTGGGTTTGGTTTACAGGTAGCAATGGAGAGGAGGTGGGGTTTGAAACCAGGGAATAGAGGAGCAGCTTCTACACAAAATGAGGATAGACTGTCAATCTGGTCATGGACCCCTATTTCAAGCATAATCATCTTGACATGTGGAACTCCTATTACGTTTTCCCTCCATATGTAGGTAGGTTGTCATTTCACAAAACATGTGTGGTCAACGTCCAAGACTCTAAGAGTGGAGCATGGAAGTGGGAAGGTGACTCGTCGTCCAATTCATTTAAAGCTCGGTATGAAGATAAAAGTATCAATGCTTACAAGTCCTGAATAGCGATATTCTGCCATATGGTGTTTGCAAAATAAGAGTGTATTTCAAAATAGTTCTTTCACCCCTGAACAAGTCTTTTTATAGAGGTCAACATTGTTATGAAGAGTGTTGGATGGTAGGATAAATAATCAAAAACAAAACAAAGACAGAGAATTGGCATCAAAGCACACTTAATTTCATTAAGAATGCACATATAAATACAATGATGTGTCTCTTAGGTTTGTATTCCTTGTAAGAGTTCCAAGATGACTCTTTATCTCCACCTAACTCTAACGGATTAGGTTCCAACAATTCTCCCCTTAATCTAAAAAGGGGTGTATAGAAGTCCAAGTAGAGAGTTGAAATCTGGAGAAATGGGTGGTGACCACAAACTAAAAAGGCTAGAAGAAGCAACAGAAACGGATGTCCTCTACTAAGTGGGTGGTTTTAGGGTGACCACAAACTCTCGAACTTGGGGATAACTCTAGTTCTAGCTCAGCAGTTCCCTCTAGAACTTGGCACTAACTTTGGTTCTTGCTCAACGGTTCTCTCTAGAACTTAGCTCTAGGGCTCAGTGGTTCCTTATAGAAATGGTGGTTTAAGGACCACCACAAAGTGGGTGGTTTTAGGCTGACCACAAACCAAATCAAGCTCAGTGGAATATGACTTGGACTCTCGCTCTGGCTATAGCTCTGACTCTAGCTAAGTGGCCCCAGCTCGAGGTCTAGCAACTGGCACAAGGTTCTGGATATGGCTCTGGCTCTAGTTCAGCCTCACTTGTTTCGACTTGTTTGTTCTCTCTTGCTTGTTTATGATGTTCAATCATTCCCCCTGTCAAGAACAAAGTGAGGAGTAGAAAATCTCATGGTGGTAATGTGTCAAAACTAGACACGGAATACCACAATCTAATGAATGCTCTAGAGCATGGCTCTCTTTCTATCTTCTAGATACAACTCTGAATCTGGCATCTAAATCTAGCTATGGATCAGGCTCACTTGTTCTAGAATTGAAAAAGGTTATGACCGCTTGTTGTCAAATTGATAGAGCTTCGAAACTTGAATCCTAACTATTGACTCATGATTTCCCCCCTGTCAAGTACAAGATGAGCAGCAGGAAAATTTTCTATTGTAAGTTGTATCAGAACTCGAGACTGGGTTCTATGATATGAATGATATATCTTCTTGGTTTTTGTTGACCATTTCCAAGAAGCGATCCATCGATAGTGAATCTTCAATTTTGTAGATTTCTTCAGTGTCGAACAACTATCTAAAGAATAGTTATGTTTCCTGCATGTTTTTTTAATGTATTTCTCGTTTTTCATGTGGTGGGGTCTATCAAAAGTATGCAGTGTGGGTACTCATTGGATGTGGAATTTAATTCCACGTCCAACTAATGCTCCCGCTCGAAATTTGAGTAAAACCGCATGGAGATGTTGAAAATACAAAGAAAAAAATAGTTTTTTCTCTCTTTCTCCAACATTCATAAGTATTATTTTATTATGTTAACTATTATTTACGATTTTCCTTACGAGGCCCATTTTAGACCCCCAAATTTTCTCTAATGGATTCTTGCAAATGTGTTAGAATAGTTTGGAGAGTTGTTTTGTTGATCGTGATTGAATCATCAACAACAATAAATATTAGAGTGTTTAGTAACTCTAATATGTCTTCAATCTGAACCATTATAAAGACAAAGTGAAGCCTCCTTGTGCAATTAGGTCTAAGTTATAATTGACCCAACAACGAACTCACGGATTCTTGAGGCATTTGACTTAGAAAATGAAAGAGTGTCGACTACAACCGAAAATGCATACAATTACAATGTAATTGTAATTCAGTTTTGATTTGACATGTGTAGAAGAAACAATTGCAAGTTCAAGTGAACTTACACAAATGGCAGTTTTCAAGATACAATATTGGTCTTCAAAAATAAATGTTTTACCTCAGATTTATTCGATGTGGTGTCAAGGCCACTGAAACAAACAAGCCTCCACTTTATAGCACTATTATTGAATTGATATAAATGACTGCAATCTTCAAAGTTGTTGTGGCGACAAGGCCACAAACTCAATGAATGTGGATTAGGCAAAGCAACAAAGCCGCAGGTCCACTGGATAGCACGGACCTCTGTACCCATTTTCTTTGTGCAAAACATTTTTTTCTCCTAATCTCTGCAATAACGATCTCTAAAACAAGTTCTACTGCAATACAATTTCGCAAAGCACTAACAAAACAAGATCTGCGATAATCTCTGCAACAATTTGCAAATGTCTACAAGATAGTCTACAATACAATCTGTGCAACACTGAACTTAATATAGTCTCTCTAAATGCAATGTGTAGGTCTATAGTCTCTACACATAGTTTACAATCTTCTTATAATGTGGTCTGTGCAAACTCCATTTCAGTGAACATAATCTTCTACAATCAGTGTGCTCTAGAGGATATAAAAGAGACCCTCAAATGATATACAATGCTTTTCTAAAAATGCTCTAAATCTCCCCGAACAAAAATTGTTTAAAAAACAAGAAGCAAACGTTGCATGGAATATTTTAGGTTTCTGCAATGGTATGTATAATACCAATACATCAAGCAAAGCACTGGAGGCGACTATTGCAGACTATACTATATTCAGACAATATAATAGAAAATTGTGAGAAATACAATAGCAAACTATTGGCACTTCACTCAATTACAATATGCATGTTTCAACTTAGCTCGCAGATTCAACGCATGCCCTTCAACTTCAGGTTCTTTGCAGTTGTTCACTTGTTTGTGGACCATGGCCCTGGCATCATTGTACACAAAATTTGGTTGTTTTTCTATCGATAAATGGTATTGTGAGCCTCAATTTCCTTGGACTTCACCACTGTCTAGACTCCATAATCCACTGTCTAGAAGCACGAATTCACAATGACACCAATAGCGACGAAGGTAGAGACTATGGAGGTACGAGGAGAAGCCACGCAACCATAATTCACACGCAGCTTCAAAACTCTTCAGATCGACAACGCTCAGCTCGATGCCTCCACCAGAGAACTTTTTGGATACCACTCACGTAGAAGAAACCCACTTTCTGAATATCAAGAGTCAACCAAGTTGGTGCATGTCGAAAGTATTAGTGAAATACTTCAGAGTTGCGAACCCCTTGAAGAGTTTCATGATATGCTCCACATTGAAAATGATTTTACTCCCGAAGAAGAAGAAGCGAAGCAGATGAGGTGTTTGAATTACTGGGATTTTCCATTCGAGCATTTGAATCACACACGGACTGAGAAGAAGATACCATGCGGACTTAGCAAGTCCAGCTCCAAACTGAGTGCTCATACAATGAGGGAGAACGTTCATATGTATGGCATTCTGTGAATTTACTTTTGGTGAGATTTGACTGATCATGCGATATGGACGAGAGAATAGAGTTTTAGCAAGCAGGATTGGCAGGGCTGACGGGAGACAAAGAATATGGCAGAACCTCACCTCTGATACCATTATTGGATACCATGCAGGGCAAATAAACTGAAACCAGACAAAGACAAGGAGAATTGACGTCAAAGAACACTTAATTTCATTAAGAATGTACATATAAATACAATAATGTGACTCTTGGGTTCGTATTCCCAATATGAAATGTGTCCATGAGGTTTCTTCGAAGGTACTTCTCAATCGTATTCCCAATATGAAATGTGTCCATGAGGTTTCTTCGAAGGTACTTCTCAAGACAATCCAAGGACCAAGGAAAAGTGTAGAACAAGAGGTTGTCTCTTTCTAAGGCCATCTCATGTAATTTATCTCTCTTGGTTTGGGTTCTAGATCCAACAACCCTAGCAGCTTTGCTCAACAACCCTAGCAGCTTTGCTCAAGATCGCCATAGAGAAGAGGGATGTTGGTTTACAAATTCATAAAGATTCCAATGTCACAGTTGATTAGATGAATGGCATATTATTTAGAATGTGGGTTTAGAGACATTGACCAATCAAATTTTAGTAATGAGGGACAATTAGACCAATCAAATTATAGTAATGAGGGACAATTTCCAAACAGCTTATTTTCCAAACAGCTCAACAACATTTCAAATTCTCTCGCAAAGCAAGGGTGTCATTCAAGGCAGCAATGATTGACATCAAAGAGGAAAAATATAGATTGGCATCTTATGAGCCTCCTTTTTCACTTTTTGTAGTCTTTTCCCTAATATATTCATCCTAGTTTATTGAACGGCAATCCCTAGCTTGCATGGGATATTGTACATTGTTTTGTGGGCAGTTTGTCCTCAACTGAAATGTATGGACCCCTGTGATAGTTACAGATTGTATTGAATATACGAAAAGCCTCATGGGCTTCTTATGGATGTATTAGGTATGTTTGTGCTTGATAGAAGGGTTTTTTTTTAAGACGTTGGATATTAGATCCAAGGGCATATTACTAAATGTTTTGTACTTTTTCTTTCATGGTAATTAATAGACTATATTTTTTGCTAAATGTTTTGTATTTTTTCTTTCATGGTAATTAATAGAATATATTTTTCTTTTTTTGTGTTATTTTATATATGTAACATAGAATATGAGACATAAAAGTATTAACAAATTAAGCAGCCCACTAGGTAGACATTATGGAGTGAAGTTGGTATATATCAAATCAAGGTAGGTGGGAGAGTTTTTGGCCATTCAATACCATTCACTAGGGAGTGTGGGAAGGAATTCTTAGTAGTGAGGGAAATCTCAGAATTCCAAGTTTATATGGAAGTTGAAGCATTACAAGAGTTGCTAAAAAGTGAGGAAGTTATGAACGTGGAGAGAAGGGAAAATGAGAGCAGAATACAAACTCTGAGGCAGATGGAAGAAAAACACCGATCACAATGATCAATGGATATGTTGGAAGAAGAATTGATAATAAAGCTGCAAGCACATCCCACAAACGAAAAGATTGATGTATGATATTATCTAAATTATTTTGTATAATTGTTGATGATATTATATTAAATATATATATATATATATTTTTCATAGTTTTTAAATTTTTTTATAATTAATAATTAAGAGCCCACGAGGATAGAACAATTGGTCATGAGTAATTGAGGTGAAAAGTTGTAAATGGAAGGTCACAAGTTAATAATTAATTAATAATTGCTTACTAGTTTTTTTAGTTTTTTTTAAGTTTTAACAATTAGCTTTTTTTAATTTTTTAAAATTATTAGTGGTAACTACATTGATTTTTTTAGACATTAAATCAAAATTTCCCCCCATGGAAAGTGTCACCCAGATGGGGCCCTCACCCCACGCAGATAACCCTTCTTTTGGGAAGGTGGATGTACCATGCAGAACGACATGTGGCATACGGCCACCAGCCTCCACACAGAGCTTTCATATTAGGCGTGAGCGTGGTTTGCAGGCTCATTATCACCGTGCATGCATGGGAAGACTCATACGCCTGCAAGTCCGCTCTCTCGTGCGAAAACTCATGGAAATTCAATTCGAGGGTGGTGGTAATGGAGTTCCTCACTGCTAACCCGCTCCTAGCCACAGGAAAAGTCAGTCTTGACTCAAAGGCAGGGATCCATTTAGCAAGTGGAGTAATATGCTTCCTTATATGTGTTATCTGCTGGGAAGAACATCGGTGCTCTCCCTCTGCGGCATTTCGGTATGGGCTATCCTCGCTAGTGAGGTTACCATGGCCATAACGAAGGTAACTCCTAGAAAAACGGTGAATGGACCGTGTCATTCACATATGCCTCGCGCTTTGGCGGAGATGGGGCGTGTTCAAGGTTTTTTTAGAATGAAATCTCAAAGTCCACGAAAGCCCGTACTATTCACCTGGAAAACGGGCTGAAGAAGAAGCCTGCTTGCCCCTTGGCTGAGTAGCTTGCTACATATTTCGGTGGCTTGGTAGAGGACACCAGGTCTGCTCGCACCAGGGAGACTCGACACACCAAGACCCTGGTGTTTTTTTGGACAGTCAAAGCCCTGATGTCCATGGCAATAGAAGATTGTCTCCATGGGAAGCTCAAGCCAGAAAAGAATGCTCTTCCTTTGAATGAATGCATTCCCAATTTGGAAGCCAGTCTGCATGCTCTCATTCGATATCAGCACTCGGAGAATGAACATGTTAATGCCAAACTGGACGCTCTGGCCAGAGCTCTCACGGGCAAAACATTCACCAAGCCATCACCAAATTCGACTGCAGACACCCAGCTCATGTACAAGCAATGCCCTCCGACCGCAGACGACGACGGGAACTGCAACAAGCCAGGTGTCGATCCCTCAGCAATCCCTCTCTCTGATGATGATTAGTCAGTTTTGCTTTCGGGTTAGTCTCAGTGGGTTTAATTATGTCTACATTTTGAATGCTTTGGCCATAACCCCTGGCATGTGGGGGACTCAATGTCAACTTATTTTTTAACAGCATTATGATCCTCCTGACTTAGGTAGCACAGTCGTACTATTTAACTCTAGATATTTGCGAGTCTCTTTTTTAGAGTCAAGCATGGTCATGTTGGATCTGAACTCTTGGAAATATTGGTTATGGTTATGTACAATCTGATTTTCTTAATCTAATAGAATTTTCAAACTTTACAACAACAACAAAAAATTATAATCAAAATTTGGATTCCAAGTTTCTTGGAATTTTATGATTAGTTTAGTTCTCTCATTAAAACTTAAATCTTATAAGGGTAGGCACACGAAGATGGTCCCCATTTTCATTGCAATAGGGGCGCGCTACCGGCCAAAATTAAAAAAACAAAAAAAAAATGGCATGTACGCACCTAAGGCAGCGCGCACGCACCGCTAGGTTCGGTACCGAACCGAGGCACGTGCGCGTGGCTAGCGCATGCGCGCAAGGGTGGTGTGCACGCGCCTCTGTTAAAAATATAAAAAAATAAAAACAGAGCACAATTTCCATTGTTCCATTTGGCCGAGCGCGTCCTCCTCCTCCGCGTGCGCGTCGATTCAACCACCAAAGGAGGCCAAATCGACTCTGAAACCACCCAACAACACCCACAAACTCATGAACACTTCGATTAATAGGTAAATATCACGTTTATTTTTCATTTTATTCATTATTTGTGTCAATTTTTTGATTTTTTGTTGTTTATTTAATTGTAAATAATTCCCAAATTTTGAAAACAATGAACCAATTTTCTATTGCAGATTGAGACAATGAGTGAAGAAGATGTTAACCCCGAGTCCGGTGGAACACAAGAAAACCCAAACCTTGGACCCAATGCCGAAGAAAACCGTGAACACAATCCAAATGCCGAACAAAACCAAAACCCCCAACCCAATTTTGAAAAAGATGACCTTAACCATTATGTAAATGAAATGCGAGTGCACACTCGCGAACTTAGAAACTCGGGGGAACCATCTCGATTGTCTCTTGCCACGTCAATTGAGAACTCAATTGACTCCCTCATCCATGCACACCAGCAATTGACCGACATGACTCAATTTAGAGCTAGGATGCGGGAGTACTACTCCACGGGCATCTCCAAGGAAGCAATAAAAGATTTGAACATTACAAAAGCCCAGTTATATAGTATGTTCACCGATCCAAAAACAAACCAACCACCGAACATTACAAAGCCACGTGTCTGCATGGATTGGTGTCATTACCGACCATGGAGGGACAATTGGATGCGGAGGTGGTTCATGGTGTACGATAAACCTCCCTGCAATAATAGGGAGGTTCCACAATACTTCCTTCGCCAACTGTGGGTTGAGTTTTGCCTCGGTTTATATGTCAACTATTTTGACATAACCGAGTTCCAGGGTGTTGGGCGTGGCTTTGCCCAAGATCGACATGCTGCTAGGAGGAACCCACTGAGAGGGCCACCAGCTCCGAGGCACGACCCCAACCCCTCTCCCGAGCCACCTTAGTTTCCCCACAAGCTTGATCAGATCGAGGTGGAAATGAGGAATGTTGCACGTGGACTCCTCAGACACACCTCCTTTGTAGCAGCGACTACAGTGGAGAGGTCGGTTGACCGTGATAGAGATCCAGGTGCAGGGCCTTCACGACACGGCCAGGATATACTCGTGACCGGTGGTAGCTATGCTGGGCATTCTAGTTCGACGGGGGAAATTCCACATCTTTGTCCCCATTGCGGGCACACTTGCCCTGGCCCGATCGAGGGTTGTTATATGGATCAGGTCAACAATTTTTTTGATGTGTTTTCAATCATCACTTGATAACTTGTAAAGTATTTTTAAAGTATTTTTGTTTGACTTAAACTTTTATTTCAATGTACAGTTATTTAGAGCTGAAACACCAAGATGGGAGAACGTAGGATCTCCCAACCTGGATGCAGCAATGGCAGCTACAACTGAAATTGTTGCACCCCACACGGAGGTATTTTCAGTACGTGACACAATATTGTTATTACTTATGTCATTTATATTACTCAAGTATTTATATTTATGGCATACACGTTGATAGTTCGTACAATGTTTTTGAATATCTTGATTGCCTAGATAATGACTTGTTTAACATGTTCATAACATGCATGCATTTTGTTGTCCACAGGTGTTCCGTGACTACGGTGATCAACCACCCCCTCCAAGGATTGGCACATCACCATATACACAGGTACAATGTGTAGTTATAAGCATGCTTTTAATTTGATTTGTTACGACTTACTATGGTTTAATTTATTGTTTGTTTACTAAATTGTGATATTACAAATGTATATGTAGGTGCCACCAGAAGCTGCGTCTCCCCATTTTAGTCCTATGTATCCACCCTCTCCCATGAGTCCCCCCCCTCGCTTCCATATAGACCCCTCCCTACGTCCACCCTCTCCCTTCCATCTATCCCCCCTTCTCCGGCCACACTCCCCCCTCCATCCATCCTCCCCCACTCGCCCCCCCTACCCTCGTCCATACATCCTCCCCAATTTATCCACTCCCCCATGTCTATCCATCCTCCCCCATTCATCCACGCCCACCCTTCCTTCCACCTTCCCCTCTTTTTCCACAACCTCTCATTCGTCCATCCTCCTCCCTCCATGCAGGACTACCCTCCCATGCACCATCCCTCAACATTCCCCCCTAGCCCTTTTCGTTAGATACCCTCTATCTTACAACCGACAGGGGTTCATCGTCCACATGGTCCTCCTCCACCCCATACCACTGTGTCTTCTCCCACCATATCATCCCCACTTCTTGCCACTATTGTGGCATCTACTCTTCCAGTATCCTCATCAGTATCTCCAGTGGTTGCACCTGTAGTGGCTGCCACTACATATGCGCCCCCCCCCATCACTGCATCGGAGCTGGTTGTCCGTCCATCTGCTCCACCTGTTAGCCCAGAAGCCCAGCCATGTCCATCGTGTTAAATTTTCAGAATTTACTTCAATCTGATCTAGGATCTTAACTGAGAGAACAACATGTACAACATATCTACAGCATATCAATCATGGAGACAATAATGCAAGCACACAAGAGACACAAAGATTTACTTGGGGAAAACCATAAAGGTGAAAAACCCCAATAACTTCCTCAGAGATAGATAGAGCAATGATACAACCAACCAAGAGAGATTTCCATAACCTAGCAGTAGGTCCTCCTCCTCCATAAGTGCGCCACTCCTCCTTGAGTGCATGTGTGAGAAGTGAGTAAGTAAATAGAGTGCCTCCCGCACTCTATTTATACTTGACTTGACTTGCCTTTTTACCTAACTCATGTAGGCTCGAACTTAACCACATAACATAATGCTGAGTGGGCCGACCCCCAATAGGGTGGTCTAATAACCCTTTGACCCACATGGCCGACCCCCAATAGGGTGGTCTAATAACCCTTTGACCCACATGGCCGACCCCCAATAGGGTGGTCTAATAACCCTTTGACCCACATGACTTATACAGGGCCGACCCCAAATAAGGTGGTCTAATAACCCATCAAGTATAAGTTACGACACTTACAATATAAATGACGACACTTCCTTATAGAGGAATAATACCATCTCTATAGGAATACAATATACATATATGTGAAATACATTCCGAAGTTACATATACATCAACACTCCCTCTTAACTAGGAAGGTATTTCTCAGCACAGTTCTTCTAGCACAAGTCATCTTCTCTGGATCATCGTCACTAGATAATCGTCATCGAGTCATCATCATCGTCACTGCTGCTTCTATCTCAATCAATCTCCGAATCTACTCGTCATAGGAAGTTCTACAGAGCCAGTCCTTTTTCATACTGGATGTAGGCCCACCACCTGCAGGTCTTCATCATCACTGGCCATACTGTGGAATCCTCAGGACTAATTACGTGCGTCACAAAACCTCGAAAGAGCATCCCAGGATGTTACGGGTACACAACTCCGACCTGTAGGATCTCCCAGGGCGCTATTACATGTGACCCCACCACAAAACCTCGAAAGAGCATCTCAGGATGTTACGGGTACACAACTCCGACCTGAAATCTCCCAGGGCACAAATTACATGTGGTCCACCACAAAACCTCGCAAGAGCATCTCAGGATGTTACGGGTACACAACTCCGACCTGAAATCTCCCAGGGCACAAATTACATGTGGTCCACCACAAAACCTCGCAAGAGCATCTCAGGATGTTACGGGTACACAACTCCGACCTGAAATCTCCCAGGGCGCTATTACATGTGGTCATGGCAAAACCTCGAAAGAGCATCTCAGGATGTTACGGGTACACAACTCCGACCTGAAATCTCCCAGGGCCCAAATTACATGC
Source organism: Larix kaempferi (assembly GCA_027924585.1). Lineage (NCBI taxonomy): Eukaryota > Viridiplantae > Streptophyta > Pinopsida > Pinales > Pinaceae > Larix > Larix kaempferi. The sequence goes on along the minus strand of BSBM01000370.1, from coordinate 42,255,343 downwards.
CATAGGACAAAACCTCGCAAGAGCATCTCAGGATGTTACGGGTACACAACTCCGACCTGAGATCTCCCAGGGCACAAATTACATGTCCTCCCAGAGCAATGTCTCGAAAGAGCATCCCAGGCTGTTACGGGTACACAACTCCGACCTATAGGATCTCCCAGACATGCTTATCTGCACAACCTGATCCACGGCCACAGAGTATCAACCTGATACTCACCATACATCATCCTGATGTACTCATGATCGTCCTGATCATCATCACTGCAACGTCCTGCTGCATGTCATCTGGAGCAACATCCTGAAGCTCACCATCCATGATCATCCTGATCATCATCACTGCAACGTCCTGCTGCATGTCATCTGGAGCAACATCCTGAAGCTCATCATCCATGATCATCCTGATCATCACTGCAACATCCTGCTGCATGATCCACCTGATCATCAATGCATCCACCTGATGCATACCAAGTATCTACCTGATACATATCATCATACATGATCCTCCTGATCATACAATGTATCCACCTGATACATGATACATATCACCATACATGATCCACCTGATCATACAATGTATCCACCTGATACATATACAGATACATGGTCCAAGCATCCAACATGATGCATATACAAAATACATACACATGATCCAACTGATCATATCCAGCATCCAACATGATGCGTACATACATACATAAAAATGATCCAACTGATCATATCCAAGCAGAAACCAGAACATCATCCTGATGCTCATCATCCAGCGCTTACATCCACAGCCATGTGAAGGATCCTCCTTCCAACATGCTTGGAATGGCTTCAGCAAATGTGTCCATCACTTCTTCCTTGAAGTGTCCTCAATCTGAAGAATGCCAAGCCTCTCTCTGAAATACTCGAATTTCACCCTGGCTAGTGGCTTCGTCAGCACATCTGCAATCTGCTCGTCTGTCGCAACATATAGGAGCTTCACGGCTCCTCTCTGCACCATATCCCTGATATAGTGATATTTTATCTCTATGTGTTTCGACCTGTCATGAAACACTGGATTCTCGGACAGCTTCACACAACTCTGGTTATCACAGAAGATATCAGTAGCTTCCAATCGGAGATCAAATAGCTCAGACAGTAGCTTCCGTAGCCATACTGTCTCACAACTAGCTGAACAGGCTGCAACATGCTCTGCCTCAGCTGTACTCAGTGCTACGCAGGACTGCTTCCTGCTAAACCAAGAGATCACACCTGATCCCATACTGAAGCAACACCCAGATGTGCTCTTCCTGTTTGCAGCACTGCCATCCCAATCTGAATCAACATAACCCTGCAGGTTAAACATTTGATTCTCCTCATACCTGAGCCCATAATCCACTGTACCCTTCAGGTACCTCAGAACATGCTTTACAGCAACCAGGTGAACACTCCTCGGATCCGTCAGGAACTGGCTCAATGTGTTCACAGCAAAGCAAATGTCTGGTCTCATGTTCGTCAGGTACATCAAGGACCCAATCATCTGACGATACAAAGAGACATCAACCGGCTCAGATGAAGCATCATATAGAAGCTTCAGATTCGATGCCATAGGTGTGGCCATATCCTTGCAGTCCATCATCCCGAACCTCTTCAGGATCTCTACTACATACTTCCCTTGTCCAAGGAAGATTCCATATGCACTCTGCCACACCTCCATGCCAAAAACAAATAGTGCATCATCCCCAAGTTCTTCATCTCGAACTTGGAAGAAAGCTTCCGCTGCGTGTCGGCAATCAATCTATCTTTACCTATAACAAACAGGTTATCTGCATATAAAAGTAGTATCACTGGATTGCCTTCTTCAACCTTGTAGAAAAGGTTGGAATCTGCTTTACTCTTGGTAACGCCCAAACTGGATAGAAAGCTGTCTATCCTACCATACCAAGTTCTGCACACATATATGACTACCCCATGCTATCTTGAAATCCATCTGGTGCATCTTCTATTTCATCACTTTTATATTTCTTAATGCTGTCATCTGCAACATGCTTGATCTGATAGTTCCATTTGGAAGTCATAGCAAACTTCCCTTCATGTCTTGGGATTACATCCCAAACATCATTCTTCATGATCGACGGATCAAGGCATTTCATTTCTTCATCCCAGATCCTGGGAACTTCAATATCTTCAATATCTTCAATATCTTCAATAGATATCTTTGTTGCTGGAACAAAATGTTGTAGTTCTTCTTTTGTAGGAGATGGCATACGATCTTTCCTACACAACAAGTTAAATTGCATGATTAGAAAACATCTCATAGTTTTCAGAACAAATTCTTACACATAAAGAAATATGCCATACAGTCATGCAATTATCTTAGCCAATGCTTCAATACAACATTTATCCATATTCCGTAACTTTCTAGATGCCTTCCAATCTCTACCAGAACATTGTTAAGAGTGTGCACAACTCCCAACATGTCAGCAAAGAGGTTTCATTCTAGATAAGTAGCAATGGAATGTTGTACAGTGCCATAGGCCACTTACCCATGCATATTAGGAGTATATTGTTCATCAATGCAATTATTCTAATATGCATAATACACAACCTAATTCTAGGAACATCAGTATATACATTATTGAACAATTTTATTTAAACAAACAAATATGCAAGAAATGATGATTAAAATACTTATCTTTCTTTGTTCGTTGGGTGGACTCCCTCTGAGTCTTTGCTTCCTTGCAGGAGCTGCTGGAGTCCTAATCTGAGGTAGCTTCTTCTACACCTTTCTGTTGTGAAATGTAGAGATGATCAACTCCCTCTGAATATCTGCATCCTTGCAGAAACTACTGAAGTGTGCTCCTTTGCTTTCTTGCAGGAACAACTAGAGTGTGCTCCCTCTTGATCTTTGCTTCCTGAATTACCTGTTCTTGAACTCATATTCATCCTTGGTCCCTATGCATGCTTATTAGTATCATGAATGTGTTATCCTTGTGATCTCATATAAAATCATACATTCATTAGTATACTATTAAAACACAATAATCTCAAGCATGTATAGTCATGATCATTTCAAACAGAAATAATAAGCATTAGCATTCAAGGATTCTTATGGTTAGTCAAATCATAAGAAACATAACATGTCTAAACCTGTAATTACTCAAGCCTATGACTCTTCAGGTTAGTTGAATCATCAATCAAGATAAGAGATATAAAATGCATAAAACCCGTGATTATTCAAACCTATATCATCATGATTCTTCTGGTTAGTCATATCATCAATTATGGTAAGAAACATAATATGCATACAATCATGATTATTCAAACCTATGACTTCATGAATAATCATTATCAACAACGCGATAGTATAAGATCCTAACCCAAGGTAGGAATCTAGCTTGATATAGGAAAAACATACCTGGATTATCATGTTAGCTAGTTATGTCTAACATACCCGTATAATGTCTTTTGGTTCTCTTCAGTGACTTGTGCTAGTAACCTGCATGTCTCATAAGTTAACCATTATAAAACCAAGTTATACATACCTCGTGAATGGATCTTGTATGAGATCCATGACAATGGATGAATCTTTGTCCTCATGTTATCATGATCATATGTTCTTGGACCAGAACATGATCTGTCTTTCTTGGTGTACCTTTCATGTTAGTAGACAACATAAACCTCATACAACACCATAATGCATTAGTACAATCATAAGTGTCAACACCCTAACCAATGAATATCTTCTATCATGCATTCATAATTTTGTTAAGGTGATACAACAAATCTAAAATCAAAATTGTACTAACCGTAATAACATGAAGACAAACATACCATAAAATTAATCATGGACAAATATCGAAACATACCTCGATGAGTCATACCTGTCGAGATCGCTTGTAATCTTCTTATGTAAGGCCTTATCCTCATCTCCCTCTGAGACAGGAACTTCTTTCACTTATGCAGGTGATCAATCCATCTTCTTCTAGGATTAACCCAATCCACTTGATTTGCAAGAACTGGACCTTGAGCTGGATATGGGTTTGTCAGAGAAACCCCAAAAATTCAAACTTTGAATTTCAACCTTCCAATAGGATAGGAATATGCGCCTTGATTAACTGATCAAACTGGTATATTCAGAATTTGAAAACTGCAAAGTTTCACTCCTCAATTTTGCCTTTGAAACTTCCGGATTCACTGGATGTGACCCTGAACTGGGGTTTGATGAAGCCCACTCTTTTGCCCCATCAAAATTTTTGATCCAAAGCTCTAAGCTTCTATTTTTCTGAGGAGCTTCCAGCCGTGGTCACAGATTTAAAAAATTCCCATTTTTACAGAAGCCCTAATTTTCCACTTTTCTGATCAAAGTCCCGAACTAGGGTCTAATCAAGCCCGGCCTTCTGCCCAACCAAAAATTCTGATCTTGGTCTCTAAATTTCTATTTTGATGAGTAGCATCCAGCCGTGGTCTCCGATTACAAAAATTCCAACTTTCTCCAAAGCCCTAAATTCCGGAAGCCATGAATGAAGGTACCAAAAAATAATTCTATTTTGGCAGAAATATGTACCTGATTGTTTCTGGTGTAACTCCGAAATTTTTGATCCACAGGGTCTGAAAAAGTTTCCTGAGATAGCCTGACCTGTTATCTTTCCATCCTGATAGGTCTGACCTCAATTGGATTCTCTGAGAGAGAGTTATGCCAAATGTCGCAACGTGACCTGTTTTGGGATAAAACAGGAGAGCGAACTTGTACGGCGTGCCACGTGTCACTGTTTTAACTTCGGCCTCTGAAAACATTTTCTGAGATATCTCGGCCTGTCACCTTTCCATCCTGACAGGTCTGACCTCAATTGGACTCTTTGAGAGAGAGTTATGCCAAATGTCGCAACGTGACCTGTTTATGGGATAATACAGGATAGCGAACTTGTACGGCGTGCCACGTGTCACTGGTTCAACTTCGGCCTCTGAAAAAGTTTTCTGAGATAGTACAGACTGTGTACTACCTGTCACTTTTTACGAAATTTCATTTGGAGCTTCCTAGCCCAAGATATGACCTTTTTCCCAAGGTCACCTGATTTTGACTCAGATCTGGAAGAGGCAGAAACCCTATATTGTACAGATCATAAATCACAAAGTACAACGAATTAGAGGTTGTCCTTTGGACACAAGATACCTGGAGATCTTAGCTTCGGCCTGTAACAATTTCAGATCCGAAAACTTCGCCAAAACGGATTTATAGTGAAAGTGCTACGATGACTGGTTTTTGCTATATCAAGCCCTAGCATCGTAAGTGCAACAAGTGTCATACATGCCATATCATGCCTTCTTTCAGGCTAGCTCTGATACCATGTTAAATTTTCAGAATTTACTTCAATCTGATCTAGGATCTTAACTGAGAGAACAACATGTACAGCATATCTACAGCATATCAATCATGGAGACAATAATGCAAGCACACAAGAGACACAAAGATTTACTTGGGGAAAACCATAAAGGTGAAAAACCCCAATAACTTCCTCAGAGATAGATAGAGCAATGATACAACCAACCAAGAGAGATTTCCATAACCTAGCAGCAGGTCCTCCTCCTCCATAAGTGCGCCACTCCTCCTTGAGTGCATGTGTGAGAAGTGAGTAAGTAAATAGAGTGCCTCCCGCACTCTATTTATACTTGACTTGACTTGCCTTTTTACCTAACTCATGTAGGCTCGAACTTAACCACATAACATAATGCTGAGTGGGCCGACCCCCAATAGGGTGGTCTAATAACCCTTTGACCCACATGGCCGACCCCCAATAGGGTGGTCTAATAACCCTTTGACCCACATGGCCGACCCCCAATAGGGTGGTCTAATAACCCTTTGACCCACATGACTTATACAGGGCCGACCCCAAATAAGGTGGTCTAATAACCCATCAAGTATAAGTTACGACACTTACAATATAAATGACGACACTTCCTTATAGAGGAATAATACCATCTCTATAGGAATACAATATACATATATGTGAAATACATTCCGAAGTTACATATACATCAACACATCGTCGGAGGTGTTCACGGTGAGAATCAAGCTAATTTATGAAAATATATTGATGCATTAACAAAAATTAATTTAAGCAATTATTACTTTTCAATGAAATGATTGTTGTAAATGTTGTAGGCTGGAATTGCTGAGAGGCTCCGCAGATCCAGAACACCTGTCCAACGTTTCCCACTCATGTCAGAGGTGATTTATTTAAGATTTGAATTCTACATTTGTTTTATAAATGTGGTAAATGTTGTAAATGCTTGAAAATGACGGTATCTTATATCATTTGTTCAAGGGCCCGGAGAGACGGTCTAGTCCTAGACGAAGCAAGACCCGAGGCACTAGTAGCTCGAAGAGTAGGAAGATCGACTTTGGATTTGCACCTGGGAGTGGCGGCGGTGGTCACAATGCTTGCACCAGTTTTGATGTACTTTGTATCTACGGCACGAGTTGCCATGTATTTTGTATCTACGGCATGAGTTGTCGCATTTTGTGTAGGACACGAGTTTCCATTGTACGTACATTGGGAACCATGTTCCACTATTTGCCAAAAATTGTATATGTTTGGATGAGTTTTGTAGCCTTGATGTACATGGATTTTCAGTTATGTGATTTATATATCTCATTGTCTAATGTGGTTGTCTCATGTTGTGTGTATCATGATGTGATGTTGTGTAAATTTGGGTTTTACCTAGATCTTAGAAGAGAAGTTGGATATCATAGTTCAGCTTGGTTTATCTTTCCACATGTAAAAGCTTCGAATGGTATCTATGTTAAGAAAACATTGTAAACATAGGCTAACGCAAACAAAATCATGTGTGAGAATTAATCTAAAAACAAACGGAATAAATGGATGGACAAATCACACCTCATGGCACATAAGATATATATTGGGAACTTGAGTACTAGGAAAAGAATACTCAAAAATAGAAAATGTCCATTGTCGTCAAAAGGTTAAAATGAGATCCAACATGATTTTTAATAGCTCTACATAATGAGATCCAAAATGCCCATACTCTACATAATGAAATGTCGTCACTAGTATTTATTTTGACCATTTTGTCCACTTAAGATCATGCAACAAATTAATAACCAAGTAATGGAATCATTTCCTAATCAATTGTCACCATACAAATAGGACAACCTTGAGCACGATGTATAGCTAGGTCAATAATTCTCACTCACGGATATAGCCACCTTTGATTTGATGACCATCACATCCACTACCATTTACAATTAGGACTTCCTTAATTTATCATTATGTGATAGCAATCGAATTTTATGTAGACACATTGACTTAAATACATGTATAGTTGACATTACAATAAATGACTACTATGAGGTGTATTTTTTAGGCTATATCCACCTCAACACACCAACTTGTTACCCCAATACCCCAAATGCTGTCGAATTTTGTCTGGAAGGGATAGAGGGGTATTAGGACATCATAATTCATCTATTGGACACTCAGACATTTGTTAAAGACATTTAGGACAAGTGCATTACATCAATGGAGTCACAAATGCACCCTCATCAAGTTGCATGCATCCATTAGTGTGTCATCAACACTAGAACATGTAAGCATTACTATATGTTGGAGTAAGCTTTACTAATGTTATGATAATATTAGGTTTTCCATCCATTGAGAAGGTTTCCATAGGTGTGCATATCCACCATATAAAAATCTTCATGGTACAACCAATTTCAAACCATTACGTTTCTAAATTAGGTATCCGGTGCTAGGTACAACGGTTTTCTAGTTGTATGCACCCTTGCTATATAGATGAGAAACTATACATATATGTGTATAGTGATTTGGATTCAAATGTATGCACATGAATATATGTGTACAATGAAAATGATTTAATCTTTACATGTATTATAATTTAGGGCTAGATCTTAGGCTACATAATAGGGTTTCATTGTGATTAGAATACAAACTAGGGTTTACGCTACCAACTAGGGTTTTTAGGCTAGGCTCTCGTGTTTCTAGGCTAGGATCCAAGCTCTAGGGTCACCATCTTAATGTTTAATTCCACTATCATGGCATCATTCTCACCAATACCATGCCCACTACTACAATCACCATCAAGCCTCTCAATCCCACTTTGAACATTTCCCATACTTCCACGTTAAAATTGATAGGTCTTGTTGCTAAAAGCTTTTCACTTATCTATTCACATAGACAAATCCACTCCTGTGAAATATTTGTTGTAGCTTGGTACGTGCAAATTCACATGCAATAATACTTGAGGGATCATTTTACCCCATGATCCATGGAAGATTCATTGGATTCATATGAACCTCATTGTCATCACCCCAACCATGGTCAAGATGCCAAGATACATCCTTAGTAGACAAAACCTCATGTTGGCACCCATACCACAATTAAAGATAATAAAAAATTCTTTGAAAGGGCATGTTTGGGGGTTGAGGGAATCTTGATTTTTTTATAATCACACATGAGAAGTTCTTAGAGTCAAATACATTGGATATAAATAAATTCCCCAAGATAAATAATACATGACCATAGAAGAAGATTGAAATTTGAGGTCAAAACTCATTAATGAAGGTAGAATGAACTTGGATAAGATAGATTGGGAAAATTTTAGATGAATGCCTAGAGCTCTGCACACAAGTTAAAGAAAAAAGAAAAAGAAAAACTCCTAGCATTGGGAACAAATAGCCAAAACCAACAATGCAACTAGAACACAATGACCAAGGGAACTTCAAAATGCAACACCACTCCACAAAATAAGTTGCTTTAGACCTACCTCACTCATGACTCATGTCAATGCTTTAGACCAAGCCACACCATTAATATGCAATGTACATCACCATCTTCATCATCATCAATGTATTCATCATCATCACCATCATCATCATCATCACCATCTTCATCATCATTGTCATCTCTAGGTTCCTCATCAACATCTCCATCATATTCATCATCTTCATCATCATCAACATCATCATCATCTTCATCATCATCAACATCTCCATCATCATCATCATCTTGATCATCATCATCATCATCATCTTCATAACCATCGCCATCATCATCAACGCCTTCATCATCATCACCATCTTCATCGTCATTGTCATCTCTAGGTCCCTCGTCACCATCTTCATCATCATCACCATCTTCATCATCATTGTCATCTCTAGGTCCCTCACCACCATCTTCATCATCATTGTCATTTGTAAGTCCCTCATCACCGTGTCCATCATCATCACCATCTTCATCATCATTGTCATCATCTTCATCACCATCACCATCATCATCACCATCTTCATCATCATCACCATCACCATCACCATCAACTTCACCACCATCACCATCATCATCAACGTCACCATCTTCATCATCATCACCATCTTCATCATCATCACCATCTCCATCTTTTGGATGCGAGACAGAACCATCACCATCTCCATCATCACCATCACCATCACCATCAACTTCACCACCATCACCATCATCATCAATGTCACCATCTTCATCATCATCACCATCTCCATCTTTTGGATGTGAGACGGAACCATCACCATCTTCATCATCAACATCACCATCACCATCAACCTCACCACCATCACAATCATCATCAACGTCACCATCTTCATCATCATCACCATCTCCGTCATCATCACCATCTCCATCTTTTGGATGCGAGACGGAACCATCACCATCTCCATCATCACCATCAACTTCACCACCATCGTCATCGTCATCACCATATTTATCATCATTGTCATCTATAGGTCCCTCATCACCATGTCCATCATCATCACCATCTTCATCATCATTGTCATCATCTTCATCACCATCGCCATCATCATCAATGCCTTCATCATCATCACCATCTTCTTCATCATCACCATCACCATCACCATCAACTTCACCACCATCACCATCATCATCAACGTCACCATCTTCATGATCATCACCATCTTCATCATCATCACCATATCCATCTTTTGGATGCAAGACGGAACCATCACCATCTTCATCATCACCATCACCATCACCATCAACCTCACCACCATCACCATCATCATCAATGTCACCATCTTCATCATCATCACCATCTTCGTCGTCATCACCATCTCCATATTTTGGATGCGAGACAGAACCATCGCCATCTCCATCATCACCATCACCATCACCATCAACTTCACCGCCATCACCATCATCATCAACGTCACCATCTTCATCATCATCACCATCTTCATCATCATCACCATATTCATCTTTTGGATGCGAGACGGAACCATCACCATCTCCATCATCACCATCACCATCAAACTCACCACCATCACCATCATCATCAACGTCACCATCTTCATCATCATCGCCATCTTCGTCATCATCACCATCTCCATCTTTTGGATGCAAGACGGAACCATCACCATCTCCATCATCACCATCACCATCAACTTCACCGCCATCATCATCATCATCACCATCTTCATCATCATGGTCATCTGTAGGTCCCTCATCACCGTGTCCATCATCATCGCCATCTTCATCACCATTGTCATCATCTTCATCACCGTCGCCATCATCATCAATGCCTTCAGCATCATCACCATCTTCTTCAATATCACCATCACCATGACCATCAACTTCACCACCATCACCATCATCATCAACGTCACCATCTTCATCATCATCACCATCTTCATCATCGTCACCATCTCCATCTTTTGGATGCGAGATGGAACCATCACCATCTTCATCATCACCATCAACTTCACCACCATCACCATCATCATCAACGTCACCATCTTCATCATCATCACCATCTTTGTCATCATCACCATCTCCATCTTTTGGATGCGAGACAGAACCATCACCATCTCCATCATCACCATCAACTTCACCATCAACTTCACCACCATCGTCATCATCATCACCATCTTCATCACCATTGTCATCATCTTCATCACCATCGCCATCATCATCAACGCCTTCATCATTATCACCATCTTCTTCATCATCACCATCACCATCACCATCAACTCCACCACCATCACCATCATCATCAACGTCGCAATCTTCATCATCATCACCATCTTCATCATCATCACCATATCCATCTTTTGGATGCGAGACGGAACCATCACCATCTTCATCATCACCATCACCATCTCCATCATCATCACCATCTTCGTCATCATCATCACCATCTTCATCATCACTGTCATCTGTAGGTCCCTCATCACCGTGTCCATCAGCATCACCATCTTCATCATCACCATGATCTTCATAACCATCACCATCACCATCACCATCATCATCAATGTCTTCACCATCATCATCATCATCATCACCACAAGTGCCCGGTGGATGATTTTCCAAAGTTGACCCCCATGTGCAAAAATTGCACACTCCCTCACTGAGCAAAACCCTAGTTTCCAATATGAACGTACAAGATGACAACGGAGCCACCGGACTGAAAGGGGAGGGGCACCCCTAGCACTATCCCGGCGTCCTGAATCCAACGGAATCGACGATTCGTCGATCCAAGACACAGTCTTCATTCTATGGCTCATTCCGTCTCGCATCCAAAAGGCCTTCAGGGACACCTACTGGATACCTGTCGGGGGCATAGAACTCCAACCGTGCAACAAAACCGGGTTCCGGGGAGTCATGCAAGTGTGTCTAGGTAGGTTACGGCCGGGAACGCTAGCCACAAGTGCCTGATGGATTATTTTCCAAAGTTGACCCCTGTGTGCAAAAATTGCACACTCCCTCACTGAACAAAACCCTAGTTTCCAAGATGGACATACAATATGAGAACGGGGCCACCGGACTGGAGGGGAGGGGCACCCCTAGAACTATCTCGGCATCCTAAATCCAACGGAGTCGACGGTTCGTCGATCTAAGCCACGGTCTTCATTCTATGGCTCATGTTGTCTCGCATCCAAAAGGCCTTCAGGGACACCTGCTGGATACCTGCCGGGGGCATAGAACTCCAACCGTGCAACAAAACCGAGTTCCGGGGAGTCATGCAAGTGTAGGTAGGTTCCGGCTGGGAACGCTAGCCACAAGTGCCCGGTGGATGATTTTCCAAAGTTGACCCCCATGTGCAAAAATTGCACACTACCTCATTGAGAAAAACCCTAGTTTCTAATATGGACGTACAAGATGACAATGGGGCAACCGGACCGGAGGGGAGGGGCACCCCTAGCACTATCCCGGTATCCTGAATCCAACGAAGTCGACAGTTCATCGATCCGAACCACGGTCTTCATTCTATGGCTCATTCTATCTCGCATCCAAAAGACCTTCAGGGACACCTGCTGGAGGCATAGAACTCCATCTGTGCAACAAAACCGGGTTCTGGGGAGTCATGCAAGTGTGTCTAGGTAGGTTCTGGCCGGGAACGCTAGCCACAAGTGCTCAGTGGATGATTTTCCAAAGTTGACCCCCGTGTGCAAAAATTGCACACTCCCTCACTGAGCAAAACCTTAGTTTCCAAGATGGACGTACAAGATGACAACGGGGCCACCGAACCGGAGGGGAGGGGCACCCCTAGCATTATCCCGGCGTCCTGAATCCAACGGAGTCGACGATTCGTCGATCCGAGCCACAGTCTTCATTCTATGGCTCGTTCTGTCTCGCATCCAAAAGGCCTTCAGGGACACCTACTGGACACCTGTCGAGGGCATAGAACTCCAACCGTGCAACAAAACCGGGTTACGGGGATTCATGCAAGTGTGTCTAGGTAGGTTCTGGCTGGGAACGCTAGCCACAAGTGCCCAGTGGATGATTTTTCCAAAATTGCACACTACCTCACTGAGCAAAACCCTAGTTTCCAAGATGGACATACAAGATGACAACGGGGCCACCGTACCGGAGGGCAGGGGCACCCCTAGCACTATTCCGGCGTCCTGAATCCAACGGAGTCAACGGTTCGTCGATCCGAGCCACGGTCTTCATTTTATGGCTCGTTCCGTCTCGCATCCAAAATCATCTTCAAGGACACCTGCTAGACACCTACTGGATTCCTGAACCTCTCATAGAATTCTGTTTGTGTCATGTCAAGGAAGTGCTTGACATGGGGTTCACCCCCCTAACACCTTTTCTCAACTTTAAAACATCTCTTTGATTCGATGACAGTCTAGTGTTATCATGCCAAAACTTTCACACTAGTTCTTTAACAGCATCAATGAGCTTCATGTCTGAACGAGGTAACCTACCAACAAAGGCCCAACATTCTTTTTGGCCTGGGGTCTCAAGTTTTTCTTTAATGGTAGAATACTTTTGAAGAGTCTTTCTATCTACTTTAAATATTTTACATGTGTGTGATAGTAGGCGACGTTACCTTGTGGATTTGTCTACAATCGATTCCGCCAGTACACGACAGGCCGCATTAAAATATTTTGTACGAGAAGTTTTTCCAGTCAAATTAAATGCAGATTGTAGATTTCTAACAACATGATTGTTGGCCTCTGAACTTCTAACTACCTTTATGCCCAAAATTCTCCTAACATGAGCTAGACAATGTGATTTTAACAAAGCAAGAAACAATTGACATTTTGATGCATCGGTTTTGGATTCAAAAAAATCTTTGATTATCTTGTTACAATGGAAATCAATAGTGCGTTTGGGCATCTTACCTTCAAGTCCTCAAAATGAACTTTCATCCACATGAATACGTCTGGGAGTTCTTCGTCGTCCGGTTGATAGTCGAGGCAAGGGAGTCGGCAAGGAAGTACGAGTCTCATCAACGGTTTGTTGTGGCCCTTCGTTCACAAATTGGTCCTGCAATGGAGTGTGTTCGCCAGGTGTGTGCTCTTCTTCGGGAGGTTGCCAGTTAAGAACTTGTTCAACATCCATCCCTTCATACTCGACATCAGGCAATATTTGTTTGACTTCAACCACTTCGTCATTGCTTGTTGATGGATCTAAGGCACTAACATTTTGATTTCTACGGTTTTGCATGTACAACCTGGCATTTTCTCTTATCTCATGGGTCTTTTCAGGGGGCGGCTGCGTCCTTCTAGACTTTCTTTTATTATTACGTCTGTTGCCTATATTCAATGCATTTTTTGGAAAAACAAAAATATGACCCCTGCAAGAATGAACAACAAACAAGATATTAAAACTCGATGTGCATGATTATTAAAGCTCGATGTAGCAATTGATTATGTACAGCAACATCTAGTGAGAATGTTTTCATATAATCTTAAAAGCTATTGGGAATGCCCTACACATAAAGTTACAACATCACCTCTAGGAACTCAGTAGGATGGTATTGGATGGTGGTATGGGATGTTAGTAGGAGCAAATTCCCTAAAAGGGAGAAGCTCACACTCACTTCATTTTCATGGTATGGATGAGGGAAAATAGCCCCAAAAGACTAAGAGTTTTCAATTGTTTAGGTGTTTGTGTGAGTTGTTGTAGTGAAACCATGAGGAATTCAACAAATGTTTGTCTACTAGATGGAGGAATGTGATTATGAAATGTTATTGGTGGTGGTGCAAGTAATTTTTTTTTATTATCTTGATGAAAGGTTGAAAGCATTGCTTGGTGCATGTTGTAGTTTTTGGTAAGATGTTTTTATTGTCTATGTTGAAGATTAAGAAGACTAAAATAGATATATCATACAATTCATAAGGAAAAACCAAAATAGATGCCATTCAAACAAGTGAATGAAGACTAAATTACATTTAACAAGATCAAATTATCACCATACCTCAAAGATTATGATTTCTCTTTGCTTCAAATGTCAAATGCTCTTTTGATGTGTCCACTATATGTAAGAAGACTTCATGTGTGTCCAAGTAGCATGAGAATTCAATCCAAGGTGCCAAATAGAGTCCAACTGTTGTGTATTCACTCAATTGATCCAAATAGAGCCCAATAGGTGTGTATTCAATACAAAGAGCCAAATAGAGCCCCAAATGTTGTGTATTTTATCCAAATGGTGAAGGAAGCACCAAATGGTGTATGAATCCAATCTACCATGTAAATGCTTGTCGGACTGTGCGTGAAACCAGAGAAGAGAACGCGATGAATGAGGAAAAAAATGTGGGAGAAAGAACACGGGTGATTTTCTAAATTTTATGTTCAACAGGGATGCGCACGCGCCCGATGCGCGTGCGCGTCCCTGCTGAACGTTGTAATGTTTGGTGGGTAACGTTCACTGTATTTATTTCCCAACATATATAAATGTGTCGGGTTATGCCTAGAGCCCCTCCCCATAAAGAGCCCCTCCCCCATAAAGGCCTTTAGGACCTCTTCTAACCCATAATCCCTAAATGCATTTAAGTGCTTCTAGGTGTTTAGGGGTTTAAGGGTATATTTACAAATTTGTGTATTTTGATTTCAAAACATTA